>OX451736.1:1054734044-1055223231 GCA_948472305.1 Vicia faba | reverse complement strand
AGGTGCTGCATATATCAAAATAAATATTTGCTTCTAACATATTATATACTGTTGCAGCGGCATAACGGCAAATAAAAAGTAAGTTATTAATTTATCGGATGATATAAGTTATCTTGTATCGTGTCCACAAAGATTGGTTATTGAATTGTTGTTTGACAATTCTCTCGTTAATGAGTTTGGGATATAATGATTTTGTATGTAAAGTGCTGAAATTAAAGTTACACACAAGAAGAATTTCATCATTCGAATAGGATAGAACTCTCAAATTTGTATTTCGTCTTCCCCATCAAATACTTAAACTTACTATTCAGTTGTACTTAATCTTAAATACTCGTCAATATCATCATGTATCACTCACACAGAGGTCATTTCTAACACAAAGCGATATATCAACCGTGTTGCTCCATGTCAACAATCTCTCAGCACAACACAAAACAACACGGAGGCATTAAGAGTCGATACCTAAGTGATTAATAAGCCTAAATCTATCTCTAGAGTCTAAGCCCAATAGATATTCATCTTAAATCCAGATTCAATCTGTCCATCTCTGCAACGACTCAAACCCAGATACTTAGCAAGCTAACAAGGATAAACATCAATAAAGATTTGTAAAGAAATTTTCATACAATATTATGAGCAATAAATATACATATAATCAAGATAAAGTTACATACAAAATCCAACAAATAATGGTTACAAAGAGAGAAAGAGAAGAAGAAAGCAGATTTCCCACGGTGTCAAACACGATTAATTAAGCTCACGATCCTGAATCATCCATTTGCAAGCCACAAATGTTGTTGTCTAAGCTCTAACTATCAAAAATGAAGGTGGTGGAATTTGGGAACAAATACCCCAAAAACCATCCACCCCAAAATGAAACAAAATGAAAGTATAAAGAAAATTTGTTCTGCGAGAATCGCTCGACGACATAAAACGTCGCCCAACGACGACTCTTATTCACTTGGCCCAGGATAAGTCACGCCCTCGAGTGAAAAAATATCTAATGTCTCCCGACGACACAATGCTTCACCCGACGACTCTCCTTATTTTCGCATGGCGACCTAGACGCAAAATCGGCTCTTCTCGCTCACTCTCGCCCGATGACTCTCCTTATTTTCGCATGGTGACCTAGACGCAAAATCGGCTCTTCTCGCTCACTCTCGCCCGATGACAGGCATTTCGCCCGATGATGTACGACAGTCCAACAACTTTTGTTGCTTTCCTACATAACTTCCCCTGACTCCAATCTTTGCCTTATTCCTCTATTGATCCAAAAATACATCTTGGAGCTTTATTCCTCTTGCTCAAACAATGCTCAAATACCTACAAAACATATACAAAATATAATCAAACGATACACTTTATACACGAAAATGCATTATACTCAAACTAAACGTATTTATATACAAAGTTGAGTTATTCAACTGAAATTACAAACAAAGTCGATAAGTGCAACACAAAGTATATACAAAATAACTACACTTTTGCACTTATCAAACTGTCCCCAACTTGAATCATTGTTTGCCCTCAAACAAAATCAAATAATCCAAAGAACAAAGAATGATAAATCAAAGAATCACGAACCAACAGGTTTTGAAAATATAAAACAAATGCAATGGTTCAAATTAAAAATAGTAAACATTTACCACTAAACTACAACTATAACATAAATACGAAACAAATGGTAAATACAAAAATTATGTCAAATATTCTAAAATAATATTAGTTCACAAATGAATAACACCTAGCAAGCACAATCACCGGTAGATGAAAAACATTCAAAAATGAGGTATTTTCACTCATCCAACAATTTTGCAAACAATAGACTAAATTATGCATTCATCCAAAAATTTACATTGAAAATATAAAAGCAAGAATCTCAAGGGCTTTTCAAGGTTGTAATGTGGTCGGGTAAACAAACAAGTGATAAATCCTAAAGCTAATCGAAACAAAAAATTGCCTAAATCTAAGAGAGTAA
Organism: Vicia faba; assembly: GCA_948472305.1. Classification (NCBI taxonomy): domain Eukaryota; kingdom Viridiplantae; phylum Streptophyta; class Magnoliopsida; order Fabales; family Fabaceae; genus Vicia; species Vicia faba. Next base: position 1,055,221,253 of record OX451736.1, on the reverse strand, counting down.
TTACTTCCACAAAGTTTCAAACAATAGAATTTCAATCAAACTTCTTCTTCATCCTCAATTCCAAACCAACACAACATTATTCCATACTCTTTTTGTTTTTGTTTTTCAAATCTTTTCTATTTTTTTTCTTCTTTTTCTACCTTTTTTCACTTTTTTTTTCTTTTTCACCCTCATAGCAATCAATCAATAAATACACAATCATTTTTCTCTCCAACTTGAATTTAATCATACATTAAAGTGAATACTCCCTACTTTCTAAGGCAAGGTAAAAATTCAAACTAAAATAATGATTGAGGGTTCAAGAAAACAACGAATCAACATCCATGCAAAAAGGAAAATTAAACACTCATAGACAAGCATTTAACAAATACAACGTGAATATCGACAAAAAGCTCAAAGGGGTTACTAATGATCACACACTCACAAGGTGAATTGACTATTTGGCTAGGTAGTTATGCTTAAAATGAAACAAAAATGTCTTGATCCTTTTCTTGCATTCATACAATCACACAAATAAAAGATTAAGCATAATAAAATCCAGTTAAAACAAGAATTGTGGCCTCCAGGATATGAACAATGGAAAGCTATCTCATAAAAAAGGTGGAAACTAAAGTGATTCATAAATGAACAAGTATACAAAAGAATTAGTGACATAAAAATTGTGAAAAGTCTAAGTATCGTGAATATGCTAAAGTATAGAAAGTGATAAACACATACATTGGATGTGTACAAAACTTTAACAAAAATCATTATCACGCATTCGCAAGTCGAAACGATCAAACTTGACAAATCACCTCAATATTCTACAAGTTACCGGACCAAAACTTGAGTCCAAACAACAACAAAATAATTATAAAAATAATACTCTTACGAAATTTCAATGTACAAAATTTACAATATATGCAACAAACAAAACTCCTCAAGCTAAACACGACAAGCTTTCAAAAAACACAAATTGACATAACAAAACAAATACAAATAACGATATGAAAACAAAGTGAAAATGTTAACAAGTTGAAAAGTGAAGATTTGAAATTCAGAATATTTTCTAGTTTCAACTTGTTAAAACACAAATCACCACACACATAAACAAATACAAACAAACATGCATTTTTACGTCGTAAGCTCGACCCCTTTATTGTGATAGCTAGTAACCTCCTCGCATCATGTCATGGTATTGTCACACCACACAAACCTAAAGAAAGTCTCCTAATAATAACACAACAAATGTTACAAAAACGAGACAATTCACAACAATACGTGAAAACACACATATATGCACAAATATCATATACAAGTCAATGTACAATTTCTATACAACATATACATTAATTACAAAATTAAAAAACAAAAGAGTTATCGTAATGCGAAAATAATAGAACCAATCTCCGACAACGGCGTCATTTTGTTGCAGCAACATAGCGATAAGCAAAAAGTAAGTTATTAATTTATTGGGTGATATAGGTTATATCGTATCGTGTCCACATAGATTGGTTATTAAATTTTTGTTCGACAATTCTCTCATTAATGAGTTTGGAATATAATGGTTTTGTATGTAAGGTGCTGAAATTAAAAGTTATACACAAGAAGAATTCCATCATTCAAATATGATAGAACTCTCAAATTTGTATTTCGTCTACCCCATCAAATACTTAAACTTACTACCTAGTTGTACTTAACCTTAACTACTCGTCAATATCATCATGTATCGCTCATACAAAGGTCATTTCTAACACAAAGTGGAATATCAATCGTGTCGCTTCATGTCGATGATCTCTCAGCACAACACAAAACAACACAGAGGCATTAATACTTGATACCTAAGTGTTTACAAAGCCTAAATCTATCTCTAAAGTCTAAGCCCAATAGATATTCATCCTAAATCCAGATTCAATTTGTTCATCTCTGCAACAACTCAAACTCAGACACTTAGCAAGCTAACAAGGATAAACATCAATAACGATTTGTAAAGAAAGTTTCATACAACACCATGAGCAATAAATATACATATAATCAAGGTAAAGTTACATACAAAATTCAACAAATAATGCTTACAAAGAGAGGAAGAGAAGAAGAAACCATATTTCTCACGGAGTCAAACACGATCCATCAAGCTCACAATCCCAGATCATTTATTTGCAAGCCACAAATGTTGTTGTCTAAGCTCTAACTATCAAAAATAAAGATGATGGAATTTGGGAACAAATACCCCAAAAACCATCCACCCCAAAATGAAACAAAATGAAAGTATAAAGAAAATTTGTTCTGCGAGAATCGCCCGACGGCATAAAGTGTCGCTGAGCGACGACTCTTATTCACTTGGCACAGGATAAGTCACGTCTTCAACTGAAATAAATGCCTAATGTCGTATGGCGACACAATGCTTCGCCCGACGACTCTCCTTATTTTTTCTGGCGACCTAGACGCGAAGCAAGGCAGATGCAACATCAAACTTGACTCTTCTCGCCCACTGTCGCCCGACGACAAGCATTTTGCCCAGCGACGCATGACAATCCAACAACTTCTGTTGCTTTTCTGCATAACTTCCTCTGACTCCAATCTTCGTCTTATTCTTTTATTGATCTGAAAATGCTTCTTGGAGCTTTATTCCTCTTGCTCCAACAATGCTCAAATACCTAAAAAAATATATACAAAACTTAATCAAACGATACACTTTATACACAAAAATACATTATACGCAAACTAAACGTATTTATACACAAAATTGAGTTATTCAACTGAAATTACAAACAAATAATCGATAAATACAACATAAAATATATACAAAATATCTACATTTTTACACTTATCATATACACATACATTACTAATATTAAACAAAGAATATTAGTGATTTACTAGAGAAATATCAATGTTATGAGCAAGAGAACTATGATACAAAACTTCAAATGGAACGAAAATAAAAAAAATCGTTAATTTATAAAGACTAAAAAACTGTTTAAATAAAAAATTAATTATATAAAAAAAAAGTAAAAAAAAATATGTAAGAAAAAACAAACGTAAATAAAAATGTAGCATTTATTGTGAGCATTGTGTAGCTTTACTTTTCATCATATTTAAAACAACTACAAGTATAAGCATAGGACCTTTTTAATATCAATTCACAATTTAAAATTTAAAATTTAAAATAAAAGAAGGTACAAAACGTGACCCATTTTCATGTCAAAAAAAAAAACGCAACCCTCATTAGTCATTACGGAACGGATATTTCTCTCTCTTTAACTTTCACAAACACAACTTGAGAATCAGTATAATCTAGAACTCGAAAATCATAAAAGCATCTCATCCCACATGTAACTAACCGTATCATAGAAAGGTTTAATTTTCTCACCGAGCCGTGTGATTCCTCTATTTTTCCATAAGGGACCCACCGCATTCTCCGTAATATTCACACTACGCACCCGACACGTCAAAAGTGGTCCCCGTACAAACACTCTTCCACCCACGCTGTTCCTTTCAATTTTCATATGAACTTCTGTGTCGAACGTGCGACTGTAGGGGCCCCACGTACATCTCCTTCTTTGTCCGTATCTTCACTCCAACTAACCATCACGTCACGTCAGAGTCAAACTCAATTACCGGACAAAAGGAGTTTCTTATAATTAACCTATACAACTAATATTCTATTCATTTTAAAATCACTATCATTTTAATAAATAATTTTTGTTTTAAAATGATAATTATTTTTACTTTTTAATATAATAATAATAATAATTTTTTTAATTATATTTTTTATTTTTTAATCTCGATTAATTTTATAAAAGTGTAATGTCTTATTACAATATCATTGTATTTTTTAATTTGTATACAAAAATTTTAAACATCGAATATTTTAAAACGGAGAAAGAGACTACTTTAATTTGTATAATTCAATATCTCATATTCATATGTTTATACGGTTTATTCTGTTCTTTTTTAATTGTTATTTTTTTTTTGAGTTTTTATACATATTAATAAAATTAATATTTGTGATTACTTTTTAGACAATAATTACATTTTTGTCTATAATATCCTCACTTTTTTATTATTTTATTTTATTTTTTTCTCACTATAATAAATAATAAGGGATGATTTTAACAAAATAACAATTATTACTATTTTGAATTTTGAAATAATATTTAAAATAAATATTTTTTTTTCAAAAGTGACATTTAAAAAGGAATGGATAAAGTATATAATATAGTACTCCCTATATTCATTTTTAATTATCACTTTTTACTTTTTATACATACTAATAAAACTAATAAGTGTTATACTTTTTAAAGTAATAATTTTTCTTTTAGCTATAATATTTGTTCTGGACTGGATCTGCCCTGGTCCAAAAATAAGAACGAAGGCCCAATCTAAACAACTCCTCGAGGAGCGCGCGCCCGAGGATTCCCGCCAGCGCGCCCGACCATAGACTGCAGTCGTGCCCGCCGTTGCCTGCGGACATGATGTCCCCGACCACGGGAACTCTAGCTCGAGCCTAGCTCGAGCACCCTCCTCGTAGGGCAGATTCTGACCGTTATCAAATCACCTGAACTCCGGAAAGACCGCGTCTTCGTCCCTCCTCATTTCTCGCAGAGCATCACCAGGAAGAAGATCGCGTGCGCGTCTCCACTATACACGTAGAACCTGGCAGTTTCTTTATTGGGTCAGTTCTGGTCGGCCCAATGAGGGGACCTTGGCCTCGCGCTGGGGGCTATAAATACCCTCTGTTCCTAGAGGGTCGGGTATTGACCTCTTACACATACATACACTTTTTTCCTGCTCATTCCGTCACTCATTTTAGCATCGGAGTGCCTTGCAGGTACCCCCTATCTCACTCAACCTCTGTTCGGAGCCAGTCGTGACGGTCCAAGTCTGATCAGGTAAGATCAGTGGCGCCGTCTGTGAGAAACTAGCTTCCCCGTCTTGCAAAACCTCGAAGACCATAGCTCAAAATCACCTCCTACCGTCATGGCTGACCAAGTTCGGGATGACCAAAACATTCGCGTCGTCGACACCAACAACGGCCTCGCAGATAAAAATGGACTCCCCGACAACACTGGTAACCCCGATCATAACACACTCCCCGGGGGCACCAACCCCAGGCCCTCAGTCCACCGCGACGGAGTTACTGCCTCATCTTCTTCAGTCCCTCCGCCGCTCGAAGAAGACAACGCAGCTCCCACAAGCCATCGAGCTGCCCAATTTCAGGAAGTCCCTGTCCCCGCCGGGGCAGATGCCACAACCCGCGCACTATTCGCGACGATCAATCAGACGAATTACCTCATCTTCGCCCAGGGGGAAAGATTGATGGCACTAGAAGACGATCGAAGACCCGCGAGGAGACACAGGAGGCCCCAGACTCCACCTCCTCGAGTAACAGAGGTACATCTCCCGTCTCCCCCCGGAGACAATACAAAGACGCCTCCTGAAGCCCGTCTCCCCGACCCTCGGGGAGACGACCCCCTTTGGAGAGGCAACCCGTCATTGAGGTCGGGGGGCGCGGCCACGCCCCCATACGGCAAGAAAGAAGACACTCTGGAGACAAGCATGGAAGAATTGATCAACGAGCACCACGCTCGAGAGATGCCCAACACGACCCGGACCGTCGGGCACGACAATATTTCAGGTCCCCATCCCTGTCCCCGGAGCGAAGTGACGAGGACGACCCCCGCGGTCCCCTGTCACAAGCCATCATGGAGGCACCCATTCCCCCGGGCATGGAGAAGCCTCTACATCTGAAAGAATACGACGGAGTCGCGGACCCAGTCGACCACATAGACGGGTTCGAGGCTATGCTGCACTATCACAACATCGGGGGACCCATCAAATGTCGGTTATTCCCCATGACCCTCAGAAAGGCAGCAATGGATTGGTATAAAGGCCTCGCTCCGGGATCAATCACCTCGTGGCGAAACCTGAAGAACCAATTCATAAGTTCGTTCACTGCGTCTCGGCGACACCCAAAGACTGAGGCAGCACTCGAGGCCATCATCCAGAGGCAGGATGAGACCTTGAGAGAATTTATTAAACGCTTCAATCGCGAAGCCATACAGGTCCCCTGCGCGGACCACATGAAAAGGTACTTGCTGGAGAGGGGGCTCCTCCCCGACACAGAATTCAGAAAAGCAGTGGGCATCGAACCGCCCCGAACATTCGATGCCCTCCTCGAAAAAGCTCGAGCGTATATGGACTACGAGGAAAGGGAGGCGGCCAACAGAGCCCGGGACCCCAGAACTCGCGGATCCAGCAACAACCCGCGCCAGGAAGCCGCCCCCCCTCGACGAGCCGGGGAGAAAAGAAAAGAGGATAGACCCCGAGAAGTTCGAGAGCAAAGAGGACCCTCGGGGCGTTTTACCGAATACACTCCGCTCACAGCTTCCCGTGAGTGCATTTTGGCGGAGTACGCCAACACGAACTTTAAAGACGGGGACGTCAAACGCCCCCGACCTGCTCCTGTCAAGCCCAGAGTAGATAAGAGCAAGTACTATCAGTACCATAGGAGCCATGGTCATCTGAATGAAGACTGCGTCCACCTCAAGGACGCCATCGAAACCCTCATCAAGGGAGGGAGGCTCGCCTAATACCGGCGAAATGACGCTCCCCGTCGTGACGCCCGGGAGACAAGAGAACCGGAGGAAGACGCCCGACCATCTGACGAGTCGGTACCCGTCCAGACCGCCTTCTCCGTCACCAGACTGGAGGACTTCTACGTCCCCGAACACCTGCAGGAGCCACTCACGACACACAGCAGGTGGGAATATTTTCCCTCCACCATGGTCATCAATGGTGGAGGATTCAACGACCTAACTATCAATTCGGCTAAAAGAAAGCTGGATGAACTGGTCGACGCGGCACCTCCACAAACAGTGACCTTTGAAAAGGTAAAAGGTAGGTCGGAGCCTATCACCTTTTACCTCGAAGAGCTCCCCGGAGGACCCCCCAACGCAGTCACTCCTCTACTAAAAAGAGGGAGAATGGCTAACTTTGATGTGCACCGCATCCTTGTCGACGAAGGAAGTTCCGTCGACGTGATGTACAGTCAGTTATTCCAGACTCTGCAACTAGACGACTCGCACCTCTCGCCATATATAGGTTCGGACATACAGGGCTTCAACGCCTCGACCTCCAAGCCTTGGGGATATGTCGAGCTCATGGTTACCTTCGGCGAGGGCACGGCGACGAGGCAGGTTAAAATACGCTTCCTCGCCATCGACTGCCCATCCCTCTACAACTGCATCTTGGGGAGACCAACACTGGCAGAACTGACCGCGGTACCCTCCACCGTCCACTTGAAGATGAAGTTCTACACCAAGACGGCACGGGTAGCTACCATCCAGGGGGACCTAGCCGCTGCTCGAAGGTGTTTCAATGCTGCATCTAAAGGACGCGACACTGTCGACACTGGGACAAGGCCCGCCAAGAGACCGGCGACGACACGACAGGAGCCCGACAAGTTAGAGCCCGCCAAAGAGGAAGACCAGGGATCTCCCCCAAAGGTCGACTCCATAGCTCTGGATGCTCGTTTCGATCAGGACGAACCTCCCAACGGCGAGCAAATCCCCCTCCGACCAATCCCGGACGGGGACTTCGAGCTAGTCCTCCTCGGCTCAGACCCAAGCAAAGGAGTGAAGATTGGCATCGACCTCCCCGACCTGGCAAGGAAGCAAATCAAAGCCTGCTTGCGCGAGAATGCTGACCTGTTCGCCTGGAGCATCGCAGAGATGCCCGGACTCGACCCTGAGGTCGCCTGTCACCGTCTCGCCATAGATCCTGCCGCTAAGGCCTTAGTACAACGTAGGTGTAGGCAGTCTCCGGAGAAAACGGAGGCTGCTGAAAAAGCTGTAAAAGACCTCCTAGAGGCGAATTTTATTTCTGAAGCCCGGTATTCAACCTGGCTGTCAAACGTTGTACTAGTTAAAAAGAATAATGGAAAATGGCGGATGTGTGTTAACTATACCAATCTCAACCGGGCATGCCCGAAGGATGCTTTCCCTTTACCAAACATAGATATGCTGGTCGACAACTCGGCCGGCTACAAGACATTATCGTTCATGGATGTCTATTCAGGCTATAACCAAATCCCAATGGCCATGGGCGACAAACATTGCACTGCCTTCATGACCAGCTCAGGCAATTATTACTACAACGTAATGCCCTTTGGACTAAAGAACGCAGGGGCAACTTACCAACGTATGATGAACAGGGTGTTCCACAAGCAGATCGGAGACATGATCGAGGTCTACGTGGACGACATGATCGTTAAATCCCAAGCAGACACCGATCACGCAGCACACCTCAAGGCAGTCTTCTCCCAAGCAAGACAATGCAAGATGAGATTCAACCCCGAAAAATGCACGTTCAGAGTCAAGGCGGGGAAATTCCTCGGGTTCTACCTGACAGAACGAGGAATTGAAGCCAATCCCGACAAATGTCGAGCATTCTCCGACCTCCCGACACCGACGTCGAAGAGATCAATACAAGTCATGAACGAAATGCTCACGTCATTGTCCCGCTTCATTTCAAGATCCGCTCAGCACGCCCTCCCCTTCTTTAGACTCCTTCGCAAAGAAGCAGCCTTCGAATGGACCGAGGAATACGAACGGGCACTGCGCCATCTAAAACAAAGTCTATCCCAACCCCCCGTGCTGTCTCGACCAGTCGAAGGGGAGCCATTATTCCTATACTTGGTCGTCTCAAACGAAGCCATCAGCGCGGCTCTCATCCGCGAGACCACCGACGGGCAGAAACCTGTCTATTTCACGAGCAAAGCCCTACATGGACCTGAGAGCAGATACCAACAGATAGAAAAAATAGCTCTAGCCCTCGTCAACGCAACGAGGAGACTCAGACACTATTTTTTGGCTCACACAGTCATCGTACGAGCCGACCAACCGGTGAAACAACTCTTAGGTCGACCTGACATGGCGGGCTGAATGTTGAAATGGTCCTTAGAGCTCTCCGAATTTGACATTCAATACGAGAGAAGGAAAGCTCTGAACGAAGAAGCCATGGCCGACTTCGTCGCGGAAATGACCGCTCACGACCCGCCCGCAGGGAAAGAGCACAAATGGACCATCTTCGTCGACAGAGCCTCCAGCTCATCCAGAAGCGGCGCGGGGATCCTCCTGGAAAATGAGGAAGGCGTAGTGATCGAACACTCGCTAACCCTGTCCTTCCCGACATCGAACAACCAAGCAGAGTACAAGGCCCTGCTCACAGGACTAAGGCTAGCCGAGGACCTGGGAGCCTGCGAGATACAAATCTTCACGGACTCATAACTCGTTGCTTCCCAAGTCCAAGGGAGTTACCAAGCTAAAAACGACAGCCTCGTCGAATACTTAAACTTAGTCAAAAAACACATGACAAAGTTTGACTGAGCAGAAATATCACACGTCCTGCGCGAGCAAAACGCAAGGGAAGACATATTATCCAAACTTGCAAGCACGAGAAAGAAGGGCGGGAACAAATCCGTAATACAAGAATCCCTGTCACGTCCGAGTATCGAGAGTTACTCGACCCCAGTCGAGGTACACACCATAGGAGACTCCTCGTCCTGGATGACCCCAGTGTATAATTTTCTGACAAAGGGCGAACTCCCATCGGACCAGACGGGAGCAACCATCACGAAACGACGAGCGTGCTCCCACGTGGTGCTCGAACACAAACTATACCGTAGGGGATTCTCCATTCCCCTCCTAAAATGCATAGAGGAATCCACAGTCCCCGAGGTATTACGGGAGATACACGAAGGGATCAACGCCCAACACATGGGCGGTAAGTCCCTGGCGAGGAAAGCCCTTCGGGCGGGGTACTATTGGCCAACGATGCAGCAGGATGCCAAGGAACACGTTAAGAAGTGTGACAAGTGCCAGAGGCACGACGACATGCACCTCGCTCCCCCTCACGAGCTGAGCATACTGTCATCCCCCTGGTCGTTTGCATGGTGGGGGATGGATATCCTTGGACCTTTCGTGCAAGGAACTTATCAAAACAAGTTCCTCATTGTGGCCGTGGATTACTTCACGAAATGGATAGAGGTCGAGGCTCTTGCGAAGATCACCTTGCACAACATCCTCCGTTTCTACAAAAAGAAACATCCTCGCCAGATTCGGGATCCCGAGAGCACTGGTCACCGACAACGACACCCAATTCACCGATCACAGATTCCAGAACTTCGTCACCAAACTAGGAACCAAACAACACTTCACCTCGGTCGAGCACCCTCAAACCAACGGGCAAGCCGAGGCCGCTAACAGAGTCATCCTTCAAGGACTCAAACGCGGGCTCAGCGAAGCTAAAAGAGGCTGGGTCGAGGAGCTGCACAGTGTCTTGTGGGCGTATCGCACCACGCCCCATTCCACGACGGGCGAGACCCCCTTTCGACTAACATACGGCACCGAAGTTGTCATCCCAGTAGAAATCAGGGAACCCTCCAGGCGGACAGAAACTCCCCTCGACGAAGAAATGAACGACGAGGCACTCAGGGACGAAATCGACTTAGTCGAGGAAATTCGATTGGGGGCAGCCCTGCGCTAGGCCACCCTAAAACAACGAGTAGCCCTGCGTCACAATGACAAGGTCATTAAACGCGAGTTCGAGATCGGAAGCCTGGTATTATGAAGAAACCAGAAAGATTCCCGCGAAGGGAAATTTTCCGTGAACTGGGAAGGGCCTTACCACGTCCACGGAATCACCGGTACCGGGGCATACTACCTCGAGCAACTAGACGGAGAACCATTGCCACGACCCTGGAACACTGCTAAACTAAAGCAGTACTATAGTTAAAAAACCCTTAACACTAAGGACTCTCGTCGTCGAACATCCACATCCAGTCAACGGAGAGAAATGTCTCGACCACGTAGATAGGCCAAGGTAAGGGCCCAATCTACGCCCAAACAACATAACGCCGTTTAGCCAAACGAGCACGAACGACAGTGCCCGACATAGACACCTCAATCGAGATCCACTGTCAAAGTACCCACGTGGCAGAACACCCAGCTCGCGATGGGCAGTTCACGCCACAGGCAAGCGACCCCGATCTGGCTCATACGCCCGATCAAGCGGCTTTACTCCGCACGACCGACGCATTTCGAAGTATGTCGGACCACCAAATGGGTCGAAATAATCTCCACTCGAGGACGTAACTTAGGCAAATTTTGCCACAAAGTAACAGCCGAGCACAGGCGAGACTCGGGGACATAACTTAGGAAAATTTCATCACAAATATAAAAACTTAGACACGAGCAAAAATTAAAGGTCGAAATAAACATCCATTCAAAAGCTCGTAAGCAAAAAACAAATAAAAATAAACCGACCAAGAAGGCCAGCGATGTTCAGAAATTACAGGCTATGGCACGATGCCCGAAAGAAATTTGTACGGGCACACAGGCCCTAAAAATATGCACGGACACGCAGGCCCTAAAACAACTACCAATAAACAGGCGCGCAAGCCCGAATTCCACGCCTAGACTTCCCCGGGGCTACCAGCATCCACGACAGGAGACTCAGGAGGAGGCACGATCTGGCCGTCGATGATCTGGGACATGAAACCCACTCCCTCGTATTCATGCCCGGATTCAATAAGGAGAGCTGGCTAACCGCGGCCTAAAAACCATCTGCTAAAGCACCAACACAGTCCATTTCGAGGAGATGGATGCGCGTGACCAGATCCGAGCAACTCCGCAAGGGGGCTGTCTCCTCCGACTCATCTTCAGTGGGAAGCATGGCGGCCTTCAGATCCTCGACTTCTTTAGACAGACGCTCATTGTTGGCCTTCAAGCATTCCCGGTCCAGTCGAAAACAGTCCCTCTCCTCGGCAATCTTCCCCGAGTTTTCCTTCTCCACGGCCAGCAGCTCGGCTTACTCGCGAAACATCTCCTCAGATCGCTCAAGAGCAGCCTTCAACTTACGAGAGCCGGCAACGAGGGCAGCTTTCTCCAACTCCAGTTCCCTGATGCGGTCAGAGGAGTCCGACCCCTCCTCAGCGAGGACAACGGCCATGTCGGCCATCTTAACCATCCCGACCATACTGGCGGCCAGATGTTTTCTCCGACTTTCTTTGTTTAGCCGCTTGATGGTCTCAGCCTCCTCGGCACTCACTGTCAAGGGAAACCCCTCGAAGAAACCTTCCTCTTTAAAGCAGGGGGGGCAAGCCAAAGGCCCTCACCGCGACAGACTCGTCGCCGACTTCCGACTGGTTCTCTACCCAGTTTCTCTTTCTCGTTATCAGCTCAGTGGGCTGCTCGACGTCAGGGGAGTCCGGGGACCCGCTAGAAGCATCACCTGAACTGGTCAGCGGGCCCATCCTCGTTGTCTGTGGAGCTCGCACCAACCTTTTGTTGACTTTCTTGTCCTGAGTCAGTTTTAAAAGCCTCTCCCTTCGTCCGACCATATTGCCTGCAAAGAAGAAAACCTGGGTTAGTTACCAGCAAGTAACAAACAAAGAAACTAGAACAAAACTATAAGACAAAAAGCAACCTAGTAGGTCCACGGCCTGCCCGTAGGACTGGCACTCGACAAGCGCCTTGGTATCTATAGGACGGGCCTCGAAGGTCGGGTAACCTTCTTCGTCAAGAATGTCTTTCCCCTCCCTCGTGACCCATCGGGCAGGGAAGAAGCTGTCGACATACTTGCAAAGGGTACCGTAGGCTTCCTCATCCTCGACACTCATCCCTCCCGCAGGCGTATGGTAGTGCCCGGTACCATGCTCGTAATGGCGCGGGCACCAATGCAACGGGAACTTGGATACACGCCCCAACACCGGGAGACCCTCGTCGTCCATAAGAGGCTCCCCATTCTCGTCGGCCACTGCGGTCTCCTCTTCATATATAGAATCTAAAGCAATCTGGGTGACCGGCCGCACGACATACCATTTGTCCTTGAAACCCCGGACCGAATCCATGTACATCCTGAACAGCCTCTTCGACTGTTTAAGGGAAACCCAGCTATGCCTGCTCCTCGAGACTGGCGTTGCAAGTGAAAAACTCTGAAGAAGAGAGGAATGGTCGCCCCGATCCTTAAGAAGCGACATGTCAGCTCGAACGCCCGAAGAAAGGCGATCGAATTGGGGTGAAGCTACGAGGGGGCCAAGTCCAGATGGCAGAATACCCCGACCTGAAAATCACTGAAAGGGAGCTTAAGGCCGAGGTCCTTGAACGCGATTTCATACATGGGAAAACCATACTCAGAGAACTTCGAGCAGATCCGCGCATCGAGAGACGACCTTGTGACAACAAAGTTCTTCTGGAAGCCCGGTTGACTACCGCCGTGTTCGACGATAGTATAGGCGCTCCGACTACGCCGACTATATGCCGAGGCAATCCCCCGGGGCTCGGCGCCCACCCTATCCAGCGAAGGATCATCAACGGTATCAACTAGAGTTACATTCTCCCCGGCACTCTGGTCCTCGACCTCATTACGCCCATAAGACTCCGGTTCGTCAGCCATTTACCTGCAAAGCACAGGAAACCGGTGAAATTCGAGAGCAAATCCATATGCTCGCCATAACTGACGGGAAGTAGAGCACGACAAGCCAAGACACACTCCGCGCGCGTTAAAACATTGAGGACTCGAACAAGATCCTGGTTTCGCTTCCCCGACGCTAAGGTGCCACGACGAGTTATCCTACATACTTCCTAATGGGCCAACATCCCGGCCAGCCATGGGTACGCCGACCTAAACTACGAATGTGACGGGCAATATCATGAATCCTAAACCTAGAACTATGGGTTTACCGGACAGTATCATAGAATTATGCGCCCAAAACCATGAAGGTCTCGGGCAGCATCGCGAGTCACATACCTAAAGCTATGATTTTACCGGGCATAAATATGAATGTGTCGGGCACAAACATGAATGTACCGGGCGCTAATCCCAGATGTGGGTTTCTAACATCCAAATAACGAAAAAATTACCTACAACAAAGAAAAATAGGAGGGATAAATGCTTACTTGGAAGTTAAGAAGAAGGTACGGCAGCGGTGGAGAAAATCAACGGAGGAAGGTACGGTAATCTTGCGAAGTTGTAGAGAAACAGCGGCGGCAAAGGCAGAGGAAGAAGGAGAAGCGTGAAGAGGAAAAACAAATTATGGGACCCAAGGATCCTATTTATAGGGATGACGTGGAATACGAAACGTCACCCCGGGGAACCACGAACTTCCCCTCCTCGACGTCTACTCCCTTAGGCAATGATGGCCCTACTCTCACTAGGGTGGCGTCACGGTTCCCAAGAGTTGCCTCGTGTACCCAACGAACACAGCCCGCGAGGAATCCCTCGAGCACGCATCGACAAGGATTACGCCACGAACGCAACTCATGAGAAACTTCTCGAGCAGTCACAGGGAAGCAAATATCCTGGGCTAGGTATCAGACCCCGTGGCAAAGGCGAGCTGAGGTCAAGTCATAACTCCTGCTCCAGGAGCCACGACTTGGGGGGCTTCTGTTCTGGACTGGGCCCGCCCTGGCCCAATCCAAGCAACTCCTCGATGAGCGCGCGCCCGAGAATTCCCGCCAGCGCGCCCGACCACAGACTGCAGCTGTGCCCACCGTTGCCCGCAGACACGGTGTCCCCGACCACGGGAACTCTAGCTCGAGCCCAGCTCGAGCACCCTCCTCGTAGGGCAGATTCTGACTGTTACCAAATCACCTGAACTCCGGAAAGACCGCGTCTTCGTCCCTCCTCATTTCTCGCAGAGCATCACCAGGAAGGAGACCACGTACGGGTCCCCACTACACACGTAGAACCTGACAGTTCCTTTATTGGGCCAGTTCTGGTCGGCCCAATGAGGGGACCTTGGCCCCGCGCTGAGGGCTATAAATACCCTCTGTTCCTAGAGGGTCAGGTATTGACCTCTTACACATACATACAGTTTTTTCCTGCTCATTCCGTCACTCATTTTAGCATCGGAGTGTCTTGCAGGTACCCCCCATCTCACTCAACCTCTGCTCGGAGCCAATCGTGGCGGTCCAAGTCTAATTAGGTAAGATCAATATCTTTAATTTTTTATTATTTTAACTTATTTTTCTTTCTATAATAAATGATTAGACATAGTTTTGACAAAAACTATCATTAATATTACTTTGAAATTTAAAAATAACAATTAAAAAAATATATAAAATTTTCATGAAAATAACCATTAAAAAAAAACGGAGAGAGTAGTTGTATAATTGTAATATTCATTATCCAACCATATGCATGAACCTTTAACACGGTTGAGTCAAGTCAATACTACTATCAGCACAACAAGTAGTATTAATATACTCCATCTGTTTATTTATAAAGTGATATTTTCGTGAAAAAAATTTATTTCTATTTAATTGTTGTTTTTAAATTTTAAAGTAATAGTTATTATAGTTTTATCAAAATTATCTTTAATTATTTATTATCAGAGAAAAAAATATATTAAAATGATTAAAAATTAAAAATACTATAATCAAAAGAAAAATCATAATTTAAAAAACTATTATTATTATTAATTTTTTTTAATATGTATAAAAAATTAAAATATAACAATTAAATAAGAATGGAGGGTATACTACTGTTAGTCTGTTACATAAAGATTTTAAGTCTCATTTTACACGTGACACTCCATAAATATACTCTATTATGAAATCTATTTAATGGTTAAAATATAGTTAAACCAGTTTAATTGTTATATAGGTCTCAGATTTTTCATAACCAAGTCAACAAAACTTTTTTATAATATAGATCCAAATATTACTATCCAGTTTTAAATTAATTTTTTTAAAATTATTTTTATTCAAAAATTAAAATAAAAATCTCATAATATTTATTATAAATATAATAAAAATTATATTATTTTAAATATAATATATATTTAAATATTATATAAACATTTATAAATGTGTTAATAAGTTTTAATACAATATATATCAAAATTATAAGAAATAATATTCAAATGTTTAACATAAGAGAAATTAATAAAATATAATGAAATTGTAAAATAAAATATAAAATAAATTTTAATATTAATTTAGTTATATTAATGTCTAATAATTAAAAGAAATAAAATTTATTGAAGTGGAAAATTAGTTTTATTTTAGAATAAAACAATATAAATATTAATAATTTTTAAAAATTTTATAAATATATGAGTCTAACATATTAAACGCGTTTATATAAACTAAACTAATGGCTAGCGACATTTTAAGACCGAAATAAAGAAACTCTAAAAAATATAAGTTATAATTTTAAGGTTTAAGAATTATAATTTTTTAGATTTGGCGGATCAATTCATATGTGTTAATTTATTTTGAGGAATTTAATAGATACATTAAATACAAGAGTGAAGATTCAAATCACCTGTATCTCATTTATTCATATTCATATTTAAGAGATGAAATTTTAATTTTTGTAAAAAAAAAAAAGAGATGAAATTTTAATCAATAACTATTCAACAAAATTAGTATATATAATGTTTATTTTGTTCTGTCATATTATACTTTCTATGTTATAAAATGATTGTCATTTTAACAAATTAAAATTTGTTGTCATTTTCACTTTTGAGTATAGTAATGATTATTCTCCTTATTCTCATTTATAAGTAAATTATAACTTTTTAGATATATTTATTAAATGATGTATTTAGATTATTTATAGATTATATATATCAATTATGTAATGAATTTAGAAAGTTGAAATTTATTTATAAAAGAGAATGGAGAGACTGTCATTTTTTCAATTATATAATTTACTTTTTATCCTGAACACTACTTTTAATATATTAATAAATTTAATTTCGTAAAAGTGTAATGTTTTATGACAATATAATGTGTTTTTTAATCTATATGTAAAAACTTTAAACGAAAATTATTTTAAAATGAAGAGAATATATACACTTTATCCGATTCAAAATGACTATTGCTTTAAGAAATAAAATTTGTTTCAAAATAATAATTATTTTTACTTTTTAATGTGGTAATAATTATTTTTTTTTTAATTTTATCATTTACTTTTTATATTGAATATTATTTTTAATATATTAATAAGATTAATTTTATAACATTGTAATATTTTATGATAATAATATTTCTTTTTTTAATTTGTATGAGAAAAAAAATTATTAAACGATATTTATTTTAAAATAGAGGGAATATAATATTTTGCGGTCGTGCATTTGTGTTTATTATAAGTTGTTGAAGCCAATTAGCAATAGTATAGATGATAATATAAAATATGTATGGGTCCCTGTTTTGAGATGTGCATTTCTATCTTTATTTCGTCACACAATGAATTTGCATGTGGGCTGCAACTTACTTTGACCAGTGACTTGTCTAGTTGATTGATTTGTTTGTATTTTTTTGCCTTTACAAAAAAACAAAAAATATATGTTTTTGTTGTACTACTACTACCAAGTACCAAGAGTTCTTGCTTCGTTTTCTTACCAAAATAAAGTGACAAGAGGCCGACCAAAAACAATACTGTAGTTACAAGATACCCAGACGCGCAAATCTTAAAAATTTCTGTCGGTTTTACTACTACCATGTAAATTTCGATTTCTTCCACCAGTGGTATTGTTTTTACCTGATGCTCTTGTATGCAACAGTAGTAATTGAGGTCACAGATTCACATATGTGTAAGAAAATATTTTGTGGATATCGATATGTCCATTGAACACCTTTAAAGGAAAAAGAGATAGAAAATGTAATGTGATAAAAAGTTAGATTGATTTTATTTTGGAAGGAAAAAAAAACAAATTTTAAAGATTTTATTTAGCCTATAGTTCCCTTTCGTGTAAATTATAACTTTTATAGTTAATTAGGACAGTTATTTTGTAGCAGAGATTTTTTATTTATTAACAAAGAGATTGTATTAATAGTGAATATGAGAGATATTTGATCTAAATACAACGGATTAAAAACAAGTTTACATTTCAATGTTATCCGATACAAGATAATGGGATAAGAGCCCAAACACTAAAATTAACATCTAAAACATTCTTACAACTTGTCTCGAATCAATTCCTCACAAAAGACTTAGTTAAAAATACAATATTCTTCACACTTTTTCACCATCCTTAAAAAAGATATTGTTATTACCTAATCAAATTGACCAAATTACTAATAGCAAGAAAAACAAACATAACTTCTTCTCCATTCCATCATTTAAGAGAAGACTTCAGTTCATCCATCGATCTAATAGAAGCACACTTTAAGGCAATAGACCCAGACCATCCCAATCAAGAATAAGCTGCCAAACATGCACAGTAACTGAACAAAAAGAAAGAGATGAGAATGTGTTTCTTCTTGTCCAAGATTTAAAGGACAGACTAAATTAGAAGCTTCCATCAAGACCCCACGTTTTGCAAGACCATCCTTAGTTTGAAGAGTACTAAAGATAAATCTCCAAGTAAATATTTGAATTTTACTAGGCACATTTGTTTTTCACAATAGTTAGAGAGTATTCGAACAATCCAAATCCAGCTGAGAACCTATTAAGAAAATATTTGTCAATCTAAGGTGAGCAAATTTGACAGAGAATCCAGTTGCATCTCTCCACCAAACAAATGAATCCAACGAATTTAGAATAAGAGTCACACTCAACAGAGTGATATGTAGATCGATCTTCCCATTCGCTATACGGCCCCACCCTTTTCCCACTTGCATTACCTATGAGACAAACTCAATAATCTCCACATTGGCGAATATCAAACTCTTATGAAGATTAACTACATAATATCATATCCTAGCAACTAGAGTTGTGTAGTTCCTGCTTAATACTAAGAAATATATAACAAGTCCAAACAATGTTTCAACTTATCACTAGTGATTGGCTTGGTCAACATATCAATTGCATTCTCTAAAGTGTGAACCTTCTAAAGTAATATATGTCTAGACGCAACCAAATCCTTGATCTTGTGGAACCTCACAATAATATGCTCGGTCCTAGCATGATACACCTGATTGTTAGAGAAATAGTTAGCATTTTGACTATCACAATGAAACTGACTCCACCTTACTCAACACCTAACTCTTTCACTAACCCTGTAAGCCACGGTGTTTCCTTGGCAACTTCATCTACTACCATGTATTCTTCATCAGTTGTAGACATAACTATTATAGATATAATTGATGATTTCCAACATATAGCCCCCCCCCCCCCCCCTCCACGAGAGTAAAGACATATTTTATTGTAGACCTCCTATCATCCAGATCACCTGCATAGTCAAAATTCTCATATCCCACAACTGATGGACTACTCTGATCCATGTTGAACATGATACCACAATTTATTGTACCCTTTAAGTATCTTAGAATCCACTTGACTTCTTCCCAATGTCGCTTCTCTGACTTGGACACGGACTTGCACACTTGACTAACTGTTTGTGATAAATTCGATCTATTGCAAACCATAACATATATCAAACAGCCAGCTGCATCGATATAAGGAATCTAAGACATACCTTTAATTTATGAGCCTCTCTTCGAACATTTTTCCAAAGAGAGCTTAAAATGATTCGCCAATAGAGTACTAACGACTTTGCTCTACTCATGTCAAACTGCTCAAAAAACCTTTAACATAGCTTTTTCTAAGGCAACAATAATTTATTAGCTCTTATGTCCCTACGAATTTCCATCCCTAGAATCTTTTTTGCAGCACCTAAATCCTTTATATTAAACTCATTACTCAACTTGGTCTTCACCTTATTTACATCATAAATTAACAATTATCATATGAGCCAAACTCAACAGTTATCATAAATTAAAGAATTGTAATTTTCTTGATATAAGATGTAAAGATTGGGGAATACACTAACACACTTAATCATCTTCATAGAAGTATGAATCTATCTGCTTGCAGGTAATAAAGATCTAGATCTGGAGTTTTGACGATGACAACGCGTGACAATGGCTTTCAACCCTAAAGATATATTATGACTCATTAGTAGAAAAGTCAAGATAAAATGTTTATACACTCAAATACTATCTAGCAAGAATCTTAAACCTCTTTTGGAAAAAGATATGAAAACTCTCCAGGTCATGTATGTCTATCCGAGTGAATTGAGTATTGTAAAAGTAAATTAATAGCTTAAGAGTACTAAGGCAACTCACTCACACACACACACACATAAAAATCTTTTTCAAAATGTTTTTTATCATACAAATTGTTTTCTAAGCCAAGTCGAGTGATTAAGAAGTTGTCCAATCTCTTCCCAAAGCCTTTTTGAATTAACCAATCGATTGGATACTTAAGCCAGTCTATTGGAAAAACTTTTTCTCTTATCTAGTGGATTAGAACATTATGTCAATCCATCAAAAAATGGCTAATCGATTAATCAAGCGATGTGGACAACACCTTAATGACCTACAACGACTATATATACTATATTTCCTTTTTGGCCTGTAAATAGTTTAAAAATGTGTTTTCTAATCGATTAGAACATTTTTATATCAATTAGAAAATGCTAAATGATTACAAAATCAATAAGAACATCACATTAATGTTTTGCAATAGCCTTCCTAATTAAGTTTCGCAATCGATTATATTTGAACTTTCTAATCGGTTAGAGCAATCAATTTGATAATAAATTTGGCCCATGGATCGTTTCCTTTTTTGATGTTTCTAACTAATATATAAAGGAGGATCTCCCTCACTTCAAACCACACCATTTTCCAACGATTTAATATTTCTTTGGAAATCATCTTTCTTTCTCTCCTTGAAAATTTTCTTATTTCACTTTTAGTTGTCTGAGTGCTTTTGAGTGAAGCTTTATTTGTGAGGAATATAATTTTGTAAGTGGTCGTCCTGGTCGTTTATATTCTTAAAAGTGTGATACCTTTAAGAGATTTAATTGTCGATTCTTGATATGAACCTGTGATAAAATATCCGTTGTTGGTTTATTAAGCTTTGCCGGAAAAAGCTTTGTTTTGGTTAAAGCGATCAGCCATAAATATCTAAATGGTTCGATAGTTTAGCCTGGGGTAAAAGATATTATTTGATTGGGGATTAGCCTGTCTAAATTTCAAGATTATATTGTATTAAAGGTTCATGGGCATAACCTTCAAAAGCTCAATGTTTATAGTGAAATTATCAATTTTTTATTTTTGGTGCAATTACTCATCTGAAATGTACTAACAAGATCTTAAATGAGAAAAGGTTTAAATTAATCACAAATTTTGATTATCACAATTCACCCCCAATTGTGCTTGAAGTAACTTGTCCAACAAGTGGCATAAAAACCTAACTCCTGTTAAGGACTAATCGTCTCAAGAGGAAAAATGACTTCAAGTAATGCACTAAATAAACCCTCATTCTTTAATAGAGAAGTATCTAGTTTGTGGAAAGAGAAAATGAAGTTTTTCATAAAAGGGATGGATCATGGTATTTGGAAGGCTGTGAGTGATGGTCCATTTGTTCCTACACACATTATTAATGGTGTTGTAGAAAAAAATCAGAAAAGAATTAGACCAAAGATGATAAAGAAAATGTGCAATGCAATTTGAAAGCAAAAGCTGGCATCACTACCGCTCTCGATCTTGATGAGTTTTTGTGAGTTTCTCAATGAGAAATTTCAAAAGTGTGGGACATCCTCCAAATCACCCATGAAGTTACTACTGAAGTGAAGAGGGTATGATTGGTCACATTAATCCATGTGTATGAACTCTTCAGAATGAAACCTGAAAAAAGCATTAATCAGATGCAAACACGATTTACCCATATCATGAGTCATATGAGAACTTTGGGAAAACATTTTCAAATGAATAATTGGTTATGAATACTCTTAGATACCTAAATTGTAGTTTACAACCTAAAGTCATTGCAATATTTGAACCTAAGAATTTAGCAATTATCCACTCACACACTCTCTTTGGTAAATTGCAGGAAGATGAGACGAAGCTGAAAAGACTTGTTGATGATGAAGACAATAACAAAAAGAATAGGAAAGGTATCGCACTTAAATCTACTAGCATGGAAGATATGGAGTCAAAAGATAAAGACTGTTAGAGTGGGATTAATAAATTAATGAAGCTCATGTTTCAAAAATTCAATGAGTTCCTATGGCAAGAAAAAAAACTCCAAGCTTATAGAAGCAAAGTGAAGAAAGTTCACGAGTCATTCCTTCATGTCATCAATGCAAAGAAAAAGGATATATAAGACCAAATTACCCGCAAAAACCAAAAAGAAATTGAAATCAAAGAATGTTCAAGAAAAACAAATGACATCTTACAATAAGGTTGATCTTTGTTATGAACCTAAGAATAATAATAAAATATTTAGCAATATTTGCAATGCCCAACCAACATCTAATTGAAAAACCCTAAAATGTAATTATTGTAACAAAGACTGACATATTGCCACGTTCTATCTTATCAAAAAGCATCATGAGAGCAAAGAAGGACATCATTCTTCATACTTTTATAAATAACATTGTAAACGTAAAATTAGAAATATGTCAGCTCATAATATGTATTCCACTAACATCAAAGGACCCAAAATAATATGGGAACCAAAGATAGAAACGTAAAAATATGATGCAAATGATGATACCAATAGTTTATCTTCAAGTGAAGAAATGAATATGTTCTATTACTCTTCTGCTACGAGGGAAGAAATTCATTTGCATAATAACAACAAGACAATACTTAAAGAATGTCCTTGAAAGATGAAAATAAATGAAAAAGAAAAATATCAAAGACAAGGGAAAGTCACTCCAAATATAAAAAATCAAGTTAAAGAAGTAAACTAAAGAAAGTTTATCTTAAGAATAAAGGATCATTAAGAACCATTATGTTCATAATGTTAATGGATATATTTCTAAGGGGATCACATCTCAACACTCCCTTAACAAGGTATATAACCATATGATTTTTGTTTTAAAATTTAGCTAAAGGAAATTGATGAAGCTGTCATCAAAGAACATTGGTCTATTACTATGCAAGAAAGATCAAATAAATTTGAGAGAAATAATGATCGAGAATTTATTCCCAAAGCTAGTTGAGTGATTGGAACCTCAGTGGATCATTCGTAGCAGACTTAGTGTTTTTGGGAATGTTTGGAGAAACAAAATAAGACTTGTTTTGAAAGGTTACAATCAACAATAAAGCATAATTACAATGAAACTCATGCTCATGTACCTCAACTAGAAGCCATAAGAATTAATCAAGCCTTCTCACACATTTTCGTAAACATTCCAAATGAATGTAAAAAATGCATTTTGAACTGTTACATCCATGAGGAAGTGCATGTTGATCATTCTCCTGATGTTTTCCTAATGAAAACGGGTCTCAAACAAGCTAATAGAGAGTTGTTTAATAGTCTGAGAAATTTTCAGCTTGAAAACAAATTCAAAAGAAGGATGATACAACTCTTTTTTTCAAACTGAGCATACTTTTCTTATGCATGATTTTTTTCTGATTCGATATTATTAATGAATCCTTGTGAAAATATGTTTTCTGATATGATGCATAATAACTCCTTATAATATCTTAGGTTTACAAAAATAAATTACCTGATGGCATTTGTCTATCCTAATGCTCTTGACGTTGATGGTGTCACTTAATGAATGCGATCAAGAAACCTATTAAAAGAAAAAGAAAATCGACTGTGGAAAAATTCTCTTAAATATATCTTGAGATTTTGAGTTTTTATGAAGCAATGTGGTGCAAAACACCTAGATCCTAAATACAAGTCAAAAGGTCCCAAGAGGGTAAACAAATATTTCCCAAAAGATCTCCTAAGGAAAAATGATCATCTTTTGGAAGAAATCCGAGCAAGAAAGAAGTAGACTCCTGAATTTTCTATTGATTAAGAAAGCCTCAAGGAATTTCAAGTCTTTGCTCGCAATAGATTCAAAGGGAAGAAATTCTCCAAAGTTTACTTACATGTTAATTTTAAAGCTTGATGCTACATGTCGTGGGGAGAAGTAAGATCTTAGATCACATGCCTTACTCTAGACTGCTATTATCCACCTGTATAAGGTAACTTGTTTCCTTTACATGGGATCTATGTGCTTTGATTATACTATTTTTTTATAATGACAAAGGGGGAGA
Source organism: Vicia faba (assembly GCA_948472305.1). NCBI lineage: Eukaryota > Viridiplantae > Streptophyta > Magnoliopsida > Fabales > Fabaceae > Vicia > Vicia faba. The sequence goes on along the minus strand of OX451736.1, from coordinate 1,055,197,251 downwards.
AGAATACTCTTAGGGGGAGTAGAGTATACTCTCTGCTTAATTGAGAGGGAGTTTAATTACTTCAAACACACACACACACACACACACACACACACACACACACACACACACACACACACACACACACACACACACACACACACACACACACACACACACACACACACACACACACACATATATATATATATATATATATATATATATATATATATATATATATATATATATATATATATATATATATATATATATGTGTGTGTGTGTGTGTGTGTGTGTGTTTTCTTTTGCCACCTCCCCTAAGAGATGCGTTGTCGTCATCTAAAAGGGGAAGAATGTGAATTTATGTGCTTACCGGTAATAAAGATCAACATCTGAAGTTTTTATGACGACAACACATGACAATGGCTTTCAACTCTAAAGATATATTATGACTCATCTGTAGAAAACTCAAGATCAAGTGCTTATACAATCAGATGTTATCTAGCAAGAGTCTTGAAGCCTCTTTGGGGAAAGATATGAAATCTCACAAGGTCACGTCTGTCAGTCTGTTTGAGTGAATTGAGTACTGTAAAAGTAAGATACAAGCTTAAGAGTACTAAGGCAACTTACACACACACACACACACACTTAAAAATAATTTTCAAAATATTTTTATCATACAAATTGTTTTTTAAGCCAGGCCGAGTGATTAAGAAGTTGTCCAATCTCTTTCAAATCCTTTTTGAACAAACTAATCAATTGAATACTTAAGCCAATTTATTAGAAAAACTTTTTCTATTGTCTAATGGATTAGAACCTTATGTCAATCCATTAGAAAATGGATAATCAATTAATCAAGTGATGGAGACATCAACTTAATGACCTGCAACGACTATATATCCTATATTTCCTTTTTGGCCTACGAATATTTATGTTTTCTAATCTATTAGAACATTTTTATAATCGATTAGAAAAGCTATAATCGATTATAAAAGCAATAAGGAAATCACATTAGTGTTCTGTAACGAATCTATATCCAAACCTTCCTAATTGGATTTCATAATCAATTATATTTGTGCTTTTTAATTGGTTAGAGAAATCGATTAGATAATCAAATTGGCCCATGGATCATTTACTTTTTTGGTGTTTGCAACTACTATATAAAGGAGGGTTTCACTCACTTCAAATCATGTCACTTTCCAACGATTTCATATTTCTTTGGAATTTATCTTTCTTCCTCTCCTTGAAAATTTTCTTATTTCACTTTTGGTTGTCTTAATGCTTTCTAGTGAAGCTTTATTTGTGAGGAAGATAATTTTTGTAAGTGGTCAATTTGGTCATTTATATTCTTAAAAGTGTGATACCTTTAAGAGATTTAGTTGTTAGTTCTTGAGATCAACCTTTGATAAAATATCTGTTATTGATTTATTAAGCTTTTCCAGAAAAGTATTTGTTTTGGTTAAAGAGATCAGCCATAAATATCTAATCGGTTCGATAGTTTATCCCGGGGAAAAAGATGTAATTTGGTTGGGGATTAGCCTGTCAAAATCTCAAGATCATATTGTACTAAAGGTTCGTGGGTATAGCCTTCAAAAGCTCAAAGTTTATAGTGAAAATTTTCAAGATGGAAAGGATTCACGTCATGCTAAGAGTCTTCACAACAATCTTATAATTTGGTTTAGAATCATTTTTGGTTGTATACATAATCGTCCTTCCACCAGCTCTTCTGACTTTTCCAATGTTGATCAGAAGTATTGGTGTTCCTCACCACTTCTGGAGTTAAGCTAAATTTACTAGTAGTACTCTATAATTATTTGGCTGAGACCATCAAGGTGACCAGAGATAATGGTTTCACATTTAGAAAGTGGATTCCCATGGTAAGACTGATTTATGGCATTCTTTTGGAGAGCAAGTTGGTGGAATCTCTAAATCTGCCAAGAGAGTTAGCTACTGATATTAGAAAACCTATGGATGACAGGAATCTGAAGATTATGGCTTTAATTTCTGAAGTCACGGTTCTTCCTGATTCTCTCGATAAAAATTCTATCATTTTCAAGAGGATAATTATTGAAGATTTTCCTGCTTTCAACTCTATTGAGGTTCTAGAAAGCACTCAGACAATCACTGGTGATGATAGTCAAGAGAAAAGTTTTTAAGTACCTTCTGAGTTCCCATCCAGAAAGAAGAGAAAAACTTCTAAGAAGAGTACTGGTGATGACCTTCTATAACTTTAAAGTCTTCAACCAAGAAGGCTACGACATATGCGTCTGCTAGAAGGCCTTTGGAAGTAATTCCAGAAGTTGTTACTGGAGGATCTGAGAGCATTGAGAGATCTGAAGCATCTCCTTCTTAGAGTTAACCTAATCCAGTTCAAATTTCTGGTAAGTCTCTTTCTGTAGAGACATCTTTAATTTATGATAAGAATCTTAATGATGATTCATCTTCACTTATTCCCACTCAAGCTACACTACCACCATAATCTTTTAATACACCTCAACCACCTCCTTAAACAACCCTTGGTTTTATAAATAATCTTCAACACGCCATTATTCCATATTGTAACACGGTGAGAGAACTGACTTGGGTGTTCTGCGTTTGATCACATTTGTTGCGGATAGTAAGAGTCGCCACCGACTTCTCTTTTATCCAATAAGGAAAGGTTGAAAAGAACAGGAAAGACCTTTCGAGATTATTTCTTGAGTTCGGGGGGTAGGTTATGAAAAGGGAAGGTGTTAGCACCCTTTTCATCCGTAGTTATATGCGGGCTCCTAGTTGTTTGCTAGATCACTTGCTTTTGTTTGAAAATGTGCTCGTGGTGTGTTTTTTGAAAGTATTTTGAAAACGTCTTTGTAATGGTTCTCGTTTCTATAAGAATGCGTACAAAGTGTTGTTTGGAAAATAGTTCAAAGAAGTGTTTATGGAATTGTTTTCTGAAAGTGATTTTAAAAAAGGTGTCTTTGTAATGGTTCTCTTTTCTATAAGAACGCGTACAAAATGTTTTAACTTTTGAAAATGTTTTAAATTTTGAAAATGTTTCAAAGTGAAATTGTGGGTGTATAAAATGTTTTTGTTGTGAGCAAGCGAGCAACTAGGAGCATCTTACCTACTCAAAAGGTCTTAATATTCTTTTCTTCCTCCTTTAGATGTTGTTATCTTACCATTGATTTGGTAAGGAGCCCCATCATTGGATGTGAAGGAATGAGCGTGGGACGTTTGTATAGTCATATAAGGCAACCTATGGGACGTTTTAGCAATTTCTTTTTAGGGACTAGATCGTTTACCGAAGGCAACATTTAAGGGTCATCGAGGGACTACGATCTTTTATCAAGGGTCTTTGCTAAAACACCCATATTTGAGGGACATGACTATTTTCCGAGGAAACAAGTGGAATTACCCTAGGGGTACATGTGTGTTAATTGTGTGTTTGATTGCATACATATTCATCTTTTGAACTTTTGGTTATCTACTTGTTGTTTTTATCTTGTCATATATCCTAGTTACTAGCATTTATACAAAAGCAATAGAAATGCAAAAAAATAAACCCTACACTATTAAAACCGTATTGAAATAGCAATAAAATATAAAGAAAAAAATAAAAATAAAAAGAAGAAAAATGAGCTCTTTGGATTCAGAAAGAAGCATCGTTCGATTCTGCACTTTTGACCTCTTTTTGGACCTGGAGTCAGCAAGGCTTTGTCCTTCGTTGAGGCCTGGAGGAAGCAAAGTTCTTACATTCGTTTTAGGCCTGGAGGCAGCAAGGTTTTGTCCTTCATTTGAGGCCTGGAGGCAGCAATGTTCATTCTTTGCCACAGGCTCCTTGCTAACTCCTTCGACTGTAAGCATGTTGGGCCCTCAGATTGTGATTCAAAAGGCTTGTGCAGTTAGCCAATCGAAGGGTATAATAAACCTGTCTTAAATTATTAAGAATGCAACATTCAAATGTAACTACAGTCCAGGGGTTAGCACAAAACCATTAAATCTCAAAGTCCAAGGCCTAACTAATCAGAGTTGAGTTTTCAGCATATTGGCAGTCAGAATCAAAAGCTAAAACATGGTCAAGCTCCCTATATGAAATATCTACATTTTTCTTTATTGGCATGTGTGATGCGGTGGGAGAACTGACTTGAGGTTTTGCGTTTGTGTTCGCAAATGTTTCAGTTTAGTAAGAGTCACCACCGACTTTTTATTTATCCAAAGGAAAGGTCAAAAAGCACAGGAAAGACCTTTGAGATGTTTTCTTGGGTTCGGGGGGTAGATTATGAAAAGGGAAGGTGCTAGCACCCTTTTCATCCATGGCTTTCCATGGGCTCTTAGTTACTTGTTTTAGATCACTTGCTTTTGCTTTTCAATTGTTTGAAATGGTGCTTTTGTGTGTGGTTTTCAAAATATTTTGAAAAGAGGCCTTTTGTCTAGGCAACCTTTGTAATAATTCTTGTTTGAATGTATACAAAGGTGTTTGTCTTTTGAAAAATGTTTCAATGTTTGAAAGTTTGTTTTGGGAAATGTTTTGAAATTGTATTGTGATGTGTGTTTGAAAATAGCAAGGATGTTTGCAAGTTTGATCAAGTAACTAGGAGTTGTCTACCCTACCTACTCAAAAGTCTTTCCTACACATTTTTAACCCTTTGACATTGTTGTTTTACCATTGCATTTGGTAAACAACCTTGTGTTTCGATGTTAAATGGGACAGGCGCGGGTTATCGTATTGACCATGATAGCAATAGTGCTAAGTATCTTTAGCAATTTTTTTGAGGGACTAGATCATTTTTGTATAGGCAACCAAGATAGCGACATCGAGGGACTATGATCTTTTTGTTTTGTTTTTGTTTTGCCAAGATACCTAGCATGCATACCATGGCCATTTTAAAGGCAACAAGTGGATGAAACCCTAGGAGTGCTTGTGTGCATTATGTTGTCATTTTCATGCATTTTTGTCTTGTATTAGTCAAGCTATTTGTTTGATTTTGGATATTTGCATACAAACCCTAATCTCTATCATGCATATTTGAAAGCAATAAAGTACATAAAAATAAATCTACAACGATTACAACATGATTATGGGAGAGGGGTACAAGCTTGAATATGGGATATTTTGCACAAAATAAAAATCCTAAAATTATTACAACCATATTAAATTCTTTGCAAATAAATAAATAGACAATATTTAAACATGCAAATAAATATGAATATGCAAAAGTGATTTTTTTGTATTTTATTTTATGTATGTAAAAATAAAATATTTAATGTATTAAAAATAAGAAAAAATGATAATTTTTATTAAGGGATGGAAACCCTAATTTGTTTTAAGAAAATATATATGTATGTATTAATTATATTCTTAATTCATTTATGTATAAAAAATAAATAAAAATAATATATACAAATGTTAAAAAATAGAAATATGTGAGAAAAAAATATTATTTAAGTATATAAATAATAAAAATAAAAATATAATATTTTTATAATATTTACAAGTTTTCTATTTAAGAAAATAAAAGTATATTATTTAACAATTATTTCTATACTAGAAAAAATAATAAAAATAATAAAATAAAATATGAAAATTTTAGAAAATGTTTTTGGTATTTTTTAATATTTAGGAAAATAAATAAAAGTCAGAAAATAAAAAGGAAATAGAAAAATATACAAAAGTAAATTAAATGGGCCAAGGGGGTGCAGGCAGCAAGCTAAGGGGTGCAAATAGTGAGAAAATCCCAGGCCCAGCCCAGATGGCCTTCATCTTCAACCTTGTGACAAAAAACGCGCACCTGTACTCAAAACTGGAAATCCTGCATTTGTGCTTAAAAACAAAAACTTGCAACATGAAAGTTATAGAGCATGATCATACGATTCTAACCATATAAAAAACTTAATCTAACTCTCAAAGACCAGAGAGAATTTCTCTGGCCCTAATTTCTAACCTAGTTTTTTCAGAAAGTTCATCATTCAAATTCTCCCAACTCAGTTAACTTAAATGAAATCTATGCATATGTACAGCTTAAGGGCAATGAGTACTACATTTTTATTCACAAACCTAAGCTTAATGATTCCTAAATAGAGAGATAGAAGTTTGAACTTTACCTGTTTCAGTTGAACTCGAGTATGGCAATGTAGGGATTTTCAGTGAAGCCTGAGATGCTTGTGAGCTTGCTTGAAGTTCCTTTGACCTTCCCCAATGCTTAGCTAGCTTGGAAATGGCCTGAATAAGCTTGTAGAAGTCAACCTGCACAGTCAGAATTCAAAAATGGTGAAGCTTGAAAACAAGGTTACAGTTGCTGGCTAATGGTTGGGATAACTTAGATGTGTTGTTTAGAATGTGTTTGAAGTGGTTTGGGGCAAAACGCACGAGTGGTTTGTGATTTGGAAATCAAAATGCAGAAGCTGCCCTGTTTTGCAAGAAGATGTGATTTTGGTGTTTTGGAAGGCTTTAGAAGTGGTTAGCTCGTGCTTCTGACCTTAGGAAATATGCAAAACTTGGTTCAAATGTTTACAACCCTTGGTTTTATCAGATTGCCAAGTTATGTGCTTTTTGCAAGTTGACTTGGTTTTGAAGAAAAGTGTGAAGTGATCAAGCAAAGAGCCCGTACAGGCCTCCTTCCTAGATGCAAAAAGTTGTTGTACTTTGCCCTGAGTTTGTGGAGTTGGTTTCCTTCAAAGAGATGGGTTCAAGGCTCAAGGGAAACAAATTGACATAAAGCCACCTTTATCAAAATGGCATTGTCAACTTTTTGCCATTTTTAGATTAATTCAATGTGTAAACCTATATTGATCAGAACAATGCCTTAATCCATTGAGTTTTCATTCAATTTTTGAGTGTGGAAGGGCTTAAGGACCTGTAAACAAGTACAAGCATGGCTGGACAGAAATTGCAACTTGTGTCAACATGAAAAATGCCATGGATCAAAGTGATAATTTCCCAAATTCAAACCTTCGATTCTCCCTAACCACAAATGATCTTGGAGAGTTCTTGGACATTTTGGAAAGCTTGTAACATTATATACAATCCATATTTGAAATTAATTTGAGATTCCAATTGGAACTAGGTGAAAAATTGCCATGAAGATAGGTCAAAATCCTGCCTAAACTAGGGCAAAATTTCACTAAGTTAGAAAGTTTTTGGACCCTTATTCACAAAATCATAACTTGATATCCAAGCATCTTTTGGGAAAACTTTGTGAAACAAAGTTGTAGATTTTGTGGAGTACTACAAATTTCATGTTGGAGGTTTTGTTTGAATCCAATTGCATCATGGTGAAAATGTTGGCCAAATTTGGGGAAAAATAAGAAAATTTCATAACTTAGAAAAATTCTAAGTTATGAAAATTTTCAATCTTAAACCCTAATTTGCAAAATTAGGTTTCTTGATGAACAAGTTTCATGTTTTGACACATATTGATGAAAAATGACCCTTGGCACTTGATTTTGACCAAAAAGTCAAAGTTTGACTTTTCAGTGTATCGTTGATTTTTGATCAGTTGATTGGAAAATTCATCTGTCAATCCAATGCTTTTGAGATCTTTTGATCCTTGTGATTAGGTCAAGATGATGCAATTGAGTCCTTGAATCCATGCTTGAACCCAATTTGCCATTGGCTAGGTGAAAAATCAGAAATTGCCCTTGTGCAGTCAAAACCCTAAAAATGACAATTTTGCCCTTTTGATGATCTGATCAAGTTTCTTGAGAAGTTGTGGTCCAAACTTGATCAAATGGTTCATATGAGTCTATAATGTTGTTGTGGATCAAAATTATGAGGTTTGATTGTAAATTGGCCACAGTTGACTTTTTCCCAATACAACTGATTTCTAGGTCAACTGCCCAATTGACTGGGCGAAAATTTGATTCAAGGCTTGAAACTTGGTATGGGAAATCTTATAAGTCCAACATGAAATATGAAAGTCACATTGAGCATTGGAAGTCCAAAAATCCCTGTGCAAACTAAAACCCTAATTCAGGTCAACAGTGCAAGGAGATGTCTTGAGCAGAGCAAACCCTAATCCTGTCTGGAGTCCAAAGAGTCTTGTGATGAAAATCTTGATAAAATGAGAGGAAAAATTTTGGGGTACAACAGCTGCCCCTGTTCAATCTTCTTGAACCTGGAGAGTTAGATTGGCGAGTTTGTCATTCGTGACTCGAAGGTAAAAGATGATTGGACACTAGAGTGCCCGTAAATTTGCACTCGTCAAAAGGTGGTTGAGGAAATGGGATTAAAGATGCCATTTGAAGAAGGTAGAGTCTTGTTGGAGATGGGCTTAAAGATGCCATCCAAGGATATTTGTTGAATTGAATGTTGTAAGTAAGAAGAATGAGTGTCAGAATGGTATCCATGTCTGGAACGTATTTGAACTCAATCTAGAGACTGAATCTGTACGAGCAAGGGTATAGCTACCGTATCTGGAGCGTATCCAAGTTGTACCTGGATCTGTAAGAGCAAGGGTATAGCTGCCGTGTTTGGAGCGTATCCAAGCTATAACTGGATCTGAAAGAGCAAGGGTATAGCTTCCGTGTCTGGAGCGTATCCAAGCTGTAACTGGATCTGAAAGAGCAAGGGTATAGCTGCTGTGTCTAGAGCGTATCCAAGCTGTAACTGGACCTGAATCTATACGAGCAAGGGAACATCAACATGAGTGATCAGCATGGCTACCGTATTTGGAGTGTATCTGGACTGTATCTGTAAGAGCAAGAGTATAGCTGCCGTGGCGAGCGTATCCAAGCCGAGGAACATCAGCATGAGTGATCAGCATGGCTATTGTATTTGGAGCGTATCTGGACTGTATGTGAATCTGTAAGAGCAAGGGTATAGCTGCCGTGGCGAGCGTATCCAAGCCGGGGAACATCATCATGAGTGATCAACATGGCTACCGTATTTGGAGCGTATCTGGACTGTATCTGAATCCTTTGAATATTTGTTAAAGATAGATTTTAATCTTTATCCTGAAAAGGGTAAAATGTTAGTTGAAACACAAAGTTATGTTGCATGAAATGTATGATGCAATATCATATGTTTTATCAGTGTTCATGATATATGAATGTAATGTATGCGTATGTAAGCTGATTCGCTGTCTTGCTGAGGAAAATAAATCCTTGATAGCTAGAGATAATAAAACTTTGACTGCTGTCGGGGAAAATAAATCCTTGACCGTTGTTGGAGATTCAAACTCTTTGATTGCTGAGGATGAGAAATTCTTGGACCACTGCTGGGGATAGAAAATTCTTGGCGACTTGTGGGGATTAACTGAAGGAAAATTGCAATCAAAAGCGCAGCGGAATTTAGAATTTTCCTTTAGCGATCCTTACGAATGAACACGGTCAGTGATAAAAATATTTACCTCTTGTGGCGATTCAGACCTTTGATGTTGTGATCACGAGCGTTGATGAGGAACAACGCCTCTACTCAGTCCACACGAACAAATCGCTTTCGGTCACAGTGCTAGCTGATCACGAACGGAAACCTTGAGTGAGAGAGAGAATCAAAAACGAAATTGAATCAAGTGAAATTGCTTCATCACAAGGGATCTATTTATAGAATCACTCGTGTGGGCTACAAGCTAAAAGCCCAATTAAGGCTATAAGCTAAAAGCCCAATTAAGCTTATGGACATCATACCTTATGATGTACCATATATCACTTATCCACGTGGTACCTTACCACTTTCCGTATTACACTTAAGTGCACCATATCTTACGATGTTTCTTATTTATTCTATCTCTCATCAACCTGTCCTTATGTGTGTGACCCTGTAGGTTTTCGCGACGTTGGCAATTATATTAAATCACACATTTAATATAATAAACAATGAGCGGTATCTAGCAATACATCACTGTTACCCAAGTCACGAAAATGTCATGTGATCTGACCAAACCTTTTCCGTGATAATATTTGTGTTGCACAATTACCCTTTTGCCCTCATGTCTATATTGAACACAAGGCATACACTGTGTCACCCTTGTCCAGTTCAATATTGGGCCCTTAGACATTTATCCTGTTATGCAGGATGAGCAAATTCCATCTAGGTCACTCATGTCTCTTAGCATGCTTTATGAAGTACCCATCAACCGTCTTTATAGTCATCCAGTTACGGATGACGTTTAATCAACAATAAAGTACTTGACTCTACATCTAAGGTCCATAGCGGTTTCAGGTCGAAGGGTGCTATACACCATTATCATCATGAGAATAACTTATGACACTTTGCATAACATTCTATGTAGTATTCTCATAGCGGGTCAATCCAGTATAAATATTACTCCTAATATTCATACCTATGTCAAGACTTGATAACTCCTTATCTATGATCCATGAGATATGATCATCAATCTATCTTCATAATAATCTTAATGCTTTAATGTTATCCCACTTCACATTAAAGCTTGACTATGGATACTTTAAGAATAGTGTCTTATGTTTAATGGGATCTCATGATTAAGTCACACTTAACATTTCATTAAACAAATAAACCATTCTAGGGACTTTATTATTTTGGAAAGAAAACATAATAAAGAAATGCCTTTTATTATTAATAAATAATTCGATACAAGTACCAAAAGTATTGGCCTCTAGGGCTTACACCAACAATCTCCCACTAGCACTAGAGCCAATCAGGCATACCCCTAATACCCATAGATCTAGTATGTCCATCATGCTTCAGCTGCGCAAGAGGCTTTGTTAATGGGTCAGCAACATTGTCAAGTGTAGGTACTCTGCATATTTTCACATCTTCCCGATCGATTATCTCTCGAATGAGATGATAACGCCTAAGTATGTGTTTGGATCGTTGGTGAGATCTAGGCTCCTTAGCTTGTGCGATAGCACCATTGTTATCACAATAGAGATCAATGGGATCCACAATGCTATGGACTATGCCAAGTTCACTAATGAACTTCTTGATCCAAACAACTTCCTTTTCTGCAGTTGAGGCAGCAATATACTCAGCCTCGGTTGTAGAATCAGCAATTGTATCTTGCTTTGAACTTTTCCAGCTCACAGCGCCACCATTTAAACAAAACACATAACCAGATTGTGGTCTAAAGTCATCCTTATCTGTCTGGAAGCTAGCATCGGTGTATCCAATTACAACAAGCTCTTCCTGACCTCCATATATCAAGAATGAGTCCTTAGTCCTTCTCAAGTACTTAAGGATATTCTTGACAGCTACCCAATGAGCATCACCGGGATTAGACTGGTACCTACTCGTTGCACTTAAAGAATACGAGACATCTGGTCGAGTACATAGCATGGCATACATGATAGATCCTATTGCAGATGCATATGGAATCTTATCCATGCGATCCCTTTCTTCCTTACTTGAAGGGGATTGTGTTTTTGACAGACACATGCCATGTTGCATAGGTATGAATCCTTTCTTGGAATCATGCATATTAAAGCGTCTCAACACTTTTTCTATGTATGTACTCTGACTTAGGCCAAGCAGTTTTTGTGACCTATCTCTATAGATCCTGATTCCTAATATATAGGCTGCTTCACCTAGGTCCTTCATTGAAAAGCATTTCCCTAACCAAGTCTTCACTTGTTGCAAGGTAGGGACATCGTTTCCAATGAGTAATATGTCATCTACATATAATACCAGGAATACGATCATGCTCCCACTAACCTTCTTGTAGACACAAGGCTCATCTTCATTCTTGATGAATCCATATTGTTTTACTGTTTCATCAAAACGAAGATTCCAGCTTCTGGAAGCTTGCTTCAATCCATAAATTGATCGCTGTAACTTACATATCTTTTGAGCTTCTTCTGGTATGTCAAATCCTTCAGGTTGTGTCATGTACACATCCTCAAGAAGATTCCCATTAAGGAAAGCAGTTTTGACATCCATCTTCCATATTTCATAATCATGATATGCAGCGATAGCAAGTAAAATCCGAACAGATTTAAGCATTGCAACTGGTGAAAAGGTTTCATCATAGTCAACCCCATGAATTTGTTTATAGCCTTTTGCAACCAGTCTTGCCTTATAGGTATGTACCTTACCATCCATGTCAGTCTTCTTTTTGAAGACCCACTTGCATCCTATAGGGTTAACTCCTATAGGAGGCTCTACCAAGGTCCAAACCTGGTTTGTGTACATGGAATCCATTTCAGATTTCATGGCTTCTAGCCACTTCTCGGACTCAGGACCAGTTATGGCCTCTTGGTAGGTCACAAGCTCATCTTGATCCATGAGTAATACATCACCCTGATCACTTATGAGATATCCATATCTCTCAGGTTGTTGACGTATCCTGCTTGACCTACGCTGGTCTTGTTCTACTTGAGCAGGTTGCTCTTCCACAACTACTTGTGTTTCCTGCTCTAATTCCTCCATAGGTGTATCAATGCTTTGTGGTTCTTGAATTTCTTCAAGCTCTATTTTCCTCCCACTTATTCTTTTGGAAATAAAATCCTTTTCCATAAAAACTCCAGTTCGAGCGACAAACACTTTGCCCTCAGAAGGATTGTAGAAGTAATACCCTCTTGTTTCTTTAGGATACCCCACAAATAAGCATTTGTCAGATTTGGGCTCAAGCTTAGTTAAAATTTGTCGTTTCACATAAACTTCGCAACCCCAAATCTTCATGTAAGACATACGTGGTTTCTTACCACTCCATATCTCATATGGTGTCTTCTCAACCTTTTTGGATGGAACCCGGTTAAGTGTGTAAGCTGCAATCAATAGTGCATGTCCCCAAAAGGAGTTTGGAAGATCGGCGTGACTCATCATGGATCGAACCATGTCTAACAAGGTTCGATTTCTTCTCTCAGATACACCATTCCATTGTGGTGTTCCGGGAGGAGTAAGTTGGGATAAAATCCCACATTCCTTTAGATGGTCATCAAACTCTAGGCTTAAATATTCACCGCCTCAATCTGATCGAAGAACTTTAATATTCTTACCTAGTTGGTTTTGTACTTCATTCTTGAATTACTTGAATTTTTCAAAGGTTTCATATTTGTGTTTCATTAAATACACATAACCATATCTACTTAAATCATCAGTAAATGTGATGAAGTATTGAAAACCTCCTCTGGCTGGTATGTTCAGTGGTCCACATACATCAGTGTGTATGAGGGCCAAAAGATCATTAGCCCTTTCACCTTTTCCTGTGAATGGGGACTTTGTCATCTTTCCAATTAAACAAGATCTGCATGTCTCATATGATTCATAATCAAAAGAGTCCAAGAGTCCATCTTTATGGAGTTTGGAAATGCGTTTCTCATTTATGTGGCCTAAGCGACAGTGCCAAAGGTAGCTTGGATTTAAATCATTAGGTTTAATCCGTTTAGTATTAATGTTATAAATTGGCATTTCAAGATCAAGGACATATAGTCCATTGTTCATTTGTGCAGAAGCATAGAATATATCATTCAAATAAATAAAGCAACAATTGTTCTTTATTATAAATGAAAAATCAAACTTGTCCAAACAAGAAACGGAAATAATATTCCTACTAATTGCAGGTACATAATAATAGTTCTCTAACTGAATTATTAAACCACTAGGTAAAGTCAAAACACAAGTTCCTACGGCTAAAGCAGCAACCTTTGCTCCATTTCCAACTCGTAGGTCAACTTCACCTTTTGCCAAATCTCTACTCCTTTTTAGCCCCTGCACATTAGTACAAATGTGAGAACCGCCTCCAGTATCTAATACCCATGATGCAGAAGTAGATAAATTAATTTCAATAACAAAAATACCTGAATTTGAAGTCTCTACTCCATTGTTCATATCTTCCAGGTACTTTGGGCAGTTTCTCTTCCAATGTCCGGTCTTACCGCAATGGAAGCAAGTGCCCTCCTTTGCTATGCCTCCACTAGGCTTCAAAGCAGGAACAGTAGGTTTAGGCTTGGCAACTTCCTTGCCTTTCCCTTTACCAACCTGCTTGGTAGGCCTCTTGTTCAGCTTCTTTCCATTACTGACCATCAACATGGACTTCCCTTTTGTCTTCATATTCTGCTCAACAGTTTTCAACATGCTTAGCAATTCTGGAAGACTCTTATCCATGTCATTCATGTTGAAATTCATGACAAACTGATTAAATCTACCTGGAAACGATTGCAAGATAAAATCAGTTGCAAGTTCCTTTCCAAGTGGAAACCCTAACCTTTCAAGGTTCTCCACATACCCAATCATTTTGACTACATGGGGACCTACAGGTTTTCCCTCAGATAACTTGCTGTTAAAAAGGGCCTTTGAAACCTGAAACCTCTTGTTTCTTGCCTGCTCTTGATAGAGCATTTTCAGATGTCCGATCATATCGAACGCTGACATGTTCTCGTGTTGCTTTTGCAACTCCGAGTTCATAGTAGCTAGAATGAGATAAGCGGCTTCGTTAGCATCATCAAAATGCTTCTTATAAGCATCTCTTTCTGCCTTAGGTGCCGAACTAGGCGATTCCTCTTCAGGAACAGGTGTCTCCAAGACATACAACTTCTTACCGTGCTTGAGGACAATCCTCATATTTCGGTGCCAATCCAGGAAATTTGTCCCAGACAATTTTTCCTTATCTAGGATTGATCGCAAAATATGGTTGTTTGTTGTCATGGTAATCTACAAAAAATGAAAATATAAGTATCATTAAAACAACATATTTAATTAGGCCTTTAATCAAATATGCTCCCACTATTTTACTCAAACCAAATGACCCTCATCATTTGATTCGGAAAATCCCGTTGGAAGACTTTCTAGTGGATCGAGATCCATATTTCACTTCGTTCTAAGTCAGCGTTAGGCTGATTACACAAAACTAGGTTATTTAGGTAAGAACTCCTTCCAATTGTATCTCATACAACTCTCGAATATTTTCAGTTGGGTGAATAACTCCTTATTCTAATTCATCATATGAATCATTCCCAACTCTTGCTTCTAAATATGTATAATCTTATTATAATGTGTTTAATTAAGTTTGACCCATTGTTTTAGCAGTTGGATATTACAATTATCCCATCGCACCTTACTAATATAGAACATGCACCTCGCGTAGGCGAAACCAACATTATTCGATACTAGTCTTGATGAGTGCTAAAACTTGGAAAGCACGAACTTAATATTTAACTTGAGGGATTTTGTTATTAGTTTGATCTCACCGTCTTAACATGCAATTCGTCTCTCTCATGTATCAACATACAAACACATGCATCAATATACATAAAAGGATACCGTTATGGCCCCTAGCACAATTGTTCTCCCAAGCCAATGAGAGAACCTAAGCTAACATAATAACGATCTAAACTTCTCCAAGAAAGATCTCCAAGGTTATCCTCCTTTGATATTGTATTCTTCTCTTTCTTCATAACATTACATTATATAAAAGAAACTCGTTTTACATACGAGGGAGTGAGATGAGAAAAGAAGTTACATCAAGAATTTTAGAGAGAGGCACGACACGCAGGCTGTATTTTACAATCCCAAAACAAAATAAAGGAAAAACTAAGGCCATAACTGATCACCATAAGAAATAATAATAAACACACTTTTATTATTAGTTTAAATTTTGTTAATTAAAAAAAAAGGCAAATTAAATTTCGACGATTGATCACACTACGCAGAGTTAGCCGGAGGTTCCGCTGCCCGGTCAGCGGACGGTGGTTCCGCTAACCGTTCAGTGGACGGGGATCAAGGGGGCAGCGCCCCTTTGCGGGGTTGTTAGGGGCAGCGCCCCGACGCAAAATTTTAATGAACAATTCATTTGAAATCGACGTCATTTTCTCACAACTCTTGTGCATTCACAACCCTAATCGCATAACTCTGCAACAACACAACCCTTGTCCCGTCATGAACCCTAATGCAACAGTTTCATGCTGTCAAACATATTTCGATTGATAATTCAGTATGATTAATCACATGCCATTGCTTCACCATACTAATGTCGGATTCCGAAGCATATGAATAGTGATCGGTCAAAGGAATAACAATCATCAAGTGTTTGAATGAACGAAACAGAAACAATATATCCCATATACCATCGTTGCATCAGATTTACTTATATCATATATAAAAGTGATCGATCTTATTTGTGTAACATATGGACGATCGATGTATCGCTGCTTCACCATACTAATGTCGGATTCCGAAGCATAGTCAACATCAATCATCCAAATCGTACACAACAAATGCCAAATTTAATTACTCGTTTATTATTCAATTCATTCTGGTTTTAATCGAATCAAAACAGAAAATATAGAACATAAACAACTATCAGATCCATGGTTTCGTAAGTGGCTCTGATACTACTGAAGGAAAATTGCGATCAAAAGCGCAACGGAATTTAAAATTTTCCTTTAGCGATCCTTACGAATGAACATGGTCAGTGATAGAAATATTTACCTCTTGTGGTGATTCAGACCTTCGATGTTGTGATCACGAGCGTTGATGAAGAACAACGCCTATACTCAGTCCACACGAACAGATCGCTTTCGGTCACAGTTCTAGCTGATCACGAACAGAAACCTTGAGTGAGAGAGAGAATAAAAAATGAAATTGCATCAAGTGAAATTGCTTCATCACAAGGGATATATTTATAGAATCACTCGTGTGGGCTACAAGCTAAAATCCCAATTAAGGATATAAGCTAAAAGCCCAAGTAAGCTTATGGACATCATACCTTATGATGTACCATATATCACTTATCCACGTGGTACCTTACCACTTTCCGTATTACACTTAAGTGCACCATATCTTACGGTGTTCCTTATTTATTCTATCTCTCATCAACCTGTCCTTATGTGTGTGACCCTGTAGGTTTTCGCGATGTTGGCAATTATATTAAATCACACATTTAATATAATAAACAGTGAGCGGTATCTAGCAACACATCACTGTTACCCAAGTCACGAAAATGTCATGTGATCTGACCAAACCTTTTTCATGATAATATTTGTGTTGTACAATTACCCTTTTGCCCTCATGTCTATATTGAACACAAGGCATACACTGTGTCACCCTTGTCCAGTTCAATATTGGGCCCTTAGACATTTATCCTGTTATGCAGGATGAGCAAATTCCATCTAGGTCACTCATGTCCCTTAGCATGCTTTGTGAAGTACCCATCAACCGTCTTTATAGTCATCCAGTTACAGATGACGTTTGATCAACAATAAAGTACTTGACTCTACATCTAGGGTCCATAGTGGTTTCAGGTCGAAGGGTGGTATACACCATTATCATCATGAGAATAACTTATGACACTTTGCATAACATTCTATGTAGTATTCTCATAGCGGGTCAATCCAGTATAAATATTACTCCTAATATTCATACCTATGTCAAGACTTGATAACTCCTTATCTATGATCCATGAGATGTGATCATCAATCTATCTTCATAATAGTCTTAATGCTTTAATGTTATCCCACTTCACATTAAAGCTTGACTACAGATACTTTAAGAATAGTGTCTTATGTTTAATGGGATCTCATGATTAAGTCACACTTAACATTTCATTAAACAAATAAACCATTCTAGGGACTTTATTATTTTGGAAACCAAACATAATAAAGAAATGCCTTTTATTATTAATAAATAATTCGATACAAGTACCAAAAGTATTGGCCTCTAGGGCTTACACCAACATTAACAAGACCTTTACAACTTCTGTAGGGATGTGAAAATCCTTCTTGACTTTCCTAGGGACATATGGATCCTGCTTGGTGTTGTACCCCAAAATTTGCCCTCCCATATTCTTCAAGATTTGCAAGGAGCATGCTTCAAAATCTCCCCAAGGGTTGCACAGTTCAAGGGCCTCCTAACAGTCAAAAACTAGGGTTTTGGTTCTGGCAAAGAAATTGAAGTTTCCAAGGGTCCAATCAAGTCCCAAATGCCTACAAACATGGTCAAGCATCCACATGCCAAGTTTCAAGACTTACAGCACAAAATTGCACAGTCAAAAACCCTAATTACATCACAGTCAACTGCAGGGGCAAAATGGTCATTTGACAGTCAAAAGTTCAAATTTTTGGTCAACATCTTATTTTTAAGCCACAAACATCATTGGATCAATTATTGATCATGATTCTCAAAGCATGGCTCAAAAAGTCTCAAGATGCAAAAGTTTCCATATTTGGACAGTTGAAAAAGTCAACTGTAAATTGACCAGGGCATAACTTCCACATGGTTTATCAGAAAAATTCCATCCAAAGCTCATTTTGAAGAGAAAGACATTTCCTACAACTCCTCTTCACACTTCAAGTCCAAGAAATGCTCTCACAAAAAGTTATCAATTTCAACATTATAGGTCACTTTCAAAAGTCAACAAAAAGGCACTTTAAGTCAAAGACCATAACTTGAGATTGGTAAATCAAAATGACATGGGACCAAAGGAATTGGTTAGAGGACTTCAAGACCTTTCCAAAATGTCCAAGAACATGATCAAAGCTTAAAAATTGAGTAAGATATGCCTTGTGGAAGTTGGGAAAGTTTTGGGAATTTTGAAAAGTCAACTTTGCTTCAAATGCCTCAAAATTGTTAATGGGCCACATTTTCTTCCAAGAATCATCATCCAAAAGCTATGCACGACCCATTGACCCAAAGGGGAGTTATTTTCTTATTTTTAATTAATTGAATATTTAATCTATTTAATTCATTTAATCAAAATTAAGTACAAGAAAAATACTAAAATAAGGTTTTCAAATCTTTTGGTGCAGTGTAATCTCTCATTAAGGCCTAAAGATTTCGTGCATGACCAAAGAAGAAAGATTCCATGCAAATTGGCTAGGTTTCATGATAAAAAGATTGAAAAAGATTTCATTAAAAATAAAATATTTGATTCATCAAAACATTGATTTCTTGGCTTGAATTTTCACCCTAAAACATTCCCATACATAAACAGAAGGCAACCCTAATGCATAGAACCTTCAAGCTGCGCCTCAGACCTCATACAAACTTGGCATTTTTTTGTGAAAAAGTTCAAAACTGAAAACGCACTTAGAGTTGGTTTCAAGGCAAAGTGACCATTCCAATAGCTTGCCAAGGCCTCAAGGAAACTTTCTGAATCCTTTTCCACGCTTCTAACCTCAGGAATTGGTATATAGAAGTCAAACTTTCTCAAACTTTTTGCATAATCGTGTTTCATAATTCATGCCATATTTTTGATTTCTAACGCTTGATTTGTACTAGTCTAATCATTCTGAAGCTAACCATGCCATTCAATTGAGTTTTCGTGCCCTATACATGAATCCACCATTGGAGCTCGTTAGGGTTTCAAAGCTGTAAAATTGGGGTTTCTCTCGTCCGGTAAAATTGAGACACGAGACTTATGCCATTAGAATCAGAAGCTTCACACGAATTCAATACACATGTCGCGCTCAATTTATGAGCAACGGTGGCCTAATCGCTATTTTCCAGTTTCAGGATTAGTGGGGGTTTAAAACCCCCGCTATTTGATTTTCGTTGCAGGTATAACATGGAGAAGAAGCCTGCGTGTCCTCTCGTGGTTGGATCGTTTGAATTTTTAGCGCGTTTTTATCATTAGCGTGACTTATTATTTATTATATTTGTTTTGCATGATATTTACGAATGCGTTGAATGGTGTGGTGGTTGGGAACCTTGTTGGCAAGCCTTGGGACCTGGGTTCGATCCCCAGGTCCCCCATATTTCCTTCTATTTTTTCTCATAACGTGGTTAGGTACTCAACGTGTCCAGAATTCTACCATGCACCCAGCGCTGGAGCTTGCCACGCGCCCCATAAGATCAATCCAGTGGTCAGAAGCTGCAGACCACCATGTGCATAGGTCAACGCCTTCATACACAAGCCAGGAAAGTCCACGTGGGCTAGCGTTTCATGGGCCTAATTGCTGTCCACAAACCTATAAAAGGGTTAACACCCCTGTGATACGGTGGGAGAACTGACTAGGGTTTTGCGTTTGTATTCGCAAATGTTGCGGTTAGCAAGAGTCGCAACCGACTTTTTATTTATCCTAAGGAAAGGTTAAAAAGCACAGCAAAAACCTTTTGAGATGTTTTCTTGGGTTTGGGGAGTAGATTATAGAAAGGGAAGGTATTAGCACCCTTTCTATCCATGGTTATCCATGGGCTCTTAGTTACTTGCTTAGATCACTTGCCTTTTGTTTTCAATTTTGTTTGAAATGGTGCTTTGTGTGTGGGTTTTGAAAATGTTTTGAAAAGATGCCAATGTGGTGGCAACCTTTGTAATGATCCATGTGGGGATGTATACAAAGATGTATGTCTTTTGAAAAAGTTTTCATTTGTTTTTTGAAAGTTGTTTTGAAAGTGTAGTGATGTGTGATTTTGAAATTAGGCAAGTGTTTTGTTTTGCAAGTTTGACTCAAGCAACTAAGAGGTTATCTACTCCTAAATTTCTCAAAAGATTATGGCTATGTTTTAACCCTTTTAACAAGTTTATTCCACCATTGCATTTGGTGGACAATCTTGTGTTAGGATGTGAAAGGGACAGGCGCGGGTCATCGTTTAGACCATAATTGCAACGGCGTTAAATGTCTTTGGGCAATTTTCTTTAAGGGACTTGATCATTTGTTTTTGTTTGTTTTGAAAAGTTTTGTCGAGGGACTATGATCATTCAAATTGTTTGCTTTGCCCAAATAAGTTCAACATACAATATGGCCCATTTATTTGAAGGCAACAAGTGGAATACCCTAGGGGTGCAAGTGTGATTTGTGTGTCCATTTTCATGCTTATTTGTCTTGAGATTAGGTCATAACTATTTTTTATCGTTTTTTCGCATACAAACCCTAATTCTAACATGCTATCATTAGAAAGCAATAAAGTGCGAAATTAAATTTACTAAGCTATTACAAAACCAAATATGGGAAGGGGGGTACAAAGGTTCAAATGGGGATATTGACAAGAATTTAAACCTACATTATTACATCATTTTGAATATTTGCAAGGTAAATAAATTGCATAATTAAATGTAAATTAAATAAATATGTGAAATGCAAAAAAGGAAGTTTTTATATGTATGAGAAAAGTATGGTTTATGTAAAATAAAATAAAAAAATAAAAAAAGTATTATTTTGAGTATTTTTAACTTTTAGGGCAAAAACCCTAATTTTAATGAAAATGGATATTAATTGATTTAATATAAACATTTATTTATTATTTACAAAAATAAAAATAAAATGAAGTATATTATGAAAAAAAAAGTATTTTTGTATCAAATATTAAAAATAATAAAATATATACATTTTGGTATTTTTACTCTAAGTATATTAATATATATATATATGTATATTTATATTATCTTAAATATGTATTATATACAAATAATAATAATAATTAATTTTTTTTGGAAAATAGTATTTTTTATGTGAAATATTTTCAGAGGATAATATAAAATAAAAATAAAAATAGAAGTGTTTTTACATATTTTCCTATTTTTCCTAGATAATAATATATATATGTATTTATGTATAAACTAAAGCAAAAATCAAATAAAATCAAATAAAAATCAAAAAGTGGTGAGAAAAATATTTTCAAAATTTTAATATGCTGAGAAAAAATAAACAAGTCAAACAAAAAAAATAAAAAGTCAAAAATATCAAAAAATGAGGCAAATGGGCTAAGGGGTGTGAAACAGAAAAAATGGTGTGGATAGCAAAATAACACAGGCCCAGCCCAATCCACTTCTTCTTCAACCTTTGGCCAAAACGCGCGCCTTGTTTCAGAGATTCAAACATCCTGATTCTTTGAGATTTTGCACAAACTTTCAACACAAAACATGTCAAGCATTGAATCACGATTCCAAATATATAAAAAACTCATCCTAACTCTCAGAAATGAGAGAGAATTTTATCAATCCCAAATCTTGACCTAAACTTTCTGCCATTTTCAAAGCTTAAATTCTCTCAACTCAGGCAAAAGAAATGAAATGTAAAGCTATGTACATGTTCAGGGCTATGAGTAGAACCTTGTTTCTTCACAAACTTAAGACTAAAGATGCATAATAAGAGAGATACGAGTTCAAAGTTTTACATGTGCAGTTGAACTTCAATCTGGAGAATGAGGAACTTTCAGTGCAATGTGAAGATTGGAAAAGCTTCCTTGAGGTCCAGGGATGCTGTTTCAATGCTTACTTTGTCTTGAGAGCTTCTGAATCAAGCTATGGAACTTCAACTGCAAAAGGAAAAAATGAAAATGGTGGAAACTGTTAGGGTGATTACAGGTCAGGTTTTAGGCCATGGTTAGCTTGCATATGTTGTAAGGAAGGTAGAGGAACAAGTTTGGACAAGAATGCTCGAAGGGATTGAGAGATAGCACTCAATCTGCAGGGGTTCCCCTGTTTGTGCAGTTTCAAGGTGATTAGGGCAATGGGGGTGTTTTGGAGGTCAATGATTCGTGCCAAAGCTTGGATATGTTCTATGGAATGTGTTTGATAGCTTTTGTGTTGTGTTTCTATGCTGAAGAGAGAGTTGTGATAAGTTATGCACTTTTCTTCTATGTTAAGCAACAAAAGCAAGTTGATGGTTTTAGGTCAGTAAGGGGCCTCCTAATGTGCTGCATAATCTTCTCTTGATCAGAGCAACTTGTCCATAATCTTGTGCCAAAAGGATTTAGCTTGTACCTTCTTGATTTCTAAATTGACATAAAGCTAATCTTTTCAAAAATGGAAAGTTCACTTTATCTAGTTTAGGATTAATCCACTATGCAATGTTAGAACACAAAGAACATGGCCTTAACACATTGAATATGCATTAAATTATTGAGTATGGAATTGTTCAAGGACCTGTAATCAAGCATAAAGCAAGCTGATTTCAAATTTGCAAGATTATGAACATGTTTTGATGAAGAACAAAAGTGAATTTTTGCCAACTTGTGAAATTCGAATCTCTCAAGTTATGAGGTTGTTTGATGAGTTCTTGGACATTTTGGAAAGCTTGGAATGTGTACTACAATCCATCTTTGAAATGCAAATCAAAATTCCAAGTGGAAGGGTATGAAAAGTGGCCTTGAAGTGGGGTAGAAAACCTTGTCAAAATAGGTTAAAATTTCACTAAGTTAAAAATGGTTTAGTGCCCTTATTCAAAAAATTGTAACTTGAGATACAAGCTTCAAATGGGAAAACTTTGTGAATCAAAGTTGTAGATTATGCAACAAGCTACAACTTTCATGTTTTGACTTTTGTTTGAATCCAAATGGATCTTGGTGAAAAGATGGGGCAAAGTTGGGAAAAAATTAGGGTTTTTCATAACTTAGAAAAATTCTAAGTTATGCAAAATTCCATTTTCAAACCCTAATTTGCATTTTGTGATTTCTTGGTGAACAAGTTTCATGATTTGGCATGTTTTGATGAAAAATGAATCTTGACTCTTGATTTTGACCAAAAAGTCAAAGTTTGACTTTTCAGTATACAGTCAAAATTGATCAATTGACTGGGAAATTCAACTGTCAATCTTGTGTACTTGGGATCTTTTGAACTTGATGAATGTGTCAAGACCATTTCATTGAGTCCTTGAGTCCATATGTGAACTTGGTTTGCCATTGGCTAGGTCAAACAGTCAAAAATTGCCTTTGTGCAGTCAAAACCCTAAAAATGACCATTTTGCCCTTTTGGTGATCTGATCAAATTTCTTGTGGAATTGTGATCCAAACTTGATCAAATGGTCCATGTGAGTTCATAATGTTGATGTGGATCAAATTTCATGAGGTTTGACTGTCAATTGGCCACAGTTGACTTTTCCCCCAATACAGCTGATTTCTAGGTCAACTGTCCAA
The DNA here is from genome assembly GCA_948472305.1 of Vicia faba. Classification (NCBI taxonomy): domain Eukaryota; kingdom Viridiplantae; phylum Streptophyta; class Magnoliopsida; order Fabales; family Fabaceae; genus Vicia; species Vicia faba. Next base: position 1,055,173,586 of record OX451736.1, on the reverse strand, counting down.
TTGACTGGGCAAAACTTGGAATCAAGACTTGAAACTTGGTGAGGGTAAACTTGGGAGTCCAATATGGAGCATGAAAGTCATCTTAGGCATTTTAGGTCAAAACATCTTTGTTCAACCACAAACCCTAGTTTGGCTTAACAGTGCAAGGAGAAGTCTTGAGCAGAGGAAACCCTAATTGGATCTTGATCTTCAAAGGTCTTGTGATGAGAAAATGTTGAGGAAATGGGAGGGCAAATTTTGGGGTACAACAGTTGCCCCTGTTCAATCTTCTTGGACCTGAAGAGTTAGATTGGCAAGTTTGCCTTTCGTGACTCGAGGGTAAAAGGAGATTGGACACTAGAGTGCCCGGAAATTTGCACTCGCATGCTGGAGTCTCAACAACGTGGTGTCGGGAATGGGCTTATAGATGCCATTTGGAGAGATGGTGGATAGAGAGATGGGCTTATAGATGCCATCTGGAGATGTGACAGAAACTTGTCGGGAATGGGCTTATAGATGCCATTTGGAAGTGTCAATCGCATAAGAGATTCCTTAGCGAGAACTTGTGTATTTGGGAAAGACGGATGTTTTCCTGGCTTGTTACAGGTGTTTGATCTTCAGTCTTCTTATGCAGATATGCCCTGGCTAGATACAGGTATCGAATCTACAATCGGTTTGCTCACAGATGTGCCCTGGCTGGATACAGGATTCGAATATGGAAATGTTGTAGTTGACAGATGTGCCCTGGCTGGATACAGGAATCGAATCTTCGAACTCTTCAGACGTGCCCTGGCTAGATACAGGAATCGGGTCTGGAAACGTGGTCAACAGATATGCCCTGGCTGGATACAGGAATCGAATCTGGAGATGTTGCAAGTTGATAGATGTGCCCTGGCTGGATACAGGAATCGAATCTTCGAACTTTTCAGACGTGCCCTGTCTAGATACAGGAATCGAGTCTTAGAAACTGATCACTCTCAGATGTGCCCTGGCTAGATACAGGTATCGAATCTGGAATTGTGACAGTTGAAGGTAGTTGTTTTTGAGATTGTCTTTATCCTGAAAAGGCAAAAACGTAAGTTGTATGCAATGTCATGATGTATGATATGCATGATGTCATGATGTTCAACATGAGATGGTGTTGTATGCGTTTTATAATATATGTAAGCAAGATGTATGAAAATGTGAAATGTTTATGGATGTAATTTCGCCTTAGGAAAATAAATCCTTGACGATCGGCCGGAGAATTGCTCTGTGGAAGAGATACTTGGCCGAAGTTTTGATGCGAGGCCTGTTGAGGACTCTAATGATAGATTCCGCTGGGGATAATGATGATAAACTCCGCTGGGGATCACCAAAGATAAACTCCACCGGGGACTTGAAGGAACTTTGCCGAGGGCGGTCTTCCGTGGTTTTTAGCTGAGGATAACCCAGTTATAAGTCCTTGTGAGGAAATAACTCTAAATAAAACTCGGGAGAGACGTCCGTACTCCACAGGGGATAAGCTTCCAGAATCTACTGGGGATGAGTTTTAAGACCTGCCGGGGAATGTTGTGTCTTTTCAGGATCGACGGGGAATCAACTCCGCTTGGGGAAAGTATTGCTGAATCCTGTTTTACTCTGCGGGTCGTTGAGATGATTTGGCCACATTCTTCAGTTGAACCTACCTTGGTGCCTTGGCGGACAAAACAACCAGACTGCATTAGACAACTTCAATTGCCCCTGTCTCTGATGTCACCTGTAATCGATCTCTCGTTTCATATGCAAATATTTGTGAATTAGCAATTTGATGTCAAATGCATATATCAAAAATGAACATTGGACGTTCTTCGTAAGACAAAACAGAAAAAGGAAAACAATGGTAATTTGTATGGACAAGTGAATTTGTATTGATTTAAACTTTGCCTGTGAATAGGCGTTTTTTGTACAAGAGGTTGACATCCTAGTAAGAGGATATCGCCAAATAGTATAGAGTTTACAATTTGAAAAAAAAGAAACAAAACAGCTATGTGAACAATCCCACTGGGTTCCAACTCTGCTATCGCCTTTATGTCTTCGAACGTCTCATCGCTTTGCTGCCTGGTCGAAGATGAAGCTGATTGGTCGATGCCGAAATCTTGAGCCAGATAGTTGATGCCGAATTCCGGATGCGAAGTGATCCAATGAGACATAGTGTTACGCTTTTATCCCTAACTTTTGCCTGGACCGCCCTTTCGGGTTTTCAGTCCACCGGGATACCCATTTTTGCCCAAGCCGCCCTTTCAGGTTTTCGACTTGCCGGGTGTACAGATTTTTATTCATTTCATCCCTTATTTTTGCCCGAACCCTTTTGGTTCGCCGGGAAGCCCTTATTTTTGCCTAGGTATGTCAACCTAGCGGGTCTTTTATTTATGCGTAGTATTTTTTCACTATGTCTGCATTGGCGGGGTGAGGAAGGTCGTCACCATCCATGGTGGTTAGGATCATGGATCCTCCTGAGAACACACGTTTAACCACAAATGGCCCTTCGTATGTAGGGGTCCATTTGCCCCGGGGATCACTTTGAGGAAGGATGATGCGTTTGATTACCAGGTCCCCAACTTGATACTCTCGCGGTCTGACTTTCTTGTTAAATGCCCTGATCATCCGTTTCTGATACGTTTGACCATGACAGATAGCAGTGAGCCTCTTTTCGTCAATCAGATTTAATTGATCAAGTCGAGTCTGGATCCAATCATCTTCATTCAAGTCTGCATCCTTCATTATCCGGAGAGAGGGTATCTGGACTTCAATTGGCAAGACTGCCTCCATGCCATAGACCAAGGAGAAGGGAGTTGCCCCGGTTGACGTCCTTGCTGAGGTACGGTACCCATGCAGAGCGAATGGTAACATCTCGTGCCAATCTTTATAGGTCACTGTCATCTTCTGCACAATTTTCTTGATATTTTTATTGGCTGCCTCTACAGCCCCATTCATCTTCGGCCGGTAGGGAGAAGAATTGTGGTGCTGTATCTTGAATTGTTCACAGAGTTCAGTGATCATTTTGTTATTGAGATTGGTACCATTGTCCGTAATGATTCTTTCCGGGACGCCGTACCGACAGATCAGATTATGCCGGATGAAACGTGCCACGACGCTCTTGGTTACTGTGGCATAGGAAGCTGCCTCAACCCATTTCGTGAAGTAATCGATCGCCACCAAGATGAAGCGATGCCCATTGGATGCCGTCGGTCGGATCTCACCGATCATATTGATGCCCCACATTGAAAACGGCCAAGGCGCAGTCAGAACATTCAAAGGAACCAGAGGGATATGCACCTTGTCAGCATAGATCTGGCATTTATGACAAGTTCGGGAATGTTGGTAACAGTCGGCTTCCATTGTGGACCAGAAATATCCTGCCCGAAGGATTTTCTTAGCCATGGTGTGTCCACTGGAATGTGTTCCAAATGTACCTTCATGCAGCTCCATCATGATTTTCTCTGCTTCAGCCTTATCCACACAACGTAGCAGAGTTGAATCATGATTCCGCTTGTAGAGAATGCCGTTGCTGAGGAAGAATTTTGCAGCAAACCTCCTCATGAACTTCTTATCATTGACAGACGCACCTTCAGGGTATTCCTGAGCTTCCAAGTACCTCTTCACCTCGTGATACCAGGGTTTTTCGGTCACCTTCTCAGCCTCGAGCTCGCAACAGTATGCCGGTTCGTCCAACTTCCAGATGATGATTCGGGGAGCCTCATTGTCCCATTTAACTTTGAACATTGAAGACATCGTAGCTAGGGCGTCCGCTAGCTGATTCTCCTCTCTAGGGAAGTGCTCGAAAGTTATCTCTTCAAAGTGGGGGAGTAAGGTCGACACATACTCCTTGTAAGGAATAAGATTTGGGTGTTTCGTATCCCACTCGCCTTTGATCTGATTGATCACGAGAGCGGAATCTCCGAAGACACTTAGAAATTTTATCCTTAAGTCGATTGCAGCTTGTAAACCCATGATGCATGCCTCATATTCTGCCATGTTGTTGGTGCAGCTGAAACATAATCGGGCGGTGAGGGGAGTATGAGTTGCTTTGGGAGATATGATTACAGCGCCGACGCTGTTACCCAAAGCATTGGAGGCTCCATCAAAATGCATAGACCATCGGGATCCTTCCTCAGGTCCTTCATCCGGTCCAGGTACTTCACAGTCAGTTACCACCATGATGTCTTCGTCCGGAAAATCAAAGTTCAATGATTGGTAATCGTCCACAGGTTGGTGTGCCAAATGATCTGCCAGTATACTTCCCTTAATCGCTTTCTGAGTTGTATACTGGATGTCATATTCTGTCAAGATCATTTGCCATCTCGCTATTCTTCCAGACAGAGCAGGCTTTTCGAATATGTACTTGATGGGATCCATCTTTGAAATCAATAAAGTAGTGTGAGTCAGCATATACTGTCTCAGCCGGCGAGCAGCCCATACAAGAGCGCAGCAAGTTTTCTCGAGCAGTGAGTAACGAGACTCACAGTCGGTAAACTTTTTGCTCAAGTAATAAATAGCGTGCTCTTTTCGGCCAGACTCGTCATGTTGTCCCAGCACACACCCCATTGAATTGTCAAGTACTGTCAAATATAGTATCAGAGGTCTTCCTTCCACCGGTGGCATAAGAATGGGTGGCTCTTGGAGGTATTCCTTTATCCTTTTAAAGGCAGCCTGGCATTCATCGTTCCAGCGTACTACTTGATTTTTCTTCAGTAATTTGAAGATTGGCTCACAAGTAGCAGTTAGATGTGAGATGAATCGGGCAATGTAATTCAGTCGTCCTAGGAAGCCTCTGACTTCTTTCTCTGTTTTTGGAGTCGGCATCTCTTGTATGGCTTTTACCTTGGCAGGGTCCACCTGAATACCTTTATCACTTACAATGAAACCTAGCAATTTTCCGGATCTTACCCCAAAGGTACATTTGTTGGGATTCAACCTTAGCTTGTATAACTTGAGTCGGTCAAACAACTTCCTCAGATGGTCAAGGTGCTCCTCCTCAGTTTGAGACCTTGCGATCATGTTATCAACATATACTTCAATCTCATGATGGATCATATCATTAAATAAAGCAACCATGGCACGTTGATAGGTTGCCCCAGCATTTTTCAATCCGAATGGCATGACCTTATAACAGAAGGTGCCCCACTGAGTCACAAAGGTAGTCTTCTCCATATCCTCTGGAGCCATCTTGATCTGGTTATACCCCGAAAAACCATCCATGAAGGAGAACACCTTGTGTTGAGCTGTATTGTCAACAAGGACATCGATGTGAGGTAGGGGGAAGTCATCCTTGGGGCTAGCCCTGTTCAGATCCCTGTAGTCAACACACATTCGTACCTTACCGTCTTTTTTCGGCACTGGCACCACATTGGCAACCCACTGAGGGTAGGAAGTTACTGCGAGGAACCCGGCATCGAACTGCTTCATAACCTCGGCCTTGATCTTTTCAGACATCTCTGGACGCATCCGTCGGACTTTTTGCTTTACCGGAGGGCAATCTTCCTTGGTTGGCAGATGGTGAACTACAATGTCGGCATCCAAACCAGGCATATCTTCATAGGACCAAGCAAAAATCTCCATGTAGTCTTGTAGCATCTGGATCAATCGTTGCTTCATGCCGAGCTCTAGATTGGCACCAATCTTAACCTCTTTCCTATCCGTCTCAGTACCCAAGTTAATTGTCTCCACCGGCTCTTCATGTGGTTGAATAGCTCTCTCTTCCTGGAGTAGCAGTCTCGCAAGTTCACCAGGCACTTTGCAATCATCTTCACCTTCGTCTTCGGCTAAGTTGATCGGATTTTCGAAGTCATAACTGGCAGTAGCAGAGCTGTTACCAGTGAGATCCAGGGTGGATTGAAACCTGTGTAAGTGAGTGTGTGTAAATATAGCTGTTTTGCAATATATATAACACAGAAAGGAAAAGAGCACAAGATTTGAAATGCAACAAACGTCCAATGTTTTGATTGATGATATATGAAAATGTCATACAAAAAGCCCTCACAAATGGAGCTACGATGCCCCGGGTAGGACACCGAGCCAACAAAGTTTTAACATATTGTTTGTTACAAATTGGAAATCAAAAGAAATTAATTACTGCGTGACAAATGTGATAGGGGTAAAATCCTTTGCCGTCCAATTGCTTGGTCCGTTGCTAGTAGTCGGGTAGATCCAACTGTCGAATTCTGCTTCCTCCACATCTTCCTCAATAGCATTCACCCTTGAGCTGGAGATAAACACCGGAGCCTTTCTGATCTTCTCTTTGCGCACAGCCCTCTGAGCCTCTGCAGTAAAGCCCATCCCAAACTTGTCGTTCTTCTGAGTGAAGTCAGGAAGCTGACCCCAGTTTGCACAATTGCCTTTCTGAACCACAGCCCGGGCATCCCTTAGGGAAGCTATCTTCAAGGAAACATTCTCTTCGACCGTTGTCTCTGCTGCTGCTGAAATTGGATGTACTTCCTCGAAATGCTGAAAGGGGGTTTCAATAAACTCCCCATCCATCTCAATGTATCTGCAAGAATTCAAATGGCTCACCATATACTCCTCTTCTCCTTGCACAGTGATGATCTTCCCTCTGACAGGGTACTTCAGCTTCTGGTGCAAGGTAGAGGTCACTGCCCCAGCTTTATGGATCCAAGGTCGACCCAGTAGACAAGAGTACGATGGACGTATATCCATCACATAAAAAGTAGAGTCAAACACTTGAGAGCCCACACGAATAGGGATGTTAACCTCTCCATGAACCATCCTTTTTGAACCGTCAAAGGCCCTGACGATGATATTGCTGGGCTTCAGTTCTAGGCCTTCATAATCCAGACGGTCTAAAGCCTTTTTCGGTAGGACATTCAAGGATGAACCAGTATCCACCAATACATGTGCCAGAGTAGTGCCCCTGCATTCAATAGAGACATGCAGGGCATCGTTGTGGTCTTTTCCCTTCGCGGTCAGGTCAGCATCTGAAAAACCCAAGCCATTGTCTGCTGTCAGATTTGCTATGCAATCAGTGAACTGGACTGCAGACGTCTCCTGCGGCACATGGGCCGTCTTGAGAAATGAGATCAAGGCCTTAGCATGGGCCTCGGAGCATAGCAATAAAGAGAGCATGGAGATCTTGGAGGGCGTATGCCCCAGCTGCTCGACAACATTAAAATCACTCTTTTTTATTATTTTCAGGATCTCCTCCATTTCTTGTTGGGAGGCCTCAGCATTCATGGGTATTGGTGCCTCCATCCGGGCAGGCTCTTCTTCAATCCCTTTGCCCCGAGCATTTGATGACTCGGCAGCAGGGGAAACAACTTGATCAGCAGCAGGAACAGGTAAACTTGTAGGCTTTATAAGGAGGGGTCTTCGAATAGCGGGCGGTGCAATGTCAGGCGAGAAGAGCCTGCCACTGCGGGTGACCTTGGCTGGACCAGTGATATCGCAGATACTGGCGCCAGTGTCGAATTCTTGTTTGATTCCATTTACATATACGTCTGCCCCATAATGCCAGGGGACAGCTTTATCAGATACGTAGGGGAGAGGCCCCGGAACAGTAATAATCACAGGTGCAACAGTCATGATTTGAACGGGCTTCTTCGGGAGAGCCTTGATTGGATTTTTGAAGATGGTAACCACATAAACTTCTTTTACCGGAACCAAATGAACAGCATACTTCTTGAATAGAATTTCCTTGCTATCCATTAGGCCTTGGACGCCTAACCTCAGTAAGGGACAACCAGATAGGGAAACAGCACAGAACAGGCAACCTTCACCGCAACCCGGAAATAAACCGGCCCGCAGTAGGTTCCTCTTAACGGTCTTCAGAGGGGTAACAACTTCATCTACCGAAACAGCGTACATTTCTTCCTCAACGGCATTTACTCTATGCTGGGGCATAGGAGCAGTTACAACATTTGGTCTCTCCGGCGCTTCAAACTGAATTTCCTTTGCGTCGATCAGATCTTGTACTTTGTTTCTCAAGGCCCAGCAATCATCAGTAATGTGCCCGGGACTATCAGAATGATAAGCACACCGGGCATTTGGGTTATACTTAGGAGACGCAGTGTTGACGACCTTAGGAGCTTCTTTGAGGGTCACCAGGTTGGTGGATAATAGTTGGGGTAAAATTTGAGATAAGGTCATACTCAGTCGAGTATACTGCCTCTTGGGCCTTTCGCTTCTTTGTTGATTGTACTGCTGAGGAGCAGCAACAAGTTTTGAGATGACCAAAGCATTGACGGCTTGGCGACTTTCGGGCTTGACTGATCTTCTAGGACCATAGACGGCACTTGCTTCTTTCTTAAACGGCCTCTTCTCAGCACTTGTGGAGGCAGCCTTTTGTATCTTGCCTGACCTGATGCCAGCTTCAATTCTTTCTCCCGTTAGTATCAAATCTGTAAACCCGGCGGAGGAGTTACCAACCAAATGATTGAAAAACGGACCAGACAACGTCCCTAGAAACATATCAACCAGCTCTCGATCAGTCAATGGAGGCTGCACTCTGCCAGCCAAATCTCTCCATTTTTGAGCGTACTCTTTGAACCCTTCACCCGTTCCTAGAGACATACCCTGAAGTTGGGTACGCGTAGGAGCGAGATCAGAATTGTATTGGTATTGTCTGTAGAATGCGGTTGCCAAATCTTCCCAGTGTCGGATGCTAGTTCCATCTAATTGGTAGAACCATTCAAGTTGTGACCCCGAAAGGCTATCTTGGAAGAAGTGAATCCAGAGGTTCTTATCTGCCGTGTAAGGTTGGATTTTCCTTACGTACGATCTCAGATGCAGCTTCGGGAAGGAGACCCCATCATACTTGGCGAAGGCAGGTGCCTTAAACTTGTGTGGAATTACTACTCCAGAAGATAACCCCAAATCTCCGAAATCCAGTCCCGGCACATTCTGAATTTCCATGGCACTCAAGCGGTCCTCCAATTGCTTGTATCTGTCAGCAGCAGGTGGGTACTGTTCGTCGTTATAGTCCGTCTCGTTGTCGGAGACTGCGGGACTAGGAGCTCCTCCCCCTTGGGGACTGTTTTTCTCAGCAGAAGAAGTAGTTGGATCAGCTTCATTATGGAGTGTGTTCCCAAATCTGCGTCCGGTGTTGAACAACGCAATCCTCTTTTTCTTCTTCTTCTTCAGGAGTAGAGTCTTCAACTCTTGCTGACCTTGGGCTAGGCTTAGGACCATCTCTTGAAACTGTGCACTTTGGGCCTGAAGGGCCTTGATTGCTTGCTCACTGGATGAGTCTGGATTCATGATGACTGTGCACACAAACAACGAAGAAAATTAAGCAACCTGTGAAATAGGGTACCTGCTATGCATATGGTGCAATGGAATGCGTATGCTTTATGTTTTCAAAGACAAACAAGATTCAACTTTGTAGACAAAAAGGGAAACACACTTCATTAGATTAAAATTTTCAATGGTTCAACAATTTGCCCTTAGGCATTACAGGAATGAAAAATACTGAAAGGAAATAGACTATAAAAAGAAACATCCAAAGCTCATCAATGCCCCCATGGCCTCCTCTTTTCAGTGCTGATGTAGTTGTTCAGGACCCGTTCTTCCTCCAATTGCTTAGTCAGCCTCTGAATCTTCCGTTCCTGCTCGTTGAATTTCTCCCGATAGAAATCCCGTTCTTCCTTTAGCTGCGCCCAAGATCTCTTCATGGTGTCAAAATCAGTAGGTATCTGAGGAGGGATGACAGTTGGAGGAACCCCATCTTCATCAGGAGATTCAAGGATGATTGGTATGACAGCTTCGTAGGGCATACCTAATTTTTGAGCACGGATGCGGACCCATTTGCAATAGGGCTCCAATGGTAGAGAAGTCTTTGGTCCCAACTCAAGTGGGTCAGCTTTGTGAATTCTGTCCCAAGCTTTAATGAATCCTTGGCGTAGTTTGTCACTGTCTGCCTGAAACTCAAAATGGAAGTGAGGAACCAGCATTTCATGAGGCCCATCTCCTCTGGCTCTTCCAAACTGTCGGAGATCTAAGCACGGATTGTAAGAGATTCCTCCTTGGATACCAATCAATGGAACATTAGGGTATTCTCCGCAACGGTCGATAACAGCTACCTCCTCCAAACCTCTGAGAGTCCAGGTGATGTCATTATCAGTGAGAGACATTAACCTCCGAGCCCAACCTTTTCCTTCTTCATTCTTCAGCACGAACCTAGGAAGGTGCGAAATAAACCACCTTACTAGCAATGGAGCACAACACCATGGAGTTCCCCGTTTTCGAGCAGTACGAGCATAGAGTTGTTGTAGAATATCACCCAAAAGAGTGGGTACCGGATTCCGAGACATGAAGATCCTTATGACATGGATACTGATAAAAGTGTCAGGGTTGGGAAACAATACCAGACCATAGATCAAAAGAGCCAGAATATCCTCATAGGCCTTGAAGTCCAAGTCATTCCAGAAATCATTAGCCTTGCCAACCAGAAATTTGACCAAAAAGCCCTTGACCCCATTTCTAGTTTCCCAGTTAGACAATACCTCTTCTTTAGTCAAGGGGAGAATTGCAGCAATCTCTTCAGGCCTAGGAGTCTTTTCCAAACCAGTGAATGGAGTTTGTTCCAAGACAGGGATCCCAAGCAGGTAAGAAAACTCTTCCAGGGTAGGAACCAGCTGGAAGTCTTGAAAGGTGAAACAATGATACAGAGGGTCATAAAACTGGGTCAGAACACTTATCAGTTGTTGGTCCCATTTTGCAGTGACCAATCCAAGGAGGGAACCATGTCTGTTGATGAAGGAAGAAGTGTTTGGAATCCTACCAACCAAATCCTTGAGTAAAACTGGTGGTTGAACAAAGTTGAGCCGGACAGTATTTCTACGCACGGGCATCATGATGTCCTACAAAACACAGCAAAGATGAAAATCTTTTGTCTTTGAAATGGGTTAGTCCTTTATACAGGATGCATGCAATGGTATGATGGCATGATGCTATGATGAAGCACACTACAAGTATTCACATAGGCAAATAAGGCACACAAGTCACACAAGACACCCTTAGGTTTCAGGCCAGCATGAGTATCAGGTATTACCCTCTTTCGGTTTTGTTGGTTAAAACCTGTCATATCAGAAGTAACCGGGTTCTAGAGGATCTCAAATCATTGGCTACCCTCAATCGGTCATAACTCCAGCATCGCAATCTTTTCTCACGGCCAGAACCATCTCGAGAGTTTAGCCTCAATGAGTGTAGCATACTGCTACTGTCCTAATAGCCAAGTTGGTCAATTTAGGGTTCTAAGGTTGGTTGGTGTTTAATGACCCCTTAGAAGACCTATATTCTCCCCGTTACAACACAAGGGATATAGGTACAGACTAAGATGCCACACCAACGTAGCCACTGCTTCACCCATGTCGGTCTACGCCGGACATGTCCCTCACAGATTATGCTACCTAAAAAGGGTATATCCCAGATCCGGGTTAGGATCTATGAACTCCGATGCAAAGCCCACAAATATAAAAGCAAACAAAGCAAACAATTGAAAACAAAGGTGATCTAAGCCCTAAGGTTACTCCACTTTTAAAAACTCCCCAGCAGAGTCGCCAGTTCTGTGATACGGTGGGAGAACTGACTAGGGTTTTGCGTTTGTATTCGCAAATGTTGCGGTTAGCAAGAGTCGCCACCGACTTTTTATTTTATCCTAAGGAAAGGTTAAAAAGCACAGCAAAAACCTTTTGAGATGTTTTCTTGGGTTCGGGGAGTAGATTATAGAAAGGGAAGGTATTAGCACCCTTTCTATCCATGGTTATCCATGGGCTCTTAGTTACTTGCTTAGATCACTTGCCTTTTGTTTTCAATTTTGTTTGAAATGGTGCTTTGTGTGTGGGTTTTGAAAATGTTTTGAAAAGATGCCAATGTGGTGGCAACCTTTGTAATGATCCATGTGGGGATGTATACAAAGATGTATGTCTTTTGAAAAAGTTTTCATTTGTTTTTTGAAAGTTGTTTTGAAAGTGTAGTGATGTGTGATTTTGAAATTAGGCAAGTGTTTTGTTTTGCAAGTTTGACTCAAGCAACTAAGAGGTTATCTACTCCTAAATTTCTCAAAAGATTATGGCTATGTTTTAACCCTTTTAACAAGTTTATTCCACCATTGCATTTGGTGGACACTCTTGTGTTAGGATGTGAAAGGGACAGGCGCGGGTCATCGTTTAGACCATAATTGCAACGGCGTTAAATGTCTTTGGGCAATTTTCTTTAAGGGACTTGATCATTTGTTTTTGTTTGTTTTGAAAAGTTTTGTCGAGGGACTATGATCATTCAAATTGTTTGCTTTGCCCAAAGAAGTTCAACATACAATATGGCCCATTTATTTGAAGGCAACAAGTGGAATACCCTAGGGGTGCAAGTGTGATTTGTGTGTCCATTTTCATGCTTATTTGTCTTGAGATTAGGTCATAACTATTTTTTATCGTTTTTTCGCATACAAACCCTAATTCTAACATGCTATCATTAGAAAGCAATAAAGTGCGAAATTAAATTTACTAAGCTATTACAAAACCAAATATGGGAAGGGGGGTACAAAGGTTCAAATGGGGATATTGACAAGAATTTAAACCTACATTATTACATCATTTTGAATATTTGCAAGGTAAATAAATTGCATAATTAAATGTAAATTAAATAAATATGTGAAATGCAAAAAAGGAAGTTTTTATATGTATGAGAAAAGTATGGTTTATGTAAAAAAAAATAAAAAAATAAAAAAAGTATTATTTTGAGTATTTTTAACTTTTAGGGCAAAAACCCTAATTTTAATGAAAATGGATATTAATTGATTTAATATAAACATTTATTTATTATTTACAAAAATAAAAATAAAATGAAGTATATTATGGAAAAAAAAGTATTTTTGTATCAAATATTAAAAATAATAAAATATATACATTTTGGTATTTTTACTCTAAGTATATTAATATATATATATATATATGTATATTTATATTATCTTAAATATGTATTATATACAAATAATAATAATAATTAATTTTTTTTGGAAAATAGTATTTTTTATGTGAAATATTTTCAGAGGATAATATAAAATAAAAATAAAAATAGAAGTGTTTTTACATATTTTCCTATTTTTCCTAGATAATAATATATATATGTATTTATGTATAAACTAAAGCAAAAATCAAATAAAATCAAATAAAAATCAAAAAGTGGTGAGAAAAATATTTTCAAAATTTTAATATGCTGAGAAAAAATAAACAAGTCAAACAAAAAAAAGAAAAAGTCAAAAATATCAAAAAATGAGGCAAATGGGCTAAGGGGTGTGAAACAGAAAAAATGGTGTGGATAGCAAAATAACACAGGCCCAGCCCAATCCACTTCTTCTTCAACCTTTGGCCAAAACGCGCGCCTTGTTTCAGAGATTCAAACATCCTGATTCTTTGAGATTTTGCACAAACTTTCAACACAAAACATGTCAAGCATTGAATCACGGTTCCAAATATATAAAAAACTCATCCTAACTCTCAGAAATGAGAGAGAATTTTATCAATCCCAAATCTTGACCTAAACTTTCTGCCATTTTCAAAGCTTAAATTCTCTCAACTCAGGCAAAAGAAATGAAATGTAAAGCTATGTACATGTTCAGGGCTATGAGTAGAACCTTGTTTCTTCACAAACTTAAGACTAAAGATGCATAATAAGAGAGATACGAGTTCAAAGTTTTACCTGTGCAGTTGAACTTCAATCTGGAGAATGAGGAACTTTCAGTGCAATGTGAAGATTGGAAAAGCTTCCTTGAGGTCCAGGGATGCTGTTTCAATGCTTACTTTGTCTTGAGAGCTTCTGAATCAAGCTATGGAACTTCAACTGCAAAAGGAAAAAATGAAAATGGTGGAAACTGTTAGGGTGATTACAGGTCAGGTTTTAGGCCATGGTTAGCTTGCATATGTTGTAAGGAAGGTAGAGGAACATGTTTGGACAAGAATGCTCGAAGGGATTGAGAGATATCACTCAATCTGCAGGGGTTCCCATGTTTGTGCAGTTTCAAGGTGATTAGGGCAATGGGGGTGTTTTGGAGGTCAATGATTCGTGCCAAAGCTTGGATATGTTCTATGGAATGTGTTTGATAGCTTTTGTGTTGTGTTTCTATGCTGAAGAGAGAGTTGTGATAAGTTATGCACTTTTCTTCTATGTTAAGCAACAAAAGCAAGTTGATGGTTTTAGGTCAGTAGGGGGCCTCCTAATGTGCTGCATAATCTTCTCTTGATCATAGCAACTTGTCCATAATCTTGTGCCAAAAGGATTTAGCTTGTACCTTCTTGATTTCTAAATTGACATAAAGCTAATCTTTTCAAAAATGGAAAGTTCACTTTATCTAGTTTAGGATTAATCCACTATGCAATGTTAGAACACAAAGAACATGGCCTTAACACATTGAATATGCATTAAATTGTTGAGTATGGAATGGTTCAAGGACCTGTAATCAAGCATAAAGCAAGCTGATTTCAAATTTGCAAGATTATGAACATGTTTTGATGAAGAACAAAAGTGAATTTTTGCCAACTTGTGAAATTCGAATCTCTCAAGTTATGAGGTTGTTTGATGAGTTCTTGGACATTTGGGAAAGCTTGGAATGTGTACTACAATCCATCTTTGAAATGCAAATCAAAATTCCAAGTGGAAGGGTATGAAAAGTGGCCTTGAAGTGGGGTAGAAAACCTTGTCAAAATAGGTTAAAATTTCACTAAGTTAAAAATGGTTTAGTGCCCTTATTCAAAAAATTGTAACTTGAGATACAAGCTTCAAATGAGAAAACTTTGTGAATCAAAGTTGTAGATTATGCAACAAGCTACAACTTTCATGTTTTGATTTTTGTTTGAATCCAAATGGATCTTGGTGAAAAGATGGGGCAAAGTTGGGAAAAAATTAGGGTTTTTCATAACTTAGAAAAATTCTAAGTTATGCAAAATTCCATTTTCAAACCCTAATTTGCATTTTGTGATTTCTTGGTGAACAAGTTTCATGATTTGGCATGTTTTGATGAAAAATGAATCTTGACTCTTGATTTTGACCAAAAAGTCAAAGTTTGACTTTTCAGTATGCAGTCAAAATTGATCAATTGACTGGGAAATTCAACTGTCAATCTTGTGTACTTGGGATCTTTTGAACTTGATGAATGTGTCAAGACCATTTCATTGAGTCCTTGAGTCCATA
This sequence comes from Vicia faba, assembly GCA_948472305.1. Lineage (NCBI taxonomy): Eukaryota > Viridiplantae > Streptophyta > Magnoliopsida > Fabales > Fabaceae > Vicia > Vicia faba. Next base: position 1,055,158,451 of record OX451736.1, on the reverse strand, counting down.
TGTAAACTTGGTTTGCCATTGGCTAGGTCAAACAGTCAAAAATTGCCTTTGTGCAGTCAAAACCCTAAAAATGACCATTTTGCCCTTTTGGTGATCTGATCAAATTTCTTGTGGAATTGTGATCCAAACTTGATCAAATGGTCCATGTGAGTTCATAATGTTGATGTGGATCAAATTTCATGAGGTTTGACTGTCAATTGGCCACAGTTGACTTTTTCCCCAATACAGCTGATTTCTAGGTCAACTGTCCAATTGACTGGGCAAAACTTGGAATCAAGACTTGAAACTTGGTGAGGGTAAACTTGGGAGTCCAATATGGAGCATGAAAGTCATCTTAGGCATTTTAGGTCAAAACATCTTTGTTCAACCACAAACCCTAGTTTGGCTTAACAGTGCAAGGAGAAGTCTTGAGCAGAGGAAACCCTAATTGGATCTTGATCTTCAAAGGTCTTGTGATGAGAAAATGTTGAGGAAATGGGAGGGCAAATTTTGGGGTACAACAACCCCCCATTGGTTTGCATTTTATTTTCATTCTTTTTATTTTTTCTATTATTTGTTTTATTTATTTTAGTTAAATCATCAAAATTAATTTTCATAAAAATACAAAAAAATCAGAAAGACAAAAAATATAAATATATTTTATTTAAATGTTTTTTTGTAAATAAATTTTATTAATTAATTTAGTTTTAATTCTAGGTTTAATTTTAATGTTTTTTTTAATAAACTAAAAAATGTAGAATTAGGGTTTTAAATACTTTTATTCTTTTTCTTTTCTTTTACCATTATTAAATATTAATTATTTTTATAAATAAATATGCCATGTAAATAATTAATGTAAATTAGGTCAAACTAAAAATATTTTTTTTAATAAATTAAAAACAATTTAGAACTAGGGTTAATTAACTTTTTTAATTCCAATTTAATTTTCTCATTAAATTCCATAAATACAAAAACTCCAAAAAAATTCTTTCTTTTTATTTAAACTTAATTAATTTATTAATTTCAATTCAATTTCTTTAAAAGGGTCCAACGCCCTTGCTTTCGATTATAATTCCGTTTCGCGCGCTTATTTTGTTTCTTTTTGTAAATTTCATGTAATTACTCCAAAGCCTTGTAATAGATTAATTAGGATATTTATTCTTTCCGCATTTTATTTTATTTCAAATCGGGTCTTGGATTAATTTGGCGATGTAGACCCGCGCCTTTGTAATAGCGTAGGACTTTTATCTTCTCGCATCTTTTAACTGTTAATAACTTGCATGAAAGAATGAATGCCAAACATAAAAACAAAGCGCAGATCACCAATGCATGAACAAGACAAATATAACTGAAATTGACACACAAATCACACACCACCCCTAGGGTACGTCTCACTGTTGCCTTGCCCCTCGAAAAGTGGTCGTCGAGTAGAGGACGTTTTAGTAAGTCCTCATGTCCATGAACATGGCATGGGGGTAGCTTCTAAGGTGTCTTCCCATTGCTCTGGTGACCACAATGTCCCGAACCCTCAAATTGACCCGAACACCTCCAACGGTGATGCTACCTACCTCTCAATGGTGGGATAGCACTACTTTAAGGACATTTACACAGACGAATTCCTTAGGGTAGGTAGAGAACTCGTAGATACTTGCTCTAATTTCAAAACAAAATCAAAAACTTCTTTTCACACCGACACCTTTCAAAAAGCTTTCAAAAAGCAATTTTTCAAACACTCTTGAGGACTGATACAAGAGTCGAACTGAAATTTTAAACGAAACTTTTTAAACCCACAGTTGAAAAGCAAACAAACATTTTTGAAAACACAATGAGAAAGTATCTAAGAGCCCATGGATAACCATGGATAGAAAGGGTGCTAACACCTTCCCTTTCTATAAATCTACCTCCCGAACCGAGAGCAATCTCTATAAGGAATTTTTATGTGCTTTTGTCCTTTCCATTTGGAGAAAATAAAAGACGGTGGCGACTCTTGCTTCCGCGACATTTCGCGAACCAGCGTTAAACAGTCAGTTCCAGATCCACCGATCACAGAACTGGCGACTCTGCTGGGGAATCTTATAAAGTGAGGTGTACCTTAGGATAGTTCATAACTGTGTTTTCAATTGTATTGACTTGTTTGCTTTAAAATTATGGGTTGCATGGGAGTTACATAGATCCTAACCCGGATCTGGGGATACCCTGTTTAGGTAGCATAAGCTGTGAGGGACCTGTCCGGCGTAGACCGACACGGGTGAAGCAGTGGCTACGTTGGTGTGGCACCTTGGTCTGTACCGATATCCCTTGTGTTGCAACGAGGAGAATATGGGTCTTCTGAGGAGTCATTAAACACCAACAGACCTTAGAACCTTAAATGACACAACTTGGCCATTAGAACAGTAGCAGTATGCTACGCCCATTGAGGCTAAACTCTCGTGATGGTTCTGGCTGCAAGAAAAGATTGCGATGCTGGAGTTATGACCGATTGAGGGTAGTCAATGATATTGGGATCCTCTAAGAACCCGGTTACTTTTGATAGGACAGGTATGAACCAACAAACTGAAAGAGGGTAATACCTAGACCTCATGCTGGCCTAAACTTTAAGGGCTTGCCTTGTGTGATTTGTGTGCCTTATTATGTTTGCCTTTGTAAATATTTGTGGTGTGCTTTATCATAACATCATAACATCATGAGCATTGCATGCATCCTGCATAAGGACTGACCATTTCAAAGACAAGAGGGTTTCACCTTTGCTCTGTTTTGTAGGACATCATGATGCCTATGCGAAGGAATACTATCCGGTTCAACTTTGTTCACCCACCTGAGTTGCTTGAAGAGTTGGTTAGCAGGATTCCAAATACCACTTCCTTCATTCAGAGGCATGGTTCTCTTCTTAGTTTAGTCACTGCAAAGCGGGATCAACAGTTGATGAGTGTCCTGACCCAGTTCTATGACCCTCTGTACCAGTGCTTCACCTTTCAAGACTTCCAGTTGGTCCCTACCCTGGAAGAGTTCCCTGATTTGCTTGGCATCCCTATCCTGGATCATACTCCTTACACTGGTTGGGAAAAGACCCTCAGGCTTGAGGAGGTTGCTGCAGCTCTTCCTTTGACCCATCAAGAAGTAATGGATAACTGGGTGACTAGAAGCGGGGTTAAGGGTTTCTTGGCCAAGTTTCTAGTTGGTAAAGCTAACAGTTTCTGGAATGACTTGGACTTTAGGGCATATGAAGACATCTTGGCTCTCTTAATCTATGGGCTAGTCTTGTTTCCTAATCCTGACAACTTCATCAATGTCACTGCCATAAGGAACTTTATGTCTCAGAACCCTGTGCCCACTCTCTTGGGTGACATCCTGCAACAACTTTATGCTCGTACTGCCCGAAGACGAGGAACCCTTTGGTGTTGTATCCCTTTGTTGGTGAGGTGGTTTATTTCGCACCTCCCTAAGTTCGTGATGAAGAACCAAGAAGGAAGAGGTTGGGCTCATAGGTTAATGTCTCTCACTGATAAGGACATCATTTGGACTTTCAGAGGTTTGGATGAGATAGCTGTTATTGATCGTTGCGGAGAATACCCTAATGTTCCGTTGATTGGTACTCAAGGAGGAATCTCTTACAATCCATGTCTAGCGCTCTGTCAGTTTGGAAGGGCCAGAAGAGCAGGGCCTCATGAGATGTTGGTGCCTCACGTCAGTTTTGAGTTTCAGGTGGATAGTGACGAGCTGCGTCGTAGGTTCATCAAGGCTTGGGACAGAGTTCATAAAGCTGACCCACAAGAGTTGGGGCCAAAGACTTCTCTACCTATGGAAGCCTACTACAAATGGGTTCGCATCCGTGCTCAGAAGTTAGGTATGCCATATGAAGCTGTCAGACCCGTCATTCTTGAGTATCCTGACAAAGATGGGGCTCCTCCAACTGTCCTCCCTCCTCAGATACCTACTGATTATGAGACATTAAAGAGGTCTTGGTCGCAACTGCGAGAAGAACGGGATTCCTATCGGGAGAAGTTCAACGAGCAGGAATTGAAGATCCAGAAGCTGACAAAGCAGTTGGAGAATGAGCGAGCTCTGAATGACTACATCCGTACTGAGAAGAGGAGACCGTGGGATCAATAAGGAGCTCTGGATGTTCTTTTACAGTTTTATTTCCCTTTTCAGTATTTCCCTTTTATGTAACGCCTAAGGGCAACATGTTGAACAATTTAAGTTTCAAAGTTGAATCTAATGAAGTGTGTTCCTTTTTGTTTACAAAGTTGATTCCCGATTGTCTTTGAAAACATAAATCATACGCATTCCATTCATCATGTGCATAACAAGTTTTCTTCTTTTCAGGTTGCTTACTGTTCTTCGCTGTTTATTTCAGCATCATAAACCCTGACTCATCATCAACCGAGATGTCTATCAAGGCTCTTCAGGCGCAGAACGCGCAATTTCAGGAGCTGATCATGGGTTTGGCTCAAGGCCAAGAAGAGCTGAAGGCTTTACTCCTGAAGAAGGAGAAGAAGAAGAAGAAGAGAACTGTTCTTTTCAACTCGGGCCGAAGGTTTGGCAACACTCTGCAGAATGAAGAGGCTGGTTCTTCTGTAGGCAAAGGCAGTCCCCAGGGGGGAATGGCTTCAAGTCCAGTAGTCTCTGACAACGAGACTGACTTTAATGAGGAACAGTATCCTCCCGCTGAAGATCGGTATAAGCAGTTGGAAGACAAACTGAATGCAATGGAGATCCAACAAGTGCCTGGGCTGGATTTCGGAGACTTAGGCTTATCTACTGGTGTGATTATTCCTCACAAATTTAAGGCACCATCTTTCACCAAGTATGACGGGGCGTCTTGTCCCAAGCTACACCTCAGATCTTATGTGCGGAAGATTCAACCGTACTCAGTGGACAAGAACTTGTGGATCCACTTCTTCCAGGAGAGTCTTTCAGGGACTCATCTCGAATGGTTCTATCAGCTGGATGGGACCAAGGTTCATAACTGGGAGGAGTTGGCTACTGCTTTTTACAAGCAGTATCAATATAATGCCGACCTTGCCCCTACACGTACCCAACTCCAGGGTATGTCGCTAGGGTAAAGCGAAGGTTATAAAGAGTATGCACAGAAGTGGAGGGATCTGGCTGGCAGGGTGCAGCCTCCGTTAACAGACCGTGAGCTGGTGGATATGTTCTTGGGGACCCTATCTGGGCCATTTTTCAATCATCTTATCGGGAATTCGCCTGCAGGGTTCACTGATCTTATTCTGACTGGAGAGAGAATAGAGGCTGGAATGAAGTTCAGAAAAATTCAGAAAGGGGCATCTTCAAGTTCTGAGAAGAAACCCTTTAAGAAGGAGGCCAGTGCTGTATATGGGCCTAGGAGGCAAGAGAAACCTGAACGCCACCAATCTGTCAACGCGGTGATGATTGCTAAACCTGCTGCTGCTCCTCGGCAAACCAATCCTCAAAGGGCTGAAAGACCCAGAAGAGAGTTTACCCGTCTGAGTATGACCCTATCGCAAATCTTGCCGCGGTTGCTATCCACCAATTTGGTGACTGTCAGAGAGGCCCCGAAGGTTGTGAATACGGCTTCTCCCAAGTACAATCCAAATGCCCGCTGTGCTTATCACTCCGATAGCCCGGGGCATTCCACTGATGACTGCTGGGCCTTGAGGAATAAAGTGCAGGATCTTATTGATGCCAAGGAGGTACAGTTTGAGGCACCTGAGAAGCCCAATGTGGTGACTGCTCCCATGCCTAACCATGGAGTGAATGCTATCAGGGAGGATGATGAAGTGGATGAAGCTGAGTTCGACAGCTGGATTTACCCGGCAACTGACAGTGGACCTAGCAATTGGATTGCAAAAGACAACCTACCTGTTACTCTTGTTACGGAGTAATGATTTCCTTTGTTTTGTTATTTGTAATAAACAATTAAAACTCTATGGCCCGGTGCCTTACCCGGGGCACCGTGGCTTCATTTGTGAGGGTATATTAATTGTCATTTCATATATCATGAATAAAGACCTTGGACGTTTTCTCGCATTTCAAATCTTATGCTCCTTTTCTTTCTTTCCTTTCTTTATATATTGCAAAACAGCTGTATTTACACACACCCACTCATACAGGTTTCAATCCACTCTGGATCTCACTGGTAACGACTCTGCTACTGCCAGTTATGACTTCGAAAATACGATCAACTTAGCCGAAGATGAAGGTGAAGATGATTGCGAAGTGCCTGGCGAGCTTGCAAGGCTGTTACTCCAGGAAGAGAGGGCAATTCAACCACATGAAGAGCCGGTGGAAACGATAAATCTGGGTACTGAGACAGATAGAAAGGAGGTTAAGATTGGTGCCAACCTAGAGTTCAGCGTGAAGCAACGGTTGACTCAGATGCTACATGATTATATGGAGATCTTTGCCTGGTCCTACGAAGACATGCCCGGGTTGGATACTGACATTGTGGTCCATCATTTGCCTACCAAGGAAGACAGCCCTCCGGTCAAGCAAAAGGTCCGCCGTATGCGTCCAGAGATGTCTGAGAAGATCAAAGCCGAGGTTATGAAACAGTTTGATGCCGGATTCCTCGCAGTGACTTCTTATCCTCAGTGGGTTGCTAATGTGGTGCCGGTACCTAAGAAAGACGGTAAGGTCAGAATGTGTGTCGATTACAGGGACCTGAACAGGGCCAGCCCCAAGGATGACTTCCCTCTACCTCACATTGATGTCCTTGTTGACAATACTGCTCAGCATAAGGTGTTCTCTTTCATGGACGGTTTTTCAGGCTATAATCAGATCAAGATGGCACCTGAAGACATGGAAAAAACTACCTTTGTTACTCAGTGGGGCACCTTCTGCTACAAGGTCATGCCATTCGGGTTGAAAAATGCTGGGGCAACCTACCAACGTGCCATGGTTGCTTTATTTCATGACATGATCCATCATGAGATAGAAGTGTATGTTGACGACATGATCGCAAGGTCCCAGACTGAGGAAGAACACCTTGATCATCTGCAGAAATTGTTTGACCGTCTGAAGTTGTACAAGCTGAGGTTGAATCCGAACAAATGCACCTTCGGGGTAAAGTCTGGAAAGTTGCTAGGCTTCGTTGTAAGTGACAAGGGTATTCAAGTGGACCCTGCCAAGGTCAAAGCTATTCAAGAGATGCCAGTTCCTAAGACAGAAAAAGAGGTCAGAGGTTTTTTAGGACGCCTGAATTACATTGCTCGATTCATCTCGCATCTAACTGCCACCTGTGAACCAATCTTCAAGCTGCTGAAGAAAGATCAGGTAGTACGTTGGAATGATGAATGTCAGGCTGCTTTTGACAGAATCAAAGAGTATCTCCAAGAACCACCCATCCTTATGCCACCGGTTGAGGGGAGACCTCTGATATTATACCTGACAGTACTCGACAACTCAATGGGGTGTGTGCTGGGACAGCATGACGAGTCCGGCCGAAAAGAGCATGCCATTTATTACCTTAGCAAAAAGTTTACCGACTGTGAGACCCGATACTCACTGCTTGAGAAAACTTGCTGCGCTTTGGTATGGGCTGCTCGTCGGCTGAGACAATATATGCTGACTCACACTACTTTGTTGATTTCAAAGATGGATCCTATAAAGTACATATTTGAAAAGCCTGCTCTGTCTGGGAGAATAGCAAGATGGCAAATGATCTTGACAGAATATGACATCCAGTACACAACCCAGAAAGCCATCAAAGGAAGTGTATTGGCAGACCACTTGGCACATCAGGCAGTAGACGACTATCAGTCAATGAACTTCGAGTTTCCAGATGAGAGTATCATGATAGTGACTGATTGTGAAGTACCTGGACCGGATGAAGGACCTGAGGAAGGATCCCGATGGTCTATGCACTTTGACGGAGCCTCCAATGCTTTGGGTAACGGTATCGGCGTTGTGATCATATCTCCCCAAGGCACTCATACTCCACTCACTGTCCGACTATGTTTCAACTGCACCAACAACATGGCGGAGTATGAGGCGTGCATCATGGGTCTTCAAGCTGCGATCGACCTAAGGATTAAGTATCTGAGTGTCTTCGGAGATTCCGCTCTCGTGATCAATCAGATTAAAGGAGAGTGGGATACGAAACATCCGAATCTTATTCCTTATAGAGAATGTGTATTGACCTTGATCCCCCACTTCACAGAGATAACCTTTGAACACTTTCCGAGAGAGGAGAATCAGTTGGCGGACGCGTTAGCTACGATGTATTCTATGTTCAAGGTCAAATGGGACAATGAGGCTCCCCAGGTCACTATCTGGAAACTGGACGAACCGACATACTGTTGTGATCTCGAGACTGAATTGGTGACTGAGAAGCCTTGGTACCATGAGGTGAAGATATACTTGGAAGCTCAGGAATACCCGGAAGGTGCATCTGTCAACGATAAGAAGTTTCTGAGAAGGTTCGCAGCAAAATTCTTCCTTAGCAACGGCATCCTGTACAAGCGAAACCATGATTCGACCTTACTGCGTTGTGTGGATAAGACTGAAGCAGAAAGGATCATGGAAGAGCTACATGAAGGGACCTTCGGAACACATTCCAGTGGACACACTATGGCAAAGAAAATCCTTCGGGCAGGGTATTTCTGGTCCACAATGGAAGCCGGCTGCTACCAACATTCTCGGACATGTCACAAATGCCAGATTTACGCAGACAAGGTGCATGTTCCTCCAGTTCCTCTAAATGTCCTAACTGCACCTTGGCCTTTTGCAATGTGGGGCATAGACATGATCGGCGAGATTAAACCTACGACACCAATGGGCACCGCTTCATCCTGGTGGCAATCGATTACTTCACGAAGTGGGTTGAAGCAGCTTCCTACGCCACGGTAACCAAGAACGTCGTGGCACAGTTCATTCGGCATAATCTGATCTGTCGATACGGCGTCCCATAAAGAATCATTACAGAGAACGGTACCAATCTTAATAACAAGATGATCACTGAGCTCTGCGAGCAGTTTAAGATACAGCACCACAACTCTTCTCCTTATCGACCGAAGATGAATGGGGCTGTAGAAGCAGCGAATAAAAACATCAAGAAAATTGTGCAGAAGATGACAGTGACTTATAAAGATTGGCACGAGATGTTACCGTTCGCTCTACATGGGTACCGTACCTCAGCAAGGACGTCAACCGGGGCAACTCCCTTCTCCTTGGTCTACGGTATGGAGGCAGTCTTACCGATCAAAGTACAAATACCCTCTCTCCGGATAATGAAGGATGCAGATCTGAATGAAGATGATTGGATCCAGACACGACTTGATCAGTTAAACCTGATTGACAAAAAGAGACTTGCTGCTATTTGTCATGGTCAAACGTACCAAAAACGAATGATCAGGGCATTTAACAAAAAGGTCAGACCACAAGAGTATCAAGTTGGGGATCTGGTAATCAAACGCATCATCCTTCCTCAGAGTGATCCAAGGGGAAAATGGACCCCTACGTACGAAGGGCCATTTGTGGTTAAACATGTGTTCTCAGGAGGAGCCATGATTCTAACCAACTTGGATGGTGACGACCTTCCTCACCCCGCTAATGCAGACATAGTAAAAAGATACTACGCATGAAAAAGACCCGCTAGGTTGACATACCTAGGCAAAAATTAGGGCTTCCCGGCGAACCAAAAGGGTTCGGGCAAAATGAAGGGATGAAATGAAAAAATCTGTACACCCGGCAAGTCGAAAACCTGAAAAGGCGGCTTGGGCAAAAATGGGTATCCCGGTGGACTGAAAACCCGAAAGGGCGGTCCAGGCAAAAGTTAGGGATAAAGCGTAATACTATGTCTCATTGGATCATTTTGCATCTAGAATCCGGTATCAACATCAAGTTCAGACGACATCGATCAATCAGCTTCATCTTCAGCTAGGTCATCAAGTGATGAGACGCTCGAAGATATAAAGGCGATAGCAGAGTTGGAACCCAGTGGGATTATGCTATTCACACAGCTGCTTTATATTCCTTTGTACAAATTTGTATTAAACTCTTTTGTTCGGCGGCGTCCTCTTACTAGGACGTCAGCCTCTTGTACATAAAACGCCTATTTACAGGCAAATTCAAAAATCAATATAAATACACTTTTCAGACAAATTGCCTTTTGATTTTTCTTTTTTCTGTTTTGTTTTGCGAAGAACGTCCAAGGTTCAATTTGTGATATATGCATTGACAATAATTTGCTAACTCATGAATATTTGCATACGAAACAAAGGATTAATTACAGGTAACATTAGAAACAGGGGCAATAATGAGTTGTCTAAGCGATCTAATTGCTCTATCCACCAAGGTACCAAGGTAAGTTCGGCTGAAGAACATAACCAATATATCTTAATTCCCCAGAGAGTGAGTCAGCAAGTCAATACACTCTCCCCAAGCAAAGTTACAGTCAACCTTAAGGAAGTTGGGTATCCTCCAGCAGATCTCAACATTCCCCAGCAATATACATGCATTCTTAACAAGCATCCCCGGCAGTCTTGGTCTAAAGATTGTTCCCCGACGGTATATCAAACATTCAATGGAGTCACTTCCCCAATATAGTTCAAAACTTCCCCAGGAGAGTCCAATCCAGTTTCCCCAGGAAAGTTGGAATCCATCTCCCCAAGCAGTAAGCTTATCCCCAGTAGATTCTGGAAGCTTATCCCCGTAGAGCACGAACGCGTCTCTCGGCTTTATTCAAAGGTTATTTCCCTACCGGGATATAACTGGGTTATCCTCAGCCAAAAGCCACGAAAAGATCGTCCTCGAGGAAGTCTTCCTATCCCCAGCGAAGTCTATTAACATTTCCAACATAACAACGGTATCCCCGGCGAAGTTATCATCAACCTCCCAGCAAGTACCTCTCTCCCCACAGAGTATTATTCCCCAGCAAGATTGCTAGAGTAAGTTCATTCCCCGCAGAGTAATCTATTCGCCAAGTTTATTCCCCAACGGAGTTATCTTCTCCTACCGATATTCTTACAATCATCATCCCCAACAGAAACGAAGAATCTCACTCTTCAACATCAGCCCAGGATATGACTTCCCGGCATCCGTCAAGGATTTATTTTCCTAGGACGAAAACATACATTCATAAACATCGCACTTCCATACATTATAACATGCATATACGCATCATATCTTACAAATCTCATTTATGTTGAGAACATCATCGCTTGATTCATATCATGCCTTGCATATGACTGACCTTTACCTTTCAGGAAAAGATCCAGTTAAGTTCTCAGCTATGTCCAAGACCTAGTCTGGTTCAGTTAAATCGACCCTAAGATTTTCCTGATTCTTACCCAGTCAAAGGCCTACTCTAGTTCAGTCAGATCAACCCTAAGATCTCCCTGATTCTTATCCAGTTGAAGATTCCAAGACCTTGTCCGGTTCAGTTAAATCGACCCTAAGATTTTCCTGATTCTTATCCAATCAAAGGCCTTCTCTGGTTCAGTCAGATCGACCCTAAGATCTCCCTGATTCTTATCCAGTTGAAGATTCCAAGACCTTGTCCGGTTCAGTTAAATTGACCTAAGATTTTCCTGATTCTTATCCAGTCAAAGGCCTTCTCTGGTTCAGTCAGATCGACCCTAAGATCTCCCTGATTCTTATCCCAGTAGAAGACATCCAAGATTCTCTCAGCGTTCCTGTTGAGGTAGTAATCGCCCAAGATTCTCTCAGCGTTCCTGTTGAGGTAGTAATCGCCCAAGATTCTCTCAGTGTTCCTGTTGAGGTAGTAATCGTCCAAGATTCTCTCAGCGTTCCTGTCGAGGTAGTAATCACCCAAGATTCTCTCAGCGTTCCTGTTGAGGTAGTAATCGTCCAAGGTTCTCTCACCGTCCCGTTGAGGTAGTAACCATCCCTGGTTCATTCATCACCTTTTTGAAGCTCCAGATTCAATTCCTGTAACCAGTCAGGGCACATCTATACAAAGAGTTTGAAGACCAGCTCCTGTAACAGGCCAGGTACTCATTTTCTTTTTTCAGGTACGTAAGCTCTCGCTAAGGAATCTCTTACGCGATTGACAACCAGATGGCATCTATAAGCCCATCCACCTTCCATCATATCTTAGCATGGCATCTATAAGCCCATCATCCTATCCATCAATCTCCAAAATGGCATCCATAAGCCCATTCCCACCATCACACTGCTAACATGTGAGCGCAAATTTCTGAGCACTCTAGTGTTCAATCATCTTCCACCTTCGGATTACGAAAGGCACGTTAGCCAATCTGCATCCTCAGGTCTAAGAAGATTGAACAGGGGCAACTATTCTACCCCAAAATTTTCCCTCCCATATTCTTCAAGATTTGCAAGGAGCATGCTTCAAAATCTCCCCAAGGGTTGCACAGTTCAAGGGCCTCCTAACAGTCAAAAACTAGGGTTTTGGTTCTGGCAAAGAAATTGAAGTTTCCAAGGGTCCAATCAAGTCCCACATGCCTACAAACATGGTCAAGCATCCACATGCCAAGTTTCAAGACTTACAGCACAAAATTGCACAGTCAAAAACCCTAATTGCATCACAGTCAACTGCAGGGGCAAAATGGTCATTTGACAGTCAAAAGTTCAAATTTTTGGTCAACATCTTATTTTGAAGCCACAAACATCATTGGATCAATTCTTGATCATGATTCTCAAAGCATGGCTCAAAAAGTCTCAAGATGCAAAAGTTTCCATATTTGGATAGTTGAAAAAGTCAACTGTAAATTGACCAGGGCATAACTTCCACATGGTTTATCAGAAAAATTCCATCCAAAGATCATTTTGAAGAGAAAGACATTTCCTACAACTCCTCTTCACACTTCAAGTCCAAGAAATGCTCTCACAAAAAGTTATCAATTTCAACATTATAGGTCACTTTCAAAAGTCAACAAAAAGGCACTTTAAGTCAAAGACCATAACTTAAGATTGGTAAATCAAAATGACATGGGACCAAAGGAATTGGTTAGAGGACTTCAAGACCTTTCCAAAATGTCCAAGAACATGATCAAAGATTAAAAATTGAGTAAGATATGCCTTGTGGAAGTTGGGAAATTTTTGGGAATTTTGAAAAGTCAACTTTGCTTCAAATGCCTCAAAATTGCTAATGGGCCACATTTTCTTCCAAGAATCATCATCCAAAAGCTATGCACGACCCATTGACCCAAAGGGGAGTTATTTTCTTATTTTTAATTAATTAATTGAATATTTAATCTATTTAATTCATTTAATCAAAATTAAGTACAAGAAAAATACTAAATAAGGTTTTCAAATCTTTTGGTGCAGTGTAATCTCTCATCAAGGCCTAAAGATTTCGTGCATGCCCAAAGAAGAAAGATTCCATGCAAATTGGATAGGTTTTATGATAAAAAGATTGAAAAAGATTTCATTAAAAATCAAATATTTGATTCATCAAAACATTGATTTCTTGGCTTGAATTTTCACCCTAAAACATTCCTATACATAAACAGAAGGCAACCCTAATGCATAGAACCTTCAAGCTGCGCCTCAGACCTCATACAAACTTGGCATTTTTTTGTGAAAAAGTTCAAAACTGAAAACGCACTTAGAGTTGGTTTCAAGGCAAAGTGACCATTCCAATAGCTTGCCAAGGCCTCAAGGAAACTTTCTGAATCCTTTTCCACGCTTCTAACCTCAGGAATTGATATATAGAAGTCAAACTTTCTCAAACTTTTTTGCATAATCGTGTTTCATAATTCATGCCATATTTTTGATTTCTAACGCTTGATTTGTACTAGTCTAATCATTCTGAAGCTAACCATGCCATTCAATTGAGTTTTCGTGCCCTATACATGAATCCACCATTGGAGCTCGTTAGGGTTTCAAAGCTGTAAAATTGGGGTTTCTCTCGTCCGGTAAAATTGAGACACGAGACTTATGCCATTAGAATCAGAAGCTTCACACGAATTCAATACACATGTCGCGCTCAATTTATGAGCAACGGTGGCCTAATCGCTATTTTCCAGTTTCAGGATTAGTGGGGGTTTAAAATCCCCGCTATTTGATTTTCGTTGCAGGTATAACATGGAGAAGAAGCCTGCGTGTCCTCTCGTGGTTGGATCGTTTGAATTTTTAGCGCGTTTTTATCATTAGCGTGACTTATTATTTATTATATTTGTTTTGCATGATATTTACGAATGCGTTGAATGGTGTGGTGGTTGGGAACCTTGTTGGCAAGCCTTGGGACCTGGGTTCGATCCCCAGGTCCCCCATATTTCCTTCTATTTTTTCTCATAACGTGGTTAGGTACTCAACGTGTCCAGAATTCTACCATGCACCCAGCGCTGGAGCTTGCCACGCGCCCCATAAGATCAATCCAGTGGTCAGAAGCTGCAGACCACCATGTGCATAGGTCAACGCCTTCATACACAAGCCAGGAAAGTCCACGTGGGCTAGCGTTTCATGGGCCTAATTGCTGTCCACAAACCTCTAAAAGGGTCAACACCCCCCATTGGTTTGCATTTTATTTTCATTCTTTTTATTTTTTCTATTATTTGTTTTATTTATTTTAGTTAAATCATCAAAATTAATTTTCATAAAAATACAAAAAAATCAGAAAGACAAAAAATATAAATATATTTTATTTAAATGTTTTTTTGTAAATAAATTTTATTAATTAATTTAGTTTTAATTCTAGGTTTAATTTTAATGTTTTTTTTAATAAACTAAAAAATGTAGAATTAATGTTTTAAATACTTTTATTCTTTTTATTTTATTTTACCATTATTAAATATTAATTATTTTTATAAATAAATATGCCATGTAAATAATTAATGTAAATTAGGTCAAACTAAAAATATTTTTTTTAATAAATTAAAAACAATTTAGAACTAGGGTTAATTAACTTTTTTAATTCCAATTTAATTTTCTCATTAAATTCCATAAATACAAAAACTTCAAAAAAATTATTTCTTTTTATTTAAACTTAATTAATTTATTAATTTCAATTCAATTTCTTTAAAAGGGTCCAACGCCCGCGCTTTCGATTATAATTCCCTTTCGCGCGCTTATTTTGTTTCTTTTTGTAAATTTCATGTAATTACTCCAAAGCCTTGTAATAGATTAATTAGGATATTTATTCTTTCCGCATTTTATTTTATTTCAAATCGGGTCTTGGATTAATTTGGCGATGTAGACCCGCGCCTTTGTAATAGCGTAGGACTTTTATCTTCTCGCATCTTTTAACTGTTAATAACTTGCATGAAAGAATGAATGCCAAACATAAAAACAAAGCACATATCACCAATGCATGAACAAGACAAATATAACTGAAATTGACACACAAATCACACACCACCCCTATGGTACGTCTCACTGTTACCTTGCCCCTCGAAAAGTGGTCGTCGAGTAGAGGACGTTTTAGTAATTCCTCATGTCCATGAACATGGCATGGGGGTAGCTTCTAAGGTGTCTTCCCATTGCTCTGGTGACCATAATGTCCCGAACCCTCGAATTGACCCGAACACCTCCAACGGTGGTGCTACCTACCTCTCAATGGTGGGATAGCACTACTTTAAGGACATTTACACAGACGAATTCCTTAGGGTAGGTAGAGAACTCGTAGATACTTGCTCTAATTTCAAAACAAAATCAAAAACTTCTTTTCACACCGACACCTTTCAAAAAGCTTTCAAAAAGCAATTTTTCAAACACTCTTGAGGACTGATACAAGAGTCGAACTGAAATTTTAAACGAAACTTTTTAAATCCACAGTTGAAAAGCAAACAAACATTTTTGAAAACACAATGAGCAAGTATCTAAGAGCCCATGGATAACCATGGATATAAAGGGTGCTAACACCTTCCCTTTCTATAAATTTACCTCCCGAACCGAGAGCAATCTCTATAAGGAATTTTTCTGTGCTTTTGTCCTTTCCATTTGGAGAAAATAAAAGATGGTGGCGACTCTTGCTTCCGCGACATTTCGCGAACCAACGTTAAACAATCAGTTCCAGATCCACCGATCACACTTGGGGAATCCAGAGATCTTTGATGACTATGGATACAGATTACACAATGGGAATCCTTATTCGGCTGAGGAATAAGGAAACTTCTGATGATCTCTACCGGGGATCAATCAAAGGAAAACCTTGATCTGCAGGAGAATAAGGAAGTCTCTGGTGTCTTCTGCGGAGAATTAAGAATGAGAAGCTTTGATCTCGTGGGGAAATTGAAATCTTGGGGCTTTACTGGAGAAGTGAGAAAGAGAATCTTCAATCTGTAGGGGATTAAAAATTCTGACAAGCTCGTGCTGGGGAGTTATGAAGGCTCTGGCAACTTTACTGGGGAATCAGGAAAGAGAATCTTCAATCTGCTAGGGGAAAATTAATCCACGAGGACTTCAAACTGGAGAACTTAAGAATGAGAATCTTCATTCTGTTGGGGAGTAAGAACTCTGTGTGGAATAGCTATACTGCTGAAGAGTAGCTACTCTTCTGGGGAGATCAGGACTCTGAGGAAAAGGCTTATTCCTGTTTGGAAAAAGTTCAGGAGTTTGGGTTGTATGCCAATCTACTGGGGAATTAATCCGGAGGTTGGGGATAAAAGTTAACTGTCACCTGGTTGATTCTCAGACTTTAAGACAACTTGCTAGGGAATCTGGGGAAAACTGAATGGTTTCCGCTGTAGACTGATAGTTGGAAATTTGACTTTGCTGGGGAAGAAGGTTTCATCTTTACTGGGGATTTATGACCCAAAGTTTTTTACTTCGCTAGGGATTGGGATTTTGAAGACTTAACCCTGGGGGGATTAAGGGTTTGAAAATATGACTCCGTTGGGGATTGGGAGTCGAAGTTTCGACTCTGGCGAGGATTTTGAAATTAAATTCCACTAGGGGTATGTATTTCAAAGGTTGTAGCTCCGCCGGGGATCTAGATGATGTACTACAAGAGATTTCTCTTGGGATAGCCTGAAGACGTTTTCCCATCCTTTCAACCTGTCAGTAATTATTCTTTCACATTTCATTTATTTGTAAGCAGTGATTATATTCAAATGCATATGCTCATTTAATAAACCATTGGACGTTTTCAAATAAAACACAAGTGGAAAGAAAAAGAACAGGCAAATAGTTTTCTGCACTTTAAAGTATCTTTGTATTAACTTTGTGTAAGTATTTTGTACAAAGGAGACAGACATCCTGGTAAGAGAATGTTGTCATAAAAATTGAGAAAAATTTATACAAAGAAAGATGGATATGTGTAAAAAATTCCATGGGGTTCCCATTCTGCTATAGCCTTCGTAACTCTGAATATCTTATCCATTCGTTGCTTCGTCCGAAGATGACTGAGTTGATCCGAAGCCCGAAGTTTGTCTGGTGAAGAGATTGTCCTTAAAGTGATCCGACGAGACATAGTCATACGCTTTAATTCCCTAACTTTTTCCTGGACCGCCCTTTCGGGTTTTCGATCCACCGGGAAACCCTTTTTTGCCCAAGTCGCCCTTTTGGGTTTTCAACTTGCCGGGTGTACAATTTTTTTTATTGTTTATCCCTAATTTTTGCCTGAATCGCCCTTTCAGGTTTTCGATTCACCGGGATGCCCATTTTTACCCAAGTCGCCCTTTCGGGTTTTCAACTTGTCGGGTCATTTATGCGTAGTATCTTTTGACTATGCCTGCGTTCGCAGGGTGCGACAGGTCGTCGCCGTCCATGGTGGTCAGGATCATTGCCCCACCAGAAAAGATGTTTTTGATCAAAAATGGTCCTTCGTAAGTAGGAGTCCATTTGCCCCTGGGATCACTTTGCAGCAAGATGATTCACTTGATTACAAGATCCCTGACTTGATATACCTGGCGTCTGAGTTTCTTGTTGAAAGCTTTGATCATGCGTTTTTGATACGCCTGACCGTGGCAAACAGTAGTAAGTCGCTTTTCGTAGATCAAGTTAAGTTGATAAAGCCGAGTATGAATCCAATGGTCTTCACTCAAACCAGCATCTTTCATGATTCTCAAGGAGGGAATCTGAATCTCGATAGGTAAAACAACTTCCATGCCGTATACCAAAGAGAAGGGTGCTGCCCCAATTGATGTTCATGCTGTGGTACGGTACCCGTGCAGAGCAAACGACAACATTTCATGCCAGTCCTTGTAGGTGACTGTCATCTTTTGTATGATCTTCTTGATATTTTTATTCACAGTTTCGACAACACCGTTCATCTTTGGACGGTAGGGAGATGAATTATGATGTTGAATCTGGAACTGTTCGCACAAAGTAGTGATTATAGTGTTGTTCAGGTTTGTACCGTTGTTAGTGATGATTCTTTCAGGGATGCCGTACTGGCAAATGAGGTTCTGCTTGATGAAGCGGGCAACCACATTCTTTGTAACAAAGGCGAAGGAAGCTGCTTCGACTCACTTGGTGAAGTAATCAATGGCCACCAGGATGAAACAGTGTCCATTGGATGCTGTAGGCTTGATCTCTCCAATCATGTCGATTGCCCACATAGCGGATGTCCAAGGAGCTGTTAAGAAATTGAGGGGAACTGGAGGTATGTGTACCTTATCCGCATAGATTTGACATTTATGGCATGTACGGGAATGTTGATGGCAGTCAGCTTCCATGGTAGACCAGTAATTGCCTGCCCTTAGAATCTTCTTAGCCATCGTATATCTTCTTGAGTGAGTGCCAAAGGAACCATTGTGTAGTTCAGCCATAATCTGCTCAGCTTCAACCTTGTCCACACAACGCAGCAGAATGCAATCATGATTGCGCTTGTATAGGATACCATTGCTCAAGAAGAACTTAGCTGAGAACTTCCTTAGAAACTTTTTATCGTTGAATGAAGCTCCTTCAAGGTATTCTTGTGCTTTGAGATACCTTTTAACGTCATGAAACCAAGGTCGGTCCACTCCTTCTTCGGTATTAATCTCGTGACAATGTGTAGGTTCGTCCATCCGCTCAATGGTAATTTTGGGAGCCTCATTATCCCAGTTAAGTTTAAACATGGAGGACATTGTAGCTAGAGCATCCGCTAGCTGATTCTCTTCTCGCGGGAAGTGCTCGGAGGTAATTTGCTCAAAATGAGGTAGTAATGTCAGGACATGTTCTTTGTAAGGGATGAGGTTTGGATGTTTAGTATCCCACTCTCCTTTGATCCGACTGATGACTAAAGCGGAGTCCCCAAATACAATCAAAGATTTGATTCCCAAGTCAATGGCGGCCTTGAGACCAAAAATATAAGCTTCATACTCGGCCATGTTGTTGGTGCAGTTGAAGCAGAGTCTGGCGGTGAAAGGTGTATGGCAACCTTCTGGAGAGATAAGTACCACCAATACCGTTTCCAAGTGCGTTGGAGGCACCATCAAAGTACAGGGTCCATCGGGATCCTTGTTCAGGTCCGTCATATGGTCTGTTCTCTTCAATGTTGCTCAAAGTCATGATATCCTCGTCAGGGAAGTCAAACCTCATGGATTGGTAATCTTCAACAGCCTGATGAGCCAGATGATTGGCTAGGACACTCACCTTTATATCCTTTTGGGTCGTGTACTGTATATCATACTCTGTGAGGATCATTTGCCATCTAGCGATTCTTCCGGATAAAGCAGGCTTCTCAAAGATATACTTGATCGGATCCATCTTAGAGATCAGCAAACTGGTATGTGTCAACATATACTGCCTTAGTCGGTGAGCAGCCCATACCAAAGCGCAACAAGTTTTCCCGAGCAGTGAGTATCGGGTCTCACAGTCGGTAAACTTTTTGCTAAGGTAATAAATGGCATGCTCTTTTTGGCCAGACTCTTCATGTTGGCCCAATACGCACCCCATTGAATTCTCTAGGACAATCAGATACATAATAAGCGATCTTCCTTCGACGGGAGGCATCAAGATAGGAGGTTCTAGCAAATACTCCATGATTCTATTGAAAGAAACTTGACAGTCATCATTCCATTTAACCACCCGATCTTTCTTCAACAGCTTGAAGATTGGTTCACAGGTAGATGTCAGGTGAGAAATGAACCTTGCAATGTAGTTTAGGTGTCCCAAGAAACCTCTGACCTCCTTCTCAGTGCGAGGGGCAGGCATTTCTTGTATAGCTTTGACTTTGGCAGGATCAACCTTGATGCCTTTGTTACTGACGATGAATCCCAAGAGTTTACTGGACCTGACTCCGAAAGTGCACTTGTTAGGGTTCAGTCTGAGCTTGTACTCTTTCAACCTGACAAACAGCTTTTGTAGATGGTTGAGGTGTTCTTCTTCTATTTGTGAACGGGCTATCATGTCGTCTACGTAAACCTCTATCTCATGATGTATCATATCATGAAACAAAGCCACCATGGTGCGTTGATAGGTTGCCCCGACATTCTTCAGTTCGAATGGCATCACTTTATAGCAGAACGTACCCTACTGTGTAACAAAAGTAGTTTTCTCCATGTCTTCGGGGTCCATTTTAATCTGGTTGTACCCTGAAAATCTGTCCATGAAAGAAAATACCTTGTGCTGAGCTGTATTGTCAACCAAGATGTCAATGTGCGGTAGTGGAAAGTCATCTTTAGGGCTAGCCCTGTTTAAGTCTCTGTAGTCCTTGCACATTCTGACTTTGCCGTCCTTCTTAGGCACAAGCACAATTTTAGCAACCCATTGTGGATAGGAAGTAACTGCAAGAAAGCCAACATTGAACTGCTTCATCACTTCAGCTTTGATCTTTTCAGACATTTCGGGCCTCATGCGGCGAACTTTCTGTTTAATTGGTGGACAGTCTTCTCTTGTAGGGAGACGGTGAACCACAATATCTGTATCAAGTCCCAGCATATCTTCGTAGGACCAGGCAAAGATCTCAACATACTCATTCAACAGGTGAACCAAGCGCTCCTTGACACTTGGCTCTAGGTTAGCACCCAGTCTAACTTCTTTTTTGTCTTCCTCTGTTCCCAAGTTGATAGTCTCTAACAACTTCTCATGAGGCAGAATAGCCCTTTCTTCTTGTTGTAGAAGTCTAGCCAATTCTCCAGGCACTTCACAGTCTTCATCACCTTCGTACTCGGCATGGTAGACCAGATCTTCAGAGTCACTGAAGGCCATAGCAGAATTGTTACCCATGGAATCCAGGGTGGGTGGGTACCTGCATTGGTGAGTGTGGGTGTGTGTAAGGGATAGCCACCTTTAAACAAATAAATGCAAAAATAAAGAAAATGAACACAAAAGTTTATATGTGAAAACGTCCATGATTCATTAAAATGGCATATGAAGATGAAAAATCAAACCCTTACAAATGGACCTATGTACCTCGGGTAAGGTACAAGGCAATAAGTGTACGAATTGTTTAGGAATTATTACAAACCAACAGAAATGTTCGAAAGATAAATTACTGATTGATGAAAGTAATGGGAACAAAGTCCTTTGCCTCCCAATTGCTCAATCCTCCTTCCACAGTGGGGAAAATCCAGTCTTCAAGATTGCTCTCCTCTTTACTATCCTCCAAAGCATTGACTCCATAATGAGCGATCTTCACTGGTAGCCCTCCAGCCCGGGAGCGACGCACAACCTTTTGGGCAGAAGCAGTGAAACCCAAGCCGAATTTATCAGACTTGAAAGGAAAATCAGGAAGTTGCCCCCAGATCGTACTTCCTCCTTCTTCAATCACAGCCTTTGCATCTTTGAGTGACGACATCCGAGGCGGAGGTCGGGTAATCATGGGTACAGAAGGCACTGTCTTGGTTGCTGCAATCTCTTCAGAAACTTGCTCAAAGTGTTGAAAGGGGGTCTCGATGAACTCACCATCCAATTCCACATAGCGGAAAGAATTAAGATGGCTTATCATGTATTCCTCTTCACCGTGAACTGTCACAATTTTCCCCTGAACAGGGTACTTGAGCTTCTGATGCAGAGTTGAAGTAACGGCTCCAGCATGATGAATCCAGGGTCTTCCAAACAAGCAAGAATAGGAGGGACGAATGTCCATCACATAGAATGTGGAGTTGAAGGTTTCAGTACCCACTTTAATCGGGATGTCCACCTCTCAGTGGACCATCCTTTTAGAACCATCAAAGGCTCTGACAATGATGTTGCTGGGCTTCAAAGTTAGACCTTCACAATCTAGCCTATCCAATGCCTTCTTTGGTAAGACATTCAACGAAGAACCAGTTTCTACCAAAACGTGTGCCAGAGTAGTCCCTCTGCATTCTACCGACACATGCAGAGCGTCATTATGCTTTCTCCCTTTGTTTGTTAGATCAGCGTCGGAGAACCCTAGATCGTTGTCTGCTGTTAGGCTAGCTACACATTCCTGGAACTGGTCCGCAGAGGTTTCCTGGGGCACATGGGCCGTCTTCAAGAATTTGATCAAAGCTTTGGCATGAGCTTCCGAATAGAGCAACAAGGCCATCATAGATATTTTTGAGGGGGCTTGCCCCAGTTGCTCCACAACATTATAATCGCTCTTCTTGATTATTTTCAAAATCTCTTCCATTTCTTTCAGAGAGGTTTCAGGGATGATCAACGGTTGAGCCTTCGTCCTGACAGGCTCTTCTTGGATCCCTTTCTCTCTATCATTAGCAACAACAGAGGGGACAACTTTAGGAGTCACAACTTCTTCAATAACTGGAGTTCTTGCAGATATTTTGATGGTACAGGGGTAACTTCAGGAGCGGCTAAGGGTCCGAAGATTGCCTTTGGTGGAGCAATCTCCAGAGAGAAAATTCTTCCACTACGGATGATTTTACTCGTTCCGGCAATGTTTCTAATGTCAGAAGTCTCTTCATCAGAACTCTCTTCGGTTGATTCAATTTGCTTAACACCATGGTAGAAGATCTCTCCCCCATAATTCCACGGTATTGATTTGTTGGACTTGTACGGGATAGGCCCCGACATAGTTATCTTCAAAGGTACAATCTTCGGATCGGATGTAATCTTAACAGGTCTTTTGGAGACCTTGGAAAGATTGGAGGATATGGTAATTATCAAAACATCATTGACAGGAGTCGGTAGAACATGAGTCTTCTCAAAAAGGATTTCTTGGTTATCCATAAGGAGTTGGATGCCTAACTTCAACAACGGACAGTCGGTTGGTAAGGACGAACAAAGGTAGCAATTTTTTCCACAGCCTGGGAAAATCCCAGCCTTCATCAAATTCAATTTGATTATCGTTAGCGGAGTCATCAAATTATCAACAATAGCAACATAAAGATCCTCTTCAACATCATGGGCATGGTGACCATGTTTTGGCATTGGAGCAGAGATCATATTAGGATTTTCAGGGGCATCGAATTCATCTTCTTTAGCGTCTATTAAATCCTGGATCTTGTTCTTGAGGGCCCATCAATTGTTGGTGTCGTGCCCTATACTGTCTGAATGATATGCACAGTTGGAATTTGAATGGTAGAAAGGAGAAGATGTATTCGGATTCTTCGGGGCCTCTTTTAGGCTAACAAGGTTTAACTTCAATAGATGAGGGAGAACCTGAGAAGGTGTCATGTTTATCTGGGTGTATTACCGTGCATGCCTTTCCACCCTTGCTTGGTTGGTCCTTGGTTGATTGTTTCTAGGCTGATCAACTGCAGACTTCTGAATCATTACAGCTCCCACCGCTGGCCGACGCTTAACTCTTCCTTGACTTCTTTGAGAGTAGACAGTTGATACCTCTTTCTTTACTGGAAAGGTCTTCTTGATGGCAGCGGAAGTAGATGTATCCTTTTGAATTTTCCCGCTCTTTATGCCGGCTTCAACTCTCTCACCAGTCAGAATCAACTTGGTGAACCCCGCAGACGAACTTCCAATCAGGTGATTAAAAAGGGACCTGACAGTGTACCCAAGAACATATCAACAACCTCCCTCTCAAACAATGGTGGCTGCACCCTTCCAGCAAAGTCTCTCCATTTCTGGGCATACTCCTTAAAGCCTTCATTTGAGACCATGCCCATACTCTGTAATTGAGTACGGGTTGGTGCTAAATCCGCATTATATTGATATTGTCTGTAGAAGGCAGCAGCCAAATCCTCCCAGTTGTGCACATCAGATCTCTCTAGCTGGTAAAACCAATCTAATTGCATCCCCGAAAGACTGTCTTGGAAGAAATGGACCCATAGATCCTTATTTGAAGAATGCGGTTGTATTTTTCTGATGTAAGATCCCAGATGCATCTTTGGACAAGACAAATCATCGTACTTAGCAAATAAATGCACCTTAAACTTGGGGGGAATCACAATCCCAGAGACCAGCCCTAGATCTTCAAAGTCTAGCCCAGGCACCCTCTGCACCTCCATGGCAGCCAGACGCTCCTCCAGATTCTTATACTTGTCATCTGCAGGTGGGTACTGCTGCTCAGAATAGTCTTCATCCTCTTCTTCTTCATCTTCTTCCTCAGACTCAGTTGGCACTGCAGTCTCGTTACCCTTTCTCACCCCTTCATCAGACGTTGAGGGGAAATCCAGAACCCTTCTAGCTTGACCTTCAAATATTCGACCCAAAGTAGCCACACCAACTCTTTTCTTTTTCTTTTTCTCCTTTTCCTTTTCCAGCAAAGTTTTGAGATCCTCCTGACCCTTAGCCAAGGTTATGAGTAGTTGCTGGAATTGTGAATTCTGCGCTTGTAAGTCTTAAACTGTCTGCTCAATATCCATCTGGCTGAAATAAACAGCAACGAGATAAGGAAACCTGGTGTGATGACCTGTTTATGCATATGATGAATGAGATGTATTCATGTAATGCATTCAAGGATTCAGAAATTCAAAGTTGTTTTAAACAAAAAGAACATACCTCATATTAATAAGAAGAATTTGTTAGTACATCAAGTGCCCCATGGGAGAAATAATACAAAATTCTAATGTAAAAAGACATTGCGCATCCTCTTTGGTGCTATGTAGGTGTTGAGAGTCTGCTCTTCGTGAAGTTGGCGAGTAAGTTACAAAACCTTCTTCTCACTGGCGTAGAATTAGGCTTCAAAAGTATCGCATTCTCCCTTGAGCTGTATCCAACTCCTTTGCAAATCTTCAAGTGATGTTGGCATGTCAGGATGTAGGAGGGTGTATGGAACCTCTCTTTCCAAAACATACTCTTTGATCACATGTAGAATGTAGGGGTAAGGCATCATAAGAATTTGGGCACATGTTCGTACCCACTTGAGGTAAGGCTCAAGGGGGATGGAATTCTTGTGTCCCAAGGTATTACTGTCTACCTTGTTGGGCATACTCTAAGCTCGGATAAACCTTTGTCGAAGTCCTTGATCATCGTTGTCGAAGTCAAAAACCAAGTCTGGAATCAGCATTTCATGAGGGCCATCCCTTCGGGCATACCCAAACTGTCTCAGAGCCAACCAAGGGTTGTAGGTGATGCTTCCCCTAATGCCTAGTAGAGGGACATTAGGGAATTCCCCACAACGATCAATGATGATAACATTTTCTCGGGATCGAGAACACCAATGAACATCTGAATGTGTAAGAGTCATCAATCGTTGTGACCACCTCAAACCTTGCTCATTCTTCAAAAATGATTGGGGAAGGTGATAAATAAACCACCTTGCTAGTAGAGGAGTACAGCATATGAGAACACCTCTTTTCTTCATTGTTCATGTGTGAAATGAGTGGAGGATATCCCCAAGCAATGTAGGCACCGGGTTGCGAGCCATGAACATTTTGACAGCACTGATATCTACAAGCTGGTCAGGGTTTGGGAACAAGACCAACCCATAGATGAGAAGAGCTACAATCTCCTCAAGAGCTTATAAGTCCAATGAATTCCAACATTCTTGAGCTTTCTCAAACAAAAACTTTGCCAAGAAACCCTTGACACCACTTCTGGATTCCCAATAACCTTTGACATCAGATGGTTGCAAGTGTAAGGCATGAGCAATATCTTCACGCTTCGGATCTCTTTCCGTACCGTTGTAGGGTAGTTGATGGAGAATAGGAATCCTCAAGAGTTGAGAAAATTTCTCCAAAGTAGGCACAAGCTGGTAATCAGGAAATGTGAAGCATTGGTGTAGGGGGTCAAAGAACTGGAAGAGAACTTTCACCATGTCTTCCTCGGTGTTGGTGTTGACTAAGTTGAGAAGACAACCATGCCTCTCGGTGAACGGAGAGTTTTCAGAAATCCTTGAAGTCAACTCCTTGAGTTGAGGAGGAATTCTCACAAGGTTTACTTGGATTGTTTTCCTGCGAAGTGAATCCATTACCTACAAAACAGGAACAAAGATGAAGATCCAAATCCTTGAAATGGTTAGTGGATGCATATGATGCTTCATGATGTTATGATGTTATACAAAAGCATATATGTACAAACAAAACACACAAGATCCTAGTTTCAGGCTTGCATGGGGTTTCATAGGTAAGTACCCTCTTGAAGTTTAGTTGGCTCAACCTGTCCTATAAATAGTAACTGGGTTCTAAGGAGCTTAATATCACTGGATTATTTTTTGTGTTCATTGTTTCAGTTTAACCACTTGACTAGCGACCAAAATATTCCAAGAAAACAACCCTCAATGAGTGTAGTATCGAGTATCTACCAACTTTGGACTGCACCAAATCTGGTCATCTCACTACCCCTAAAAAGGCCAAGTTGGTCAAGTAAAGGTTCTAAAAGTCCATTAGTGCTTAATGACATCACTCAACGGCCACGTATTCTCTTTGATTAACTCAAAGGCTTCCGGTACCCACAAATATGTCGCACTAATATAGCTATTGCTTCAACCATGTCGGTATACCCCGCATAGTTTCCACAACGTATTGCTATTTACCTATGAATGTTTCCCAAATCCGGGTAGAGGATTCAAACCCAAACAATAGAACCAAATGTAAAGCATACAAGTCAAACAAGATAAGCCTGTAAAGGTGATCTAAAACCCTAAGGTGACCCCACTTTTTATAATCCCCAGCAGAGTCTCCAATTCTGTGATGCGGTGGGAGAACTGACTTGAGGATTTGCGTTTGTGTTCGCAAATGTTTCGGTTTAGCAAGAGTCGCCACCAACTTTTTATTTATCCAAAGGAAAGGTCAAAAAGCACAGGAAAGACCTTTGAGATGTTTTCTTGGGTTCGGGGGGTAGATTATGAAAAGGGAAGGTGCTAGCACCCTTTTCATCCATGATTTTCCATGGGCTCTTAGTTACTTGTTTTAGATCACTTGCTTTTGCTTTTCAATTGTTTGAAATGGTGCTTTTGTGTGTGGTTTTGAAAATATTTTGAAAAGAGGCCTTTTGTCTAGGCAACCTTTGTAATATTTCTTGTTTGAATGTATACAAAGGTATTTG
This sequence comes from Vicia faba, assembly GCA_948472305.1. Classification (NCBI taxonomy): domain Eukaryota; kingdom Viridiplantae; phylum Streptophyta; class Magnoliopsida; order Fabales; family Fabaceae; genus Vicia; species Vicia faba. Next base: position 1,055,131,328 of record OX451736.1, on the reverse strand, counting down.
TCTTTTGAAAAATGTTTCAATGTTTGAAAGTTTGTTTTGGGAAATATTTTGAAATTGTGTTGTGATGTGTGCTTGAAAATAGCAAGGATGTTTGCAAGTTTGATCAAGTAACTAGGAGTTGTCTACCCTAACTACTCAAAAGTCTTTCCTACACATTTTTAACCCTTTGACATTGTTGTTTTACCATTGCATTTGGTAAACAACCTTGTGTTTGGATGTTAAACAGGACAGGCGCGGGTCGTCGTATTGACCATGATAGCAATAGTGCTAAGTATCTTTAGCAAGTTTTTTGAGGGACTAGATCATTTTTTTTATAGGCAACCAAGATAGCATCATCGAGGGACTATGATCTTTTTGTTTTGTTTTTGTTTTGCCAATATACCTAGCATGCATACCATGGTCATTTTAAAGGCAACAAGTGGATGAAACCCTAGGAGTGCTTGTGTGCATTGTGTTGTCATTTTCATGCATTTTTGTCTTGTATTAGTCAAGCTATTTGTTTGATTTTGGATATTTGCATACAAACCTTAATCACTATCATGCATATTTGAAAGCAATAAAGTGCGTAAAAATAAATCTACAACTATTACAACATGATTATGGGAGAGGGGTACAAGCTTGAATATGGCATATTTTGCACAAAATAAAAATCCTAAAATTATTACAACCATATTGAATTCTTTGCAAATAAATAAATAGACAATATTTAAATATGCAAATAAATATGAATATGCAAAAGTGATTTTTTTGTATTTTATTTTATGTATGTAAAAATAAAATATTTAATGTATTAAAAATAAGAAAAAAAATGATAATTTTTATTAAGGGATGGAAACCCTAATTTATTTTAAGAAAATATATATGTATGTATTAATTATATTATTAATTCATTTATGTACAAAAAATAAATAAAAATAATATATACAAATGTTAAAAAATAGAAATATGTGAGAAAAAAATATTATTTAAGTATATAAATAATAAAAATAAAAATATAATATTTTTATAATATTTACAAGTTTTCTATTTAAGAAAATAAAAGTATATTATTTAACAATTATTTCTATGCTAGAAAAAATAATAAAATAAAATATGAAAATTTTAGAAAATGTTTTTGGTATTTTTTAATATTTAGGAAAATAAATAAAATTCAAAAAATAAAAAGGAAATAGAAAAATATACAAAAGTAAATTAAATGGGCCAAGGGGGTGCAGGCAGCAAGCTAAGGGGTGCAAATAGTGAGAACATGCCAGACCCAGCCCAGATGGCCTTCATCTTCAACCTTGTGACAAAAAACGCGCGCCTGTACTCAAAACTGGAAATCCTGCATTTGTGCTTAAAGAGAAAAACTTGTAACATGAAAGTTATAGAGCATGATCATACGATTCTAACCATATAAAAAACTTAATCTAACTCTCAAAGAACAAAGAGAATTTCTCTGGCCCTAATTTCTAACCTAGTTTTTTCAGAAAGTTCATCATTCAAATTCTCCCAACTCAGTTAACTTAAATGAAATCTATGCATATGTACAACTTAAGGGCAATGAGTGTTAGAACATAGTTTGATTGTACAACCATCAGTTAGAGTTTTGATGATAACAAAATACAAGATTAAATGAATTATGAGTTTTATATTTGACATAGATGCTACTTAAAATTATGTTGTGTATTTACAAGAAACTCTGATGGAATCAGCATCAGAACATCAGTATCAGCATCAGAAGATGTCATCAAAAGATCAATACATTTGCTTACGCTGAAGTCTGATGAACAAAATCTGCGCTCAACACACTCTGACTCTGATCAGGATCTTATCAATGTCATCAGCACTCAGAAGCAATCAGAATAAGCTAAAGCCAAGAACACTCAGATCTTCACTACGCAGAACATTATGAAGAGTTAACGATACTGCATTCAAGGCAGATTAATTACCAACGACTTTATTCCAAGACAAAGATCTTCTCAATATGGAAAGAACGTAATAAGCATTGAAATGGAATTATTGGCTTCAACGTATCTATTCCAAGAAGTATTTAAACAAATCAGTGAGAAGTGAATTGGCTAATGCTCTACAACTCTCTACACGCCTAAAGCAAATTATCTTCATCCTCACTCATACAGTTTGCTAAAGCTCTCAAATTGCTTACTCTATAGTTCTAGCATTCTAGTTTCACATAAGCTTAATTTGTGTAGTATCACAATTGTGATATATAGTTTTTCCAGAAAACATTCAACACACATATTGTTCATTTATTTGTAAGAAAGAATTTCCTTGAGAAACCGGTCCATGGTTTAGACTCAAGAAGGCTTTAACAGTTGTTAAAGCAGTTATAATATTCAGTTGAATATAGTGGATTAAGACCTCGTTGGAGAGAGGCGAAATCACCTTGACGGGTGGACTGGAGTAGTTTGAGATCAAACGAACCAGGATAAAAATAATGTGTTGTCTGCATTTGATTTCAAGTTTTAACAATTCAACCCCCTTCTTGTGTTTTTCACATCTTCTATGAGTACTACATTTTTTATTCACAAACCTAAGCTTAATGATTCCTAAATAGAGAGATAGAAGTTTGAACTTTACCTGTTTCAGTTGAACTCGAGTATGGCAATGTATGGGTTATCAGTGAGGCCTGAGATGCTTGTGAGCTTGCTTGAAGTTCCTTTGACCTTCCCCAATGCTTAGCTAGCTTTGAACTGGCCTGAATAAGCTTGTAGAAGTCAACCTGTACAGTCAGAGTTCAAAAATAGTGAAGCTTGAAAACAAGGTTACAATTGCTGGCCAATGGTTGGGATAGCTTAGATGTGTTGTTTAGAATGTGTTTGAAGTGGTTTGGGGCAAAACGCACGAGTGATTTGTGATTTGGAAATCAAAATGCAGAAGCTGCCCTATTTTGCAAGAAGATGTAATTTTGGTGTTTTGGAAGGCTTGAGAAGTGGTTAGCTCGTACTTCTGACCTTAGGCAATATTCAAAACTTGGTTCAAATGTTTACAACCCTTGGTTTTATCAGATTGCCAAGTTATGTGCTTTTTGCAAGTTGACTTGGTTTTGAAGAAAAGTGTGAAGTGATCAAGCAAAGAGCCTGTACAGGCCTCCTTCCTAGCTGCACAAAGTTGTTGTACTTTGCCCTGAGTTTGTGGAGTTGGTTTGCTGCAAAGAGATGGGTTCAAGGCTCAAGGGAAACAAATTGACATAAAGCCACCTTTATCAAAATGACATTGTCAACTTTTTGCCATTTTTAGATTAATTCAATGTGTAAACCTCTATTGATTAGAACAATGCCTTAATCCATTGAGTTTGCATTCAATTTTTGAGTGTGGAAGGGTTTAAGGACCTGTAAACAAGTACAAGCATGGCTGGACAGAAATTGCAACTTGTGTCAACATGAAAAATGCCATGGATCAAAATGATAATTTCCCAAATTCAAACCTTCGATTCTCCCTAACCACAAATGATCTTGGAGAGTTCTTCGACATTTTAGAAAGCTTGTAACATTCTCTATAATCCATATTTGAAATTAATTTTGAGATTCCAATTGGAACTAGGTGATAAATTTCCATGAAGATAGGTCAAAATCCTGCCTAAACTAGGGCAAACTTTCACTAAGTTAGAAAGTTTTTGGACCCTTATTCACAAAATCATAACTTGAGATACAAGCATATTTTGGGAAAACTTTGTGAATAAAAGTTGTAGATTTTGTGGAGGACTACAACTTTCATGTTAGAGGTTTTGTTTGAATCCAATTGCATCATGGTGAAAATGTTGGGCAAAGTTGGGAAAAAATAAGAAATTTTCATAACTTAGAAAAATTCTAAGTTATGAAAATTTTCAATCTTAAACCCTAATTTGCAAAATTAGGTTTCTTGATGAACAAGTTTCATGTTTTGACACATCTTGATGAAAAATGACCCTTGGCACTTGATTTTGACCAAAAAGTCAAAGTTTGACTTTACAGTGTATAGTTGATTTTTGATTATTTGATTGGAAAATTCATCTGTCAATCTAATGCTTTTGAGATCTTTTGATCCTTATGATTAGCTCAAGATGATTCCATTGAGTCCTTGAATCCATGCTTGAACCCAATTTTCCGTTGGCTAGGTGAGAAATCAGAAATTGCCCTTGTGCAGTCAAAACCCTAAAAATGACCATTTTGCCCTTTTGATGATCTGATTAAGTTTCTTGAGGAGTTATGGTCCAAACTTGATCAAATAGTTCATATGAGTCTATAATGTTGTTGTGGGTTAAAAATTATGAGGTTTGATTGTAAATTGGCCACAGTTGACTTTTTCCCCAATACAATTGATTTATAGGTCAACTGCCCAATTGACGGGGCAAAAATTTGATTCAAGGCTTGAAACTTGGTATGGGAAATCTTATAAGTCCAACATGAAATATGAAAGTCACATTGAGCATTGGAAGTCCAAAAATCCCTGTGCAAACTCAAACTCTAATTCAGGTCAACAGTGCAAGGAGATGTCTTGAGCAGAGCAAACCCTAATCCTGTATAGAGTCCAAAGAGTCTTGTGATGAAAATATTAATAAAATGAGAGGGCAAATTTTGGGGTACAACAGCTACCCCTGTTCAATCTTCTTGAACCTGAAGAGTTAGATTGGCGAGTTTGTCGTTCGTGACTCGAAGGTAAAAGATGATTGGATACTAGAGTGCCCGTAAATTTGCACTCGTCAAAAGGTGGTTGAGGAAATGGGCTTAAAGATGCCATTTGGAGAAGGTAGAGTCTTGTTGGAGATGGGCTTAAAGATGCCATCCAAGGATATTTGTTGAATTGAATGTTGTATGTCAGAAGAATGAGTGTCAGAATGGTATCTGTGTCTGGAACGTATCTGAACTCAATCTGGAGACTGAATCTGTATGAGCAAGGGTATAACTACCGTATTTGGAGCGTATCCAAGCTGTACCTGGATCTGTCAGAGCAAGGGTATAGCTGCCGTGTCTGGAGCGTATCCAAGCTGTAACTGGATCTGAAAGAGCAAGGTTATAGCTGCCGTGTCTGGAGCGTATCCAAGCTGTAACTGGATCTGAAAGAGAAAGGGTTTAGATGCCGTGTCTGGAGCATATCCAAGCTGTAAATGGACCTGAATCTATAGAAGCAAGGGAACATCAACATGAGTGATCAGCATGGCTACTGTATTTGGAGCGTATCTGGACTGTATCTGTAAGAGCAAGGGTATAGCTGCCGTGGCGAGCGTATCCAACCTGGGGAACATCAGCATGAGTAATCAGCATGGATACCATATTTGGAGCGTATCTGGACTGTATCTGACTCTGTAAGAGCAAGGGTATAGCTGCCGTGGCGAGCGTATCCAAGCTGGGGAACATCAGCATGAGTGATCAGCATGGCTACCGTATTTGGAGCGTATCTGGACTGTATCTGAATCCTTTGAATATTTGTTAAAGATAGATTTTAATCTTTATCCTGAAAAGGGTAAAATGTTAGTTGAAACACAAAGTTATGTTGCATGAAATGTATGATGTAATATCATATGTTTTATCAGTGTTCATGATATATGAATGTAATGTATGCGTATGTAAGCTGATTCGCTGTCTTGCTGAGGAAAATAAATCCTTGATAGCTAGAGATAATAAAACTTTGACTGTTGTCTGGGAAAATAAATCCTTGACCCTTGTTGGAGATTCAAACTCTTTGATTGCTGAGGATGAGAAATCCTTGGACCACTACTGGGTATAGAAAATCCTTGGCAACTTGTGGGGATTAACAAGACCTTGACAACTTCTGTAGGGATGTGAAAATCCTTCCTGACTTTCCTGGGGACATAGGGATCCTGCTTGTGGAATCCATAGATCTTTGATGACTATGGCTGAAGATTACACAATGGGAATCCTTATTCGGCTGAGGAATAAGGAAACTTCTGATGATCTCTATCGGGGATCAATCAAAGGAAAACCTTGATCTGCTGGAGAATAAGGAAGTCTCTGGTGTCTTCTGTGGAGAATTAAGAATGAGAAACTTCGATCTCCTGGGGAAATTAAAACCTTGTGGCTTCACTGGAGAAGTGAGGAAGAGAATCTTCCATATGTAGGGGATTAAAAATTCTGACAAGCTCGTGCTAGGGAGTTATGAAGGCTCTGGCAACTTTACTGGGGAATCAGGAAAGAGAATCTTCAATCTGCTAGGGGAAAATAAATCCACGGGGACTTCAAACTGGAGAGTTTAAGAATGAGAATCTTCATTCCGTTGGGGAGTAAGAACTCTATGTGGAATAGCTATACTGCTGGAGAGTAGCTACTCTTCTAGGGAGATCAAGACTATGGGGGAAAAGGCTTATTCCTGTTTGGAAAAAGTTCAGGAGTTTGGGTTGTATGCCAATTTACTGGGGAATTAATCTGGAGGTTGGGGACAAAAGTTAACTGTCATCTGGTTGATTCTCAGACTTTAAGACAACTTGCTGGGGAATCTGGGGAAAACTGAATGGTTTTCGCTGTAGACTGATAGTTGGAAATTTGACTTCGCTGGGGAAAAAGGTTTCATCTTTACTGGGGATTTATAACCCAACGTTTTTTACTCCGCTAGGGATTAGGATTTTGAAGACTTAACCCTGGGGGGATTAAGGGTTTGAAAATATGACTCCGTTGGGGATTAGGAGTTGAAGTTTCAACCCTGGCGAGGATTTTGAAACTAAATTTCGCCGGGGGTATGTATTTCAAAGGTTGTAGCTCCCCCGGGGATCTAGATGATGTACTGTACGAGATTTCTCTTGGGATAGCCTGAAGACGTTTTCCTATCCTTTCAACCTGTCAGTAATTATTCTTTCACATTTCGTTTATTTGTAAACAGTGATTATATTCAAATACATATGCTCATTTAATAAACCATTGGACGTTTTCAAATAAAACACAAGTGTAAAGAAAAAGAAAAGGCAAATAGTTTTCTACACTTTGAAGTATCTTTGTATTAACTTTGTGTAAGTATTTTGTACAAAGGAGACAGATATCCTGGTAAGAGAATGTTGTCATGAAAATTGAGAAAAATTTATACAAAGAAAGATGGCTATGTGTAAAAAATTCCATGGGGTTCCCATTCTGCTATAGCCTTCGTAACTCTGAATATCTTGTCCATTCGTTGCTTCGTCCGAAGATGACTGAGTTGATCAGAAGCCCGGAGTTTGTCCGGTGAAGAGATTGTCCTTAAAGTGATCCGACGAGACATAGTCATACGCTTTAATTCCATAACTTTTGCCTGGACCTCCCTTTCGGGTTTTTGATCCACCGGGAAACCCTTTTTTGCCCAAGTCGCCCTTTCGGGTTTTCAACTTGCCGGGTGTACAGATGTTTTTATTGTTTATCCCTAATTTTTGCCTGAATCGCCTTTTCGGGTTTTCGATTCACCGGGATGCCCATTTTTTCCCAAGTCGCCCTTTCGGGTTTTTAACTTGTTGGGTCATTTATGCGTAGTATCTTTTGACTATGTCTGCGTTCGCAGGGTGCGGCAGGTCATTGCCGTCCATGGTGGTCAGGATCATTGCCCCACCAGAAAAGATGTTTTTGATAAAAAATGGTCCTTCGTAAGTAGAAGTCCATTTGCCCCTGGGATCACTTTGCGGTAAGATGATCCGCTTGATTACAAGATCCCTAACTTGATATATCTGGCGTCTGACTTTCTTGTTGAAAGCTTTGATCATGCGTTTTTGATACGCCTGACCGTGGAAAACAGTAGTAAGTCGCTTTTCGTCGATCAAGTTAAGTTGATAAAGCCGGGTCTGAATCCAATCGTCTTCACTCAAACAAGCATCTTTCATGATTCTCAAGGAGGGAATCTGAACCTCGATAGGTAAAACAACTTCTATGCTGTATACCAAAGAGAAGGGTGTTGCCCCAGTTGATGTTCGTGCTATGGTACGGTACCCGTGCAGAGCAAATGGCAACATTTCATGCCAGTCCTTGTAGGTGACTGTCATCTTTTGTATGATCTTCTTGATATTTTTATTCTCAGCTTTGACAACACCGTTCATCTTTGGCCAGTAGGGAGATGAATTGTGATGTTGAATCTGGAACTGTTCGCACAGAGCAGTGATCATAGTGTTGTTCAGGTTTGTACCGTTGTCAGTGATGATTCTGTCAGGGATGCCGTACCAGCAAGTGAGGTTCTGCTTGATGAAATGGGCAACCACATTCTTTGTAACGGAGGCGAAGGAAGCTGCTTCGAACCACTTGGTGAAGTAATCAATGGCCACTAGGATGAAACGGTGTCCATTGGATGTTGTAGGCTTGATCTCTCCAATCATGTCGATTCCCCACAGCGAATGGCCAAGGAGCTGTTAAGACATTGAGGGGAACTGGAGGTATGTGTACCTTATCCGCATAGATTTGACATTTATGGCATGTACGGGAATGTTGATGGCAATCAGCTTCCATGGTAGACCAGTAATAGCCTGCCCTTAAAATATTCTTAGCCATCGTATGTCTGCTTGAGTGAGTGCCCAAGGTACCATTGTGTAGTTCAACCATAATCTGCTTAGCTTCAACCTTGTCCATACAACGGAGCAGAATGCAATCATGATTGCGCTTGTATAGGATACCATTGCTCAAGAAGAACTTAGCTGAGAACCTCCTTAGAAACTTTTTGTCGTTGACTGAAGCTCCTTCAGGGTATTCTTGTGCTTCGAGATACCTTTTGACGCCATGAAACCAAGGTCGGTCCACTCCTTCTTCGGTATTAATCTCGTGACAATGTGCAGGTTCGTCCATCCGCTCAATGGTAATTTTGGGAGCCTCATTATCCCAGTTAAGTTTAAACATGGAGGACATTGTAGCTAGAGCATCCGCTAGCTGATTCTCTTCTCGCGGGAAGTGCTCGAAGGTAATATTCTCAAAATGAGGTAGTAATGTCAGGACATGTTCTTTGTAAGGGATGAGGTTTGGATGTTTAGTATCCCACTCTCCTTTGATATGACTGATGACCAAAGCGGAGTCCCCAAATACAATCAAAGATTTTATTCCCAAGTCAATGGCGGCCTTGAGACCAAAGATACAAGCTTCATAATCGGCCATGTTGTTGGTGCAGTTGAAGCAGAGTCTGGAGGTGAAAGGTGTATGGCAACCTTTTGGAGAGATAAGTACAACACCAATACCGTTTCCAAGTGCGTTGAAGGCACCATCAAAGTACAGGGTCCATCGGGATCCTTGTTCAGGTCCGTCATACGGTCTGTTCTCTTCAATGTTGCTCAAAGTCATGATATCCTCGTAGGGGAAGTCAAACCTCATGGATTGGTAATCTTCAACATCCTGATGAGCCATATGATTGGCTAGCACACTTTCCTTTATAGCCTTTTGGGTCGTGTACTATATATCATACTCTGTGAGGATCATTTGACATCTAACGATTCTTCCGGATAAAGCAGGCTTCTCAAAGATATACTTGATCAGATCCATCTTAGAGATCAACAAAGTGGTATGTGTCAATATATACTGCCTTAGCCGGCGAGCAGCCCATACCAAAGCGCAACAAGTTTTCTCGAGCAGTGAGTATCGGGTCTCACAGTCAGTAAACTTTTTGCTAAGGTAATAAATGGCATGCTCTTTTCGGCCAGACTCGTCATGTTGGCCCAATATGCACCCCATTGAATTCTCTAGGACAATCAGATACATGATAAGCGGTCTTCCTTCGACGGGAGGCATCAAGATAGGAGGTTCTAGCAAATACTCCTTGATTCTATCGAAAGCAACTTGACATTCATCATTCCATTTAACCACCTAATCTTTCTTCAATAGCTTGAAGATTGGTTCACTGGTAGATGTCAGGTGAGAAATGAACCTTGCAATGTAGTTTAGGCGTCCCAAGAAACCTCTGACCTCCTTCTCAGTGCAAGGGGCAGGCATTTCTTGTATAGCTTTGACTTTGGGTGGATCAACCTCGATGCTTTTGTTACTGACGATGAATCCCAAGAGTTTACCGGACCTGACTCCGAAAGTGCACTTGTTAGGGTTCAGTCTGAGCTTGTACTCTTTCAACCTGACAAACAGCTTTTGCAGATGGTCGAGGTGTTCTTCTTCTGTTTGTGAACGGGCTATCATGTCGTCTACGTGAACCTCTATCTCATGATGTATCATATCATGAAACAAAGCCACCATGGCGCATTGATAGGTTGCCCCGACATTCTTCAGTCCGAATGGAATCACTTTATAGCAGAACGTACCCCACTGTGTAACAAAAGTAGTTTTCTCCATGTCTTTGGGGGCCATTTTAATCTGGTTGTACCCTGAAAATACGTGCATGAAAGAAAAGACCTTGTGCTGAGTTGTATTGTCAACCAAGATGTCAATGTGCGGTAGTGAAAGTCATCTTTAGGGCTATCCCTGTTTAAGTCTCTGTAGTCCACGCATATTCTGACTTTGCCGTCCTTCTTAGGCATGAGCACAATGTTAGCAACCCATTATGGATAGGAAGTAACTACAAGAAAGCCAGCATTGAACTGCTTCATCACTTCAGCTTTGATATTTTCAGACATGTCGGGCCTCATGCGGCGAACTTTCTGTTTAATTGGTGGACAGTCTTCTCTTGTAGGGAGACGGTGAACCACAATATCTGTATCAAGTCCCGGCATGTCTTCGTAGGACCAGGTGAAGATCTCAACATATTCATTCAATAACTGAACTAAGCGCTCCTTGACACTTGGCTCTAGGTTGGCACCCATTCTAACTTCTTTCCTGTCTTCCTCTGTTCCCAAGTTGATAGTATCTAACAACTCCTCGTGAGGCAGAATAGCCCTTTCTTCCTGTTGTTCACTGTCTTTATCACCTTCGTACTCGGCATGGTAGACCAGATCTTCAGAGTAACTAAAGGCCATAGCAGAATTGTTACCCATGGAATCCAGAGTGGATGGGTATCTGCATTGGTGAGTGTGGGTGTGTGTAAGGGATAACCACCTTTAAACAAATAAAATGCAAAAATAAATAAAATGAATACAAAAGTTTATATGTGAAAACGTCCATGATTCATTGAAATGGCATATGATGATGAAAAATCAAACCCTTACAAATGGACCTATGTACCTCGGGTAAGGTACAAGGAAAAAAGTGTACGAATTGTTTAGGAATTATTACAAACCAACAGAAATGTTTGAAATATAAATTACTGATTGATGAAAGTAATGGGAACAAAGTCCTTTGCCTCCCAATTGCTCAATCCTCCTTCCAGAGTGGGGAAAATCCAGTCTTCAAGATTGCTCTCCTCTTCACTATCCTCCAAAGCATTGACTCCATAATGAGTGATCTTCACTGGTGGCCCTCCATCCCGGGAGCGACGCACAACCTTTTAGGAAGAAGCAGTGAAACCCAAGCCGAATTTATCAGACTTGAAAGGAAAATTGGGAAGTTGCCCCCATATCATACTTCATCCTTCTTCAATCACAACCTTTGCATCTTTGAGTGACAACATCCGAGTCGGAGGTCGGGTAATCATGGGTATAGAAGGCACTGTCTTGGTTGATGTAATCTCTTTAGAAACTTGCTCGAAGTGTTGAAAGGGGGTCTCGATGAAGTCACCATCCAATTCCACATAGCGGAAAGAATTAAGATGGCTTATCATGTATTCCTCTTCACTATGAATTGTCACAATTTCCCCCTGAACAGGGTACTTGAGCTTCTGATGCAGAGTTGAAGTAACGGCTCCAGCATGATGAATCCAGGGTCTTCCCAACAAGCAAGAATAGGAGGGACGGATGTCCATCACATAGAATGTGGAGTTTAAGGTTTCAGTACCCACTTGAGGTAAGGCTCAAGGGGGATGGAATTCTTGTGTCCCAAGGTCTTACTGTCTACCTTGTTGGGCATCCTCCAAGCTCGGATAAACCTTTGTCGAAGTCCTTGATCATCATTGTCGAAGTCAAAAAGTAAGTCTGGAATCAGCATGTCATGAGGGCCATCCCTTCGGGCATACCCAAACTGTCTCAGAGCCAAGCAAGGGTTGTATGTAATGCCTCCCCTAATGCCTAGTAGAGGGACATTAGGGAATTTCCCACAATGATCAATGATGATAACATTTTCTCGGGATCGAGAACACATATAAACATCTGAATGTGTAAGAGTCATCAATCATTCTGACCACCTCAAACCTTGCTCATTCTTCAAAACTGATTGGGGAAGGTGAGAAATAAACCACCTTGCTAGTAGAGGAATACAACACATGAGAACACCTGTTTTCCTCATTGTTTGTGTGTGAAATGAGTGGAGGATATCCCCAAGCAATGTAGGCACCGGGTTGCGAGCCATGAAAATTTTGACAGCACTGATATCTACAAGCTGGTCAGGGTTTGGGAACAAGACCAACCCATAGATGAGAAGAGATACAATCTCCTCAAAAGCTTATAAGTCCAATGAATTCCATCATTCTTGAGCTTTCTCAAACAGAAACTTTGCCAAGAAACCCTTGACACCACTTCTGGTTTCCCAATGACCTTTGACATCAGATGGTTGCAAGTGTAAGGCTTGAGCAACATCTTCAGGCTTTGGATCTCTTTCCGTACCATTGTAGGGTAGTTTATGGAGAATAGGAATCCTCAAGAGTTGATAAAATTCCTCCAAAGTAGGCACAAGCTGGTAATCAGGAAATGTGAAACAGTGGTGTAGGGGGTCAAAGAATTGGAAGAGAACTTTCACCATGTTTTCCTCAATGTTGGTGTTGACTAAGTTGAGAAGACGACCATGCCTCTCGGTGAACAGAGAGTTTTCAGGAATCCTTGAAGTCATCTCATTGTGTTGAGGAGGAATTCTAACAAGGTTGACTTGGATTGTTTTCCTGCGAAGTGAATCCATTACCTACAAAACAGGAACAAAGATGAAGATCCAAATCCTTGAAATGGTTAGTGGATGCATATGATGCTTCATGATGTTATGATGTTATTTACAAGTATATATGTACAAACAAATCACACAAGATCCTAGTTTCAGGCTTGCATGGGGTTTCATAGGTAAGTACCCTCTTGAAGTTTAGTTGGCTCAACCTGTCCTATAAATAGTAATGGGTTCTAAGGAGCTCAATATCACTGGATTATTTTCTGTGTTCATTGTTTCAGTTAAACCACTTGACTGGCGACCGAAATATTCCAAGAAAACAACCCTTAATGAGTGTAGTATCGAGTATCTACCAACTTCAGACTGCACCAAAGTCGGTCATCTCACTACCCCTAAAAAGGCCAAGTTGGTCAAGTAAAGGTTCTAAAAGTCGATTAGTGCTTCATGACATCACTCAGCGGCCCTGTATTCTCTTTGATTAACTCAAAGGCTACCGGTACCCACAAGTATGTCGCGCTAATATAGCTATTGCTTCAACAATGTTGGTATACCCTGCACAGTTTCCACAACGTATTGCTATTTACCTATGAATGTTTCCCAAATCCGGGTAGAGGATTCAAACCCAAACAATAGAACCAAATGTAAAGCATACAAGTCAAACAAGATAAGCATGTAAAGGTGATCTAAAACCCTAAGGTGACCCCACTTTTTATAATCCCCAGCAGAGTCTCCAGTTCTGTGATGTGGTGGGAGAACTGACTTGAGGTTTTGCGTTTGTGTTCGCAAATGTTTCGGTTAACAAGAGTCGCCACCGACTTTTTATTTATCCAAAGGAAAGGTCAAAAAGCACAGGAAAGACCTTTGAGATCTTTTGTTGGGTTCGGGGGGTAGATTATGAAAAGGAAAGGTGCTAGAACCCTTTTCATCCATGTTTTTCCATGGGCTCTTAGTTACTTGTTTTAGATCACTTGCTTTTGCCTTTCAATTGTTTGAAATGGTGCTTTTGTGTGTGGTTTTGAAAATATTTTGAAAAGAGGCCTTTTGTCTAGGAAACCTTTGTAATAATTCTTGTTTGAGTGTATACAAAGGTGTTTGTCTTTTGAAAAATGTTTCAATGTTTGAAAGTTTGTTTTGGGAAATGTTTTGAAATTGTGTTGTGATGTGTGTTTGAAAATAGCAAGGATTTTTGCAAGTTTGATCAAGTAACTAGGAGTTGTCTACCCTACCTACTCAAAAGTCTTTCCTACACATTTTTAACCCTTTGACATTGTTGTTTTACCATTTCATTTGGTAAACAACCTTGTGTTTGGATGTTAAGCGGGACAGGCGCGAGTCATCATATTGACCATGATAGCAATAGTGCTAAGTATCTTTAGCAAGTTTTTTGAGGGACTAGATCATTTTTGTATAGGCAACCAAGATAGCGACATCGAGGGACTATGATCTTTTTGTTGTTATTTTTCTAAGATACCTAGCATGCATACTGTTGTACCCCAAAATTTGCCTTCTCATTTTATCAATATTTCCCCTCACAAGGCTCTTTGAACTCAAGACCAAGCTAGGGTTTGCACTGCTTAAGACATCTCCTTGCACTGATGACCTAAATTAAGGTTTGAGTTTGCACAGGGATTTTTGGACCTTCAATGCTCAAAGTTATTTTCATACTTCATATTGGACTCATAAGTTTGTCCATACCAAGTTTCAAGCCTTGAATCAAAATTTTGCCCAGTCAATTGGACAGTTAACCTAGAAATCAGCTATATTGGGGAAAAAGTCAACTGTGGCCAATTTACAGTCAAACCTCATGAATTTTGACCCACATCAACATTATAAACTCATTTGAACCATTTGATCAAGTTTGGACCACAACTCCTAAAGAAATTTGATCAGATCACCAAAAGGGCAAATTGGTCATTTTTAGGGTTTTGACTGCACAAGGGCAATTTCTGATTTTTCACCTACCCAATGGCAAATTAGGGGCAATTATGGATTCAAGGACTCAATTGCATCATCTTGACCTATTTAACAAGTTTAAAAGACCTCAATTGCATTGGATTGACAGATGAATTTTTGAGTCAATTGATCAAAATTTGACTGTACACTGAAAAGTCAAACATTTACTTTTTGGTCAAAATCAAGTGCCAAGGGTCATTTTTCATTAATATGTGTCAAAATATGAAACTTGTTCATCAATAAACCCAAAATTGCTAATTAGGGTTTAAAGTTGAAAAATTTCATAACTTAGAATTTTTCTAAGTTATGGAATTTTCTTAATTTTTCCTAACTTTTCCCAACCTTTTCACCATGATGCATTTGGATTCAAACAAAACCTCCAACATGAAAGTTGTATTCCTCCACAAAGTTTACAACTTTGATTTACAAAGTTTTCTCAAAATAAGCTTGGATCTCAAGTTATGATTTTTGGAACAAGGGTCCCTAAAACTTTTAACTTAGTGAAATTTTGCCCTAGTTTAGGCACTATTTTGACCTATCTTCATGGCCATTTTTCACATAGTTCCACTTGGAATATCAAGTTGCATTTCAAAGATGGATTGTATAGCATGTTGCATTATTTCCAAAATGTCAAAGAACTCCTCAAACACATTTGTGGTTATGGAGAATCGAAGGCTTGAAGTTGGCAAAAACTCACTTTTCATCCATGGCATATTCATGTTCATACAAGTTGCAATTTCAAGTCAGCATGCCTTACACTAGTTTAAAGGCCTCTAAACCACTTCACACTCAATAATTAAATGCAAATCCATCAGTCTAAGCCATTGTTTTGGCCATTTGGACATTGTACACAAAATTAAGCCCTAAGTAGAAAAAGGCAAATTTCCATTTTTTCTTAAATCATGCTTTATGTCAAAACTGATTTCTTGAGCATTGGTCCAAATCTTATGCAGCTAATCAAATCCACAAGTTGGAGGCGCCAAGGGAAATGTATGCAAGCATAAGGATATCCTGTACATGCCTTCTTCGATCACTTCCACATTCTTACTTCAAAAACAAGAAACTTGTCCAAAACCTTAGAACTTGAACACCAGCCAAGATAAACTTATGCAAACAGTTTGAACATCTTTCTCACACCCCTTTGAGCCAGAAACACGATTACTTGAGCCTCTAAACACCCCATAGCCAGAAATCACATTCCATTGGCAAAACAGGGCAGAATTTGCAACTTGAGTTCCATAGCTCAATTGGCTCGTGCGTTTTGCCCCAAGTTGCTTCAAACACCTTCCATTCAACTCATCCAAGCTATCCCAAACCTCAAATACCAATTGTAACTCCATTTACAGAGTTTGCCATTTTCATTTTGAGCTTGTGCAGGTTGAGTTCTATAGGCTGATTCAGGTACATTCAAGGCAAGCAGGCTATTGGAGAAGGTCAAGTGAAGTCCAAACAAGCTCCCAGACATCTCAAGCCTTGTTGAAAAGCTCTACATTGCCCTACACGAAGTCAGCTGAAACAGGTTTTTGTCAACTTCCTATCTCTCTATTTAGGAACATTTAGCCTTAGGTTTGTGAATAAAAAATATAGTATTCATTGCCATGAAGCTGTACATATGCTCAATTTTCATTTATATTAAACATGCTAAGAGAATTTCATTCATGAACATACTGAAAAAACTAGGTTAGATTTTAGGGCCAGAGAAATTATCTCCGGTCTTTAAGAGTTAAGACAAGTTGTTTACATGGTTGAAATCGTCTTGAAATTCTTTACAAGTTTGATGTTATGTGTTTTTGCAATATAGCTCGTATGCAGGATGTCCATGTTGGATAACAGGTGCGCGCGTTTGTTTGAAATCTGGAGGTTGAAGATGAAGTGGTGGGTTGGGCTTGGCCTGACTCACTATTGGCACCTCCCCTTTTCCTTTTTGCACCCCCTGGCCCAATTTCTTGTTATTTTATATTTTTGCATTTTTATTTTCATTTCTGTTTTTGTTTATTTATTTCCAAATATAAAAAATGCTCAAAAATATTTTTATAATTTTTTCACATTTATTTTGCATTTTATTTTTCTTTTTTCTAACATAAAAAGCATTTAAATACTTTTATCTTATTTATTAAAACTTGAAAATAATATATAAATTGTACTTTTATATTTTTATTTA
This sequence comes from Vicia faba, assembly GCA_948472305.1. Taxonomy (NCBI): domain Eukaryota; kingdom Viridiplantae; phylum Streptophyta; class Magnoliopsida; order Fabales; family Fabaceae; genus Vicia; species Vicia faba. The sequence continues at coordinate 1,055,114,447 of OX451736.1, read as the reverse complement.
TTTTTAATCCACACTGAAAATATTTTATTATATATATTTAATTAATATATATATATATATATATATATATATATATATATATATATATATATATATATATATATATATATATATATATATATATATATATATATATATATATATATATATATATATATATATATATATATATATATATATATATATATATATATATATATATATATATATATATATATATATATATATACTTTTATTTTATTAGATATTTTAGAATAAAAATATAAAATATTACACTTTTATTTTTATTATTAAATATACTTAAAAATACTTTTTCTAAACATATTTTATTTTTTTTACGCATACTATTTTATTTTTATTGTATATAAATAAAATAATTAATACATTTACTTTCTTAAAGAAAATTAGGATTTTATCCTTAACCAAATAAAATTAATCTTTTATTTATTTCTTTATTTTTACATTAAATATTTTTACATACTTGAAAAATAAACATACACTTTTTTGCATATTCATATATTTGATATATTTATTTATTTAGTTTATATTGCCCATTTATTATTTATGCATTTGAATTCAATTTGGATGTAATAGTAAACTAGGGTTTATATTTCTTGTCAAATACACCCCCATTCAAAGATTGTACCCCCATCCCCATAATCATGTTGTAATAGCTTAGACTTTTAATTCTCGCACTTTACGCTTTCAATTATGCCATGATTAGAGAATTATAGTTTGTATGCAAAAATCAAAATCAACAAGTAGCTTGGCCTAATCAAAGACAAAAATGCATGCAAATAAAAAACAATACACACTTGCACCCCTAGGGTTACAATCCACTTGTTGCCTTTAAAAATGGGCCATGTTATGTATGTTGGATACTTTGGCAAAACAAAAACAAAACAAAAGATCATACTCCCTCGATGATGCTATCTTGGTTGCCTAAACAAAATGATCAAGTCCCTCAAAAAATTTGCCAAAAATACTCAACACAATTGCTATCATGGTCTATACGATGACCCGCGCTTGTCCCGTTTAACATCCTAACACAAGGTTGTTCACCAAATGCAATGGTGAAATAAAATTGTCAAAAGGTTTAAAGCATAGGAAAGATCTTTGAGTAAAATAGGGTAGATAACTCTTAGTTACTTGATCAAAAGCTTGCAAAACATCTTTGCTATTTTCAAACACACCTCACAACACAATTTCAAAACATTTCTCAAAAAAAACTTTCAAACATTAAAATCTTTTCAAGAGACAAAAAACACCTTTGTATACATTCAAACAAGAATCATTACAAAGGTTACCACAACGATGGCCTCTTTTCAAAACATCTTTCAAAACCACACACAAAGCACCATTTCGAATAATTGAAAAGCAAATGCAAGTGATCTAAATAAGTAACTAAGAGCCCATGGATAACCATGGATGAAAAGGGTGCTTGCACCTTCCCTTTTCATAATTTACTCCCCGAACCCAAGAAAACATCTCAAAGGTCTTTCCTGTGCTTTTTGACCTTTCCTTAGGATAAAATAAAAAGTCGGTGGCGACTCTTGCTAAACCGAAACAATTACGAACACAAACGCAAAATCCAAAGTCAGTTCTCCCACCGTATCACAGAACTGGCAACTCTGCTGGGGATTTTTCTAAAAGTGTGGTAACCTTAGTGTTTAGATCACCTTTGCATTCTTATCTTGTTTACTTTGATTGCTTTACATTTGGTTCTCTTTTTTGGGTTTGAATCCTCCACCCGGATTTTGGAAACATTCATAGGTAAATAGCAATACATTGTGGAAACTGTGCGGGGTATACCGATATGGTTGAAGCAATAGCTATATTAGTGCAACATATTTGTGAGTACCGGTAGCCTTTGAGTCAATCAAAGAGAATACGGGGCCGCTGAGTGATGTCATGAAGCACTAATGAACTCTTAGAACCTTACTTGATCATCTTGGCCTTATTAGGGGTAGTGAGATGACCGGCTTTGGTGCAGTCCGAAGTTGGTAGATACTCGATACTACACTCACTGAGGGTTATTTTCTTGGAATATTTTGGTCGCCAGTTATGTGGTCAAACTGAAACAATGAACACATAAAATAATCCAGTGATATTGAGCTCCTTAGAACCCGGTTACTATTTATAGGACAGGTTAAGCCAACTAACTTCAAGAGGGTACTTACCTATGAAACCCCATGCAAGCCTGAAACTAGGATCTTGTGTGACTTGTTTATACATATACTTGTTCATACATCATGAACATCATAAAGCATCATATGCATCCACTAACCATTTCAAGGGTTTGGATCTTCATCTTTGTTCTTGTTTTGTAGGTCATGGAATCTCTTCGCAGGAAAACAATTCAAGTCAACCTTGTGAGGATCCCTCCTCAACTCAAGGAGCTTACTTCCAAGATTCCAGAGAATTCTCTCTTCAGTGAAAGACATGGTAGACTTCTTAACTTGGTCAACTCCAACATTGAAGAAGACATGGTGAAAGTTCTCTTCCAGTTCTTTGACCCCCTACACCATTGCTTTACATTTCCTGATTACCAACTAGTACCTACTTTGGAGGAATTTTCTTAACTCCTAAGGATTCCTATTCTCCATCAACTACCCTACAACAGTTCAGAAAGAGAACCAAAGCCTGAAGATGTTGCTCAAGCCTTGCACTTGCAACCGTCTGATATCAAAGGTCATTGGGAAACCAGAAGTGGTGCAAGGGTTTCTTGGTAAAGTTTATGTTTGAGAAGGCACAAGACTGCTGGAATTCTCTAGATCTACAAGCTTTTAAAGAGATTGTGGCACTTCTTATCTATGGGTTGGTCTTGTTCCCAAACCCTGATCAGCTTATAGATGTGAATGCTATCAAGATTTTCATATCTCGGAATCCCGTGCCTACATTGCTTGGGGACATTCTACACTCATTTCACACACGAACAATGAGGAAAAGAGGTGTTCTCATGTGTTGTACTCCTCTTCTAGCAAGGTGGTTTATTTCTCACCTTCCCCAATCAGTTTTGAAGAATGAGCAGGGTTTAAGGTGGTCACAACGATTGATGACCCTCATACATTCTGATGTTCATTGGTGTTCTCGGTCCAGAGAAAATGTCATCATCATTGATCGTTGTGGAGAATTCCCTAATGTCCCATTACTTGGCTTTAGGAGAGGCATTACCTATAACCCCTGTTTAGCTCTGAGATAATTTGGGTATGCCCGAAGGGATGACCCTCATGATTTCCCGATTCCTGACTTAGTTTTTGACTTCGACAATGATGCTCAAGGACTTCGACAAAGGTTTATCTGAGCTTGGATGAGGCCTAACAAAGTGGATAGTAAGACATTGGGACACAAGAATTCCATCCCCCTTGAGCCTTACCTCAAGTGGGTACGAACCCGCCCATAGAATCTTATGATGCCATATCCTCACATTCTCCCCGTGATCAAAGAGCCTGTTATGGAAGGATAGGTTCCATACACCCTCCTACATCCAGACATGCCGACATCATTTGAAGAATTACAAAAGAGTTGGATACAACTCAAGGAAGAGTGGAACACTTTTGAAGACAACTTCTATGCCAGTGAAAAGAAGGTTTTGGAACTTACCCGTCGACTTTACAAAGAGGAGACCCTCAACACTTACATCGCGCCAAAGAGGATGCGCAACGTCTTTTTACATTAAGAATTTTGTAATATTTTGTCCATGGGGCATTTGTGTACTAACAAATTTCTTCTTAATATGACGTGTGTTCTTTTTGTTTGCAACAACTTTGAATTTCTGAATCCTTGAATGCATTACATGAATAAAATATCATTCATCATATGCATTAAAAGGTCTACACACCAGGTATCCTTATCTTTCTGCTGTTTATTTCAGCGAGATGGATATAGAGTAGACGATTAAAGATCTTCAAGCACAAAATTCACAATTCCAGCAACTCCTCATGACCTTGACAAAGGGTCAAGAGGATCTTAAAGCACTGTTAGAGAAAGAGAAGGAACCAGAAAAGAAGAAAAAGAAAAGAATGGGTGTGGCCACTATAGGAAGAAGATTTGAGCATCCGGCTAGGAGAGTTCTGGAATTCCCCTCGACGTATGACGAAGGGGTTGGTAAGGGAAAGGGAGTTGCTATGCCCTCCGAATCTGAAGCTGAAGAAGAAGAAGAGGAAGAGGATGAAGATTACTCCGAGCAGCAGTACCCTCCGGCGGATGATAAGTATAAGAATCTTGAAGACCGATTAGCAGCCATGGAGGTACAAAGGGTACCTGGGCTAGATTTCGAAGAACTAGGGTTGGTTGTTGGGATCGTCATTCCTCCCAAGTTCAAAGTACCTACATTTGCTAAATACGACGACTTGTCCTGTCCAAAGATGCATCTGAGGTCTTACGTCAGAAAGATCCAACCTCACTCTTCTGATAAGGATCTGTGGGTCCACTTTTTTCAAGATAGTTTGTCGGGTACGCAATTGGACTGGTTCTATCAACTTGAGAGATCTGATGTCCATAACTGGGAAGATTTGGCTGCTGCTTTCTACCGACAATACCAATACAACGCAGATTTAGCGCCTACTCGTACTCAACTATAGAGTATGGGTATGGCCTCTAATGAAGGATTTAAGGAGTATGCCCAGAAGTGGCGGGATTTGGCTGGAAGGGTGCAGCCACCATTGTCGGATAGAGAGCTAGTTGACATGTTTTTAGGGACTCTGTCCGGTCCATTCTTCAATCACTTGATCGGGAGCTCATCTGCAGGGTTCACCGAATTAATTCTGACCGGTGAAAGGGTCGAAGCTGGTATTAAGAGTGGTAAAATTCAGAAGGATGCCTCTGCTTCCACTGCTATCAAGAAGACCTTCCCAGCCAAGAAGGAAATTTATGCTATTCATACCCAGAGAAATCAATGGAAAATGGAGCGCCGACTAGCGGTGGGGGCTGTGATGATCCAGAATTCCTCAACCGATCAACCCCGAAGCAATCAACCAAGAACTAACCAGCAAAGGGTAGAAAGGCCACAACGGCAGTTCACCCAGATCAATATGACACCGGCTCAGGTTCTTCCTCATCTGTTAAAGTTGAACCTTACCAACTTGAAAGAAGCGCCAAAAAACCCAAATACCTCTTCTCCCTATTATCGTTCAAATGCAAAATGCGCATACCACTCAGACAGTGTAGGGCATGATACCAATAACTGTTGGGATCGTAAAAACAAGATCCAAGATTTGATAGATGCCAAGGAGGTAGAGTTTGATGCCCCAGAAAAACCTAATGTGATATCCACTCCTATGCCAAAATATGGTCATAATGTCCATGCAATTGTGGAAGATTTTCATGTTACCGCTGTTGACGAATTAATGACTCTGTTGCCGATGATTAAAGTGAATCTGTTGAAAGCCGGGATTTTCCCGGGATGTGAAAAAGACTGTTACTTATGTTCAACTTTGCAATCCGACTGCCCACTGTTGAAGTCAGGCATCCAACACCTGATGGATACTCAAGAGATCCTCTTTTAAAAAACTCTTGTTGCTACTATCACTCATGTTACTCCTGTTACCTTTGTTACTCCAATCAATGACATTGCTATAATCACCATTTCAGATAATCTTTCCAAGACCTGCAAAAGGCCTGTTAAGATTATGTCTGATCCAGATCTTGTACTGCTAAAGATTACCATGTCGGGGCCTATCCCATATAAGTCCAACAAGACGATACCATGGAATTGTGGATGAGAGATCTTCTACCATGGTGTTAAGGAGATCGAATCAATCCAAGAGAATTCCGATGAAGAAACTCCTGACATAGGGAATATTGCAGGGACGAGTAAGATAACTCGTAGTGGAAGAATCTTCTTTCCTGAGATTTCTCCTCCACGGGCAGTCTTCGGACCCTCAAGTGCTTCTGTGCCTGTCAAAGTATCTGTGCGAAATCCAATTATTGAAGAAATTGATGCTCCCTAAGCTATACCCTCTGCTGATAAAGGTAAGGGGATCCAAGAAGCTCCTGTCAGGAAGAAGGCTCATACTTTGGTTATCCCCGAGACCACCCAAAAGGAGATGGAGGAAATATTAAAGATAATGAAGAAGAGTGACTATAATGTCGTAGAGCAGCTGGGGCAAACCCCTTCCAAAATCTCTATGCTGGCTCTGTTACTCTGCTCCGAGGCTCATGCCAAAGCTTTGATCAAGTTTCTGAAGATGGCACACGTGCCTCAAGAAACTTCTGCAGACCAGTTTCAAGAGTGCGTGGCTAGCCTTACAGCCGATAATGGCCTTGGCTTTTCTGATGCTGATTTGACCCCTAAGGGAAGAAAGCATAATGATGCGCTGCATGTCTCAGTAGAGTGCAAAGGGACCACACTTTCTCATGTTATGGTTGATACCGATTCATATTTAAATGTTTTACCAAAGAAAGCATTGGACAGATTGGACTGTGAAGGTTTGACCCTAAAGGCTAGTAATATTATTGTTAGAGCGTTCGACGGTTCTAAGCGGATGGTTCACGGAGAGGTGGACATCCCAATCAAAGTGGGTACAGAAATTTTCAACTCTACTTTTTATGTGATGGACATCCGTCCTTCGTATTCATGCTTGTTGGGAAGGCCATGGATCCATAACGCTAGGTTAGTCACTTCTTCTCTACACCAGATGCTCAAGTACCCAGTTCAGGGTAAGATCATAACAGTTCATGGTGAGGAGGAGTATATGATAAGCCACCTTAACTCTTTCCGCTACGTGGAGTTAGATGGTGAATTCATAGAAACACCTTTCCAACACTTTGAAGAGGTTTCTCCTGAGGTCGCGGTAGCAAAGACAATAACTGATGTGCCTATCATTACCAAGCCTGTATCCCGGATGTCATCCCTTAAAGATGCGAAGGCTGCAATCAAGGAAGGAGGAAGTACGATGTGGGGTCAACTGCCTGATTTTTCTCACAAGACAGACAAGTTCAGATTGGGTTTTACTGCTGCTAGCCAGAAAGTTGTGCGTCGCTCCAGGGCTGGAGGACCACCCTTAAAAATCACTCACCATGGAATTCATGCTTTGGAGGATGATGATGAAGAAGGCAACTTTGAAGATTGGATATTTCCAACCATTGAAGGGGGACTAAACAACTGGGAGGCGAAAGACTTCGTTTCCATTACTTTCATCAATCAGTAATTTATCTTTTGAACATTTATGTTGGTCTGTAATAACTATTAAACAATTCGTACACTCTTTTCGCTTTATGCCTTACCCGGGGCATATAGGTCCATTTGTAAGGGTTTTGATTCTTCATTTTCATATGTCATTTTTAATGAATCATGGACGTTTTCATCTATAAACTTTTGTGTTCATTTTCTTTCCTTTTACATTTTATTTTGTTTAAGGATGGTTATCCCTTATACACACCCACACTCACAAAATGCAGGTACCCATCCACTCCGGATTCCATGGGTGACTATTCTGCTTTGGCCTTCAGTGACTCTGAAGATTTGGTCAATCACGTCGAGTACGAAGGTGATGAAGACTGTGAAGTTCCTGGAGAGTTAGCTAGACTTTTGTAACAAGAATAAAGGGCTATTCTGCCCCATGAAGAGTTGTTAGAGACTATCAATTTGGGAACAGAGGAAGACATAAAAGAGGTTAAAGTGGGTGCCAACCTAGAGGCAAGTGTCAAAGAGCGTGTAGTTCATCCGTTGAATGAATATGTTGAGATCTTTGCCTGGTCCTACGAAGACATGTCGGGACTAGATACAAATATTGTGGTTCACCGTCTCCCTACAAGAGAAGACTATCCACCAATCAAACAGAAAGTCCGCCGAATGAGGCCAGATATGTCTGAAAAGATCAAAGCTGAGGTGATGACACAGTTCAATGCTGGCTTTCTGGCTGTTACCTCCTATCCACAATGGGTTGCTAACATTGTGCCCGTGCCTAAGAAGGACGGCAAAGTCAGAATGTGTGTGGACTATAGAGACTTAAATAGGGCCAGCCCTAAAGATGATTTTCCACTACCACACATTGACATTTTGGTCGACAATACAACTCAACATAAGGTGTTTTCTTTCATGGATGGATTTTCAGGGTACAACCAGATCAAAATGGCCCCCGAAGGCATGGAGAAGACTACTTTTGTTACACAGTGGGGTACCTTCTGCTATAAAGTAATGCCATTCGGACTGAAGAATGCCGGGGCAACCTATTAGCGAGCCATGGTAGCTTTGTTTCATGACATGATACATCATGAGATTGAAGTCTACGTAGACGACATGATAGCCCGTTCACAAACAGAAGAAGAACACCTAGACCATCTGCAAAAGCTATTTGTCAGGTTAAATGAATATAAGCTCAGAATGAATCCTAGAAAGTGCACTTTCGGAGTCAGGTCCGGTAAACTTTTGGGATTTATTGTCAGTAACAAAGGCATCAAAGTTGATCCTGCCAAAGTCAAAGCTATACAAGAAATGCCCGTCCCCCGCACTGAAAAGGAGGTCAGAGGTTTCTTGGGTTGCTTAAACTACATTGCGAGGTTCATCTCTCACCTAACATCTACCTGTGAGCCAATCTTCAAGATGTTGAAGAAAGATCAGGTGGTTTAATGGAACAATGATTATCAAGTTTCTTTCTATAAGATCAAGGAGTATTTGCTGGAGCCTCCTATCTTGATGCCACCCGTCGAAGGAAGACCTTTAATCATGTATCTTACTGTTTTGGATAACTCAATGGGGTGCATATTGGGCCAACATGACGAGTCTGGATGAAAAGAGCATGCCATTTATTACCTTAGCAAAAAGTTTACTGACTGTGAGACTCGGTACTCACTTCTCGAGAAAACTTGTTGCGCTTTGGTATGGGCTGCTCGCCGGCTAAGGCAGTATATGTTGACACATACCACTTTGCTGATTTCTAAAATGGATCCGATTAAGTACATCTTCGAGAAGCCTGCTTCATTTGAAAGAATCGCTAGATGGCAGATGATCCTGACTGAGTATGATATCCATTACACAACCCAAAAAGCTATAAAGGGGAGTGTACTAGCTGACCATCTAGCTCATCAAGCCGTTGAAGATTACCAATCTATGAGGTTCGACTTTCCTGATGAGGATATCATGACTTTGAGCAACATTGAAGAAAACAGCCTGTATGACGGACCTGAACAAGGATCCCGATGGACCCTGTACTTTGATGGTGCTTCAAATGCACTTGGCAACGGTATCGGCGCGGTACTTATCTCTCCAGAAGGTTGCCATACACCTTTCACTGCTAGACTCTGCTTCAGCTGCACCAACAACATGGCCGAGTATGAAGCTTGTATCTTTGGTCTCAAGGCTGCTATCGACTTGGGAATCAAATCTTTGATTGTATTTGGGGACTCAGCTTTGGTTATCAGTCAAATCAAAGGAGAATGGGACACTAAACATCCTAATCTTATCCCATACAAAGAACATGTCCTGACATTATTGCCCCATTTCGAGCAGATTACTTTCGAGCACTTTCCGCGAAAATAAAATCAGCTAGCGGATGCTCTCGCTATAATGTCTTCCATGTTTAAACTTAACTGGGATAATGAGGCACCTCAAATCACCATTGAACGAATGGATGAACCCGCCCATTGTCACGAGATTAATACCGAAGAAGTGGTGGACCTACCCTGGTTTCACGACGTCAAAAGGTATCTCGAAGCACAAGATTACCCTGAAGGAGCTTCAGTCAATGGCAAAAAGTTCTTAAGGAGGTTCGCTGCCAAGTTCTTTATGAGCAATGGTATCCTATACAAGCACAATCTTGATTGTGTCCTACTCCGTTGTGTGGACAAGATTGAAGCTGAGCAGATCATGGATGGATTATATAATGGCACCTGTAGCACCCACTCGAGCGGTCACACGATGGCTAAGAAGATTATAAGGGCAGGCTACTACTGGTCTACCATGAAAGCTGATTGTCATCAACACTCCCGTACTTGTCACAAATGCCAAGTCTATGCTGACAAGGTACATATTCCTCTAGTTCCTCTCAATGTCTTAACAGCTCCTTGGCCATTCGCAATGTGGGGAATCGACATGATTGGAGAGATCAAGCCTACAACATCCAATGGACACCGTTTCATCCTGGTGGCCATTGATTATTTTACCAAGTGGGTCAAAGCAGCTTCCTTCGCCTCCGTTACAAAGAATGTAGTTGCCCGCTTCATAAAGCAGAACCTCATATGCCGGTATGGTATCCCCGACAGGATCATCACGGACAACGGTACAAATTTGAACAATACTATGATCACCGCTCTGTGCGAGCAGTTCAAGATTCAACATCACAATTCATCTCCCTATCGGCAAAAGGTGAACAGTGTTGTTGAAGCTGCGAACAAAAATATCAAGAAGATCATTCAAAAAATGACAGTCACTTACAAGGACTGGCATGAGATGTTACCGTTTGCTCTGCACGGGTACCGTACCACGGCACGCACTTCAACTGGGGCAACCCCCTATTCTTTGGTATACGACATGGAAGCTGTTTTACCTATCGAGGTTCAGATTCCCTCCTTGAGAATTAAGAAGGATGTTGGTTTGAGTGAAGAAGATTGGATTCAGACCCGGCTTGATCAACTTAACTTGATTGACGAAAAGCTACTTACTACTGTTTGCCATGGTCAGGCGTATCAGAAACGTATGATCAAGGCCTTCAACAAGAAAGTCAAGAGGCAAATATATCAATTCGGAGATCTTGTAATCAAGCGGATCATCTTGCCACAAAGTGATCCCAAGGGCAAATGGACTCCTACTTATGAAGGACCGTTTGTGATCAAGAACATCTTTTCTGGTGGGGCAATGATTCTGACCACCATGGACAGCGATGACCTGCCGCACCCTGCGAATGCAGACATAGTCAAAAGATAATACGCATAAAACAACCCGACAAGTTGAAAACCCGAAAGGGAGACTTGGGCAAGAATGGGCATCCCGGTGAATCGAAAACCCGAAAGGGCGGTTCAGGCAAAAATTAGGGATAAACAAAAAAATCTTTACACCGGGCAAGTTGAAAACCCGAAAGGGCGACTTGGGCAAAAAAGGATTTCCTGGTGGATCAAAAACCCGAAAGGGCGGTCCAGGAAAAAGTTAGGGAATTAAAGCGTATGACTATGTCTCGTCGATCACTTTAAGGACAATCTCTTCACAGACAAGCTCCAAGCTTCTGATCAATCCAATCATCTGCAGACGAAGCAACGAATGGACAAGATACTCAGAGTTATGAAGGCTATAGAAGAATGGAAACCCCATGGAATTATTACACATAGCCATCTTTCTTTGTATAAAAATTTTCTCAATTTTACGACAACATTCTCTTACTAGGATGATTGTCTCCTTTGTACAAAACACTTACACAAAGTTAATACAAAGATACTTCAAAGTGCAGAAATTTGCTTGCCTTTCCTTTTCTTTTTACACTTATGTTTTATTTGAAAACGTCCAATGATTTTTTAAATGAGCATATGCATTTGAATATAATCACTGCTTACAAATAAAACGAAATAAGAAAGGATAATTACTGATAGGTTGAAAGTATAGGAAAACATATTTAGGCTATTCTAGAAGAAATCCCCTGCAATATGTCATTCGGATCTAACACATATCCCCAGCGGAATTGAGGTTCAAGATCCCCAGTGGAATTAAATACATATCGCCATCAGAACTAAGTTTCCAAACTCCCGATCCCCTGCGGAGCCAAAAAACTTTGAACTACAGATCCCTAGTGAAGATGAAGTTTTCTTCCCCAACGGAGCCCATGACTTCAACCTTTAAACCACAGTGAAAATCATCTGGTTTCTCCTAAATTCCCCAGCAAGTTATATTAAAAACTGAAAATAAATCATATGACAGTTAACTTTTATCCCCAACCATCCTTAAAAACCTCAGTAGATTGGCATACGACCCAAATTCCTAACTCTCCGACAGGATGAGTTTTCTCCCTACAGAGTTATTTCCCAACAGAACGAAGATTTTGGTTCTCATTTCTCTAGCTGGAGCCTCCCAGGTTTTAATTCCCCAGTAGAGATCGTCAGAGTTGTCCTCATTTTCCCCAGAAAGTCATGAAGGATTCTCACATCCCCACAGAAGTTGTCAAAGTCTTTGATAATCCCCGCAGGTTGCCAAGGATTTTCTATCCCCAACAGTAGTCAGCAAGGATTTCTCATCTTCAACAATCAAATATTTTTGGAATCCCCAACATCAATCAAGGATTTACTTTCCCCGGCAGCAGTCAAAGATTTCATTATCTCTAGCTATCAAGGATTTATTTTCCTCAGCAAGACAGCTAATCAGCTTACATGCACATATATTACATTCATATATCATAGACATTTATAGAGCATATTTTATTGCATCATACATATCATGCAATATAATTTTGTATTTTGGCTAACATTTTACGCTTTTCAGGATAAGATTAAAAGTTATCATTAACAACTATTCAAAGATTTCAGATACAGTACAGATACACTCCAAGACATGGAAGTCATTCTGCTACTCATTCAGACCTTTTATTTTAAGATACAATATGGATACACTCCAAGACATGGAAGTCATTCTGCTACTCATTCAGACCTTTTATTTCAAGATACAGTATGGATACACCCCAGACACGGCGGTCATTCTATTACTCATTCAGACTTCAGCAATCAGATACAGATTAGATACGCTCCAGACACGGAAGCCATTCTATTTCTCATTCAGATTCAAATATCAACTACAAGCTCAGATACACTCCAAGACATAGAAGTCATTATGTTGCCTTTTTCAGATCCCAGTTACAGTACGGATACACTCTAAGACATGGAAGTCATTATGCTACTCATACAGATCTCAACTCAAGATACAGTCCAGATACGCGCCGGACACGGTTGCTATTCTGCCCCTCATTCAAACATATTCCCCAGCCCAGAGATACTCCAGATGCGAATGTCTTTTTGTTGCTTATTCAAAATTCAGATTTCGGATACAATACAGATACACCCCAGACACGGCATTCATTCTGATATTCATTCAAGAATCAAATACAGTTAGATCTCGGATACGCTCCAGACATGGACACTATTCCTTTTCTCATACGAATCCAATCTCCATATATAACTCAGATACGTTCCAGATACGGATAACATTATGATATTCATTCTCCTGATTTTCAACAAACATTCTTGATGGCATCTCTAAGCCCATCTCCAGCAAGATTCTATCATCTCCAAATGGCATCTTTAAGCCCATTCCCTCAGCAACATTTTGACGAGTGCAAATTTACGGGCACTCAAGTGTCTAATCCTCTTTTACCTTCGAGTCACGAAAGGCAAACTCGCCAATCTAACTCTACAGGTTCAAGAAGATTGAACAGGGGCAGCTTATGTACCCCAAAATTTTCCCTCTCATTTTATTAATATTTTCCCTCACAAGGCTCTATGAACTCAAGACCAAGCTAGGGTTTGCACTGCTCAAGACATCTCCTTGCACTGATGACCTATATTAGGGTTTGAGTTTGCACAAGGATTTTTGGATCTTAAATGGTCAAAGTGACTTTCATACTTCATATTGGACTCATAAGTTTGTCCATACCAAGTTTCAAGCCTTGAATCAAATTTTTGCCCAGTCAATTGGACAGTTGACCTAAAAATCAATTGTATTGTGGAAAAAGTCAACTGTGGCCAATTTACAGTCAAACCTCATGAATTTTGACCCACATCAACATTATAAACTCATTTGAACCATTTGATCAAGTTTGAACCACAACTCCTAGAGAAATTTGATCAGATCACCAAAAGGGCAAAATGGTCATTTTTAGGGTTTTGACTTCACAAGGGCAATTTCTGATTTTTCACCTAGCTAATGGAAAATTAGGTGCAATTATTCATTCAAGGACTCAATGGCATCATCTTGACCTATTCAAAAAGTTCAAAATACCTCAATTGCATTGGATTGACAGATGAAATTTCCAGTCAACTGATCAAAATTTGACTGTACACTGAAAAGTCAAACTATGACTTTTTGGTCAAAATCAAGTGCCAAGGGTCATTTTTCATAAATATTTGTCAAAATATGAAACTTGTTCATCAATAAACCCAAAATTGCAAATTAGGGTTTAAAGTTAAAAAATTTCATAACTTAGAATTTTTCTAAGTTATGAAATTTTCTTAATTTTTCCTAACTTTGCCCAACCTTTTCACTATGATGAAATTGGATTCAAACAAAACCTCCAACATGAAATTTTTAGTCCTCCATAAAGTCTACAACTTTTATTCACAAAGTTTTCTCAAAAGAAGCTTGGATCTCAAGTTATGATTTTTGGAACAAGGGTCCCTAAAACTTTTAACTTAGTGAAATTTTGCCCTAGTTTAGGCAGGATTTTGACCTATCTTCATGGCTATTTTTCACATAGTTCCACTTGGAATCTCAAGTTGAATTTCAAATATTTATTGTAGAGCATGTTACAAGCTTTCCAAAATGTCCAAGAACTCCTCAAACACATTTATGGTTAGGGAGAATCGAAGGCTTGAAGTTGGCAAAAACTCACTTTTCATCCATGGCATATTCATGTTCATACATGTTGCAATTTCAAGTCAGCATGCCTTACACTAGTTTACAGGCCTCTAAACCACTTCACTCTCAAAAATTAAATTCAAATCCATCTGTCTAAGCCATTGTTTTGGTCATTTGGACATTGTACACAAAATTAAGCCATAAGTAGAAAAAGGCAAATTTCCATTTTTGCTTAAATCATGCTTTATGTCAAAACTGATTTCTTGAGTATTGGTCCAAATCTTATGCAGCTAATCAAATCCACAAGTTGGAGGGCCCAAGGGCAATGTATGCAAGCATAAGGATAGCCTGTACAGGCCTGTTTCGATCACTTCCACATTCTTACTTCAAAAACAAGAAACTTGTCCAAAACCTTAGAACTTAAACACCAGCCAAGATAAACTTATGCAAACAGTTTGAACATCTTTCTCACACCCCTTTGAGCCAGAAACACGATTGCTTGAGCCTCTAAACACCCCATATCCAGAAATCACATTCCATTGGCAAAACAGGGCAGAATCTGCAACTTGAGTTCCATAGCTCAATTGGCTCGTGCGTTTTTCCCCAAGTTGCTTCAAACACCTTCCATTCAACTCATCCAAGCTATCCCAAACCTCAAACACCAACTGTAACTCCATTTACAAAGTTTTCCATTTTCATTTTGAGCTTGTGCAAGTTGAGTTCTATAGGCTGATTCAGGTACATTCAAGGCAAGCAGGCTATTGGAGAAGGTCAAGTGAAGTCCAAGCAAGCTCCCAGGCATCTCAATCCTTGTTGAAAAGCTCTACATTGCTCTACACGAAGTCAGCTGAAACAGGTTTTTTTCAACTTCCTATATGTCTATTTAGGAACATTTAGCCTTAGGTTTGTGAATAAAAAATGTATTATTCATTGCCATGAAGTTGTACATATGCTCAGTTTTCATTTATATTAAGCATGCTAAGAGAATTTCATTCATGAACATACTGAAAAAACTAGGTTAGATTTTAGGGCCAGAGAAATTCTCTCTGGTGTTTGAGAGTTAAGACAAGTTGTTTACATGGTTGGAATCATCTTGAAATTCTCTACAAGTTTGATGTTATGTGTTTTTGCAATAGAGCTCGTATGCAGGATGTCTATGTTGGATAACAGGCGCGCACATTTGTTTGAAATCTGGAGGTTGAAGATGAAGTGGTGGGCCGGGCTTGGCATGACTCACTATTGGCACCTCTCATTTTCCTTTTTTCACCCCTGGCCCAATTTCTCGTTATTTTATATTTTTGCATTTTTATTTTCATTTCTGATTTTGTTTATTTATTTCCAAATATAAAAAATGCTCAAAAATATTTTTATAATTTTTTCACATTTATTTTGCATTTTATTTTTATTTTTTCTAACATAAAAAGCATTTAAATACTTTTATCTTATTTATTAAAACTTGAAAATAATATATAAATTGTACTTTTATATTTTTAATCCACACTGAAAATATTTCTTCTAAAATATATTTTTATTTTGTATATATTTTGTTTATTATATATATTTAATTAACACACACACACGCACACACACGCACACACACACACACACACACACACACACACACACACACACACACACACACACACACACACACACACACACACACACACACACACACACACACACACACACACACACACACACACACACACACACACACACACACACACACACACACACACACACACACACACACACACACACACACACACACACACACACACACACACACACACACACACACACACACACACACACACACACACACACACACACACACACACACACACACACACACACACACACACACACACACACACACACACACACACACACACACACACACACACACACACACACACACACACACACACACACACACACACACACACACACACACACACACACACACACACACACACACACACACACACACACACACACACACACACACACACACACACACACACACACACACACACACACACACACACACACACACACACACACACACACACACACACACACACACACACACACACACACACACACACACACACACACACACACACACACACACACACACACACACACACACACACACACACACACACACACACACACACACACACACACACACACACACACACACACACACACACACACACACACACACACACACACACACACACACACACACACACACACACACACACACACACACACACACACACACACACACACACACACACACACACACACACACACACATATATATATATATATATTACACATACTATTTTATTTTTATTGTATATAAATAAAATAATTAATACATTTATTTTCTTAAAGAAAATTAGGGTTTTACCCTTAACCAAATAAAATTAATCTTTTATTTATTTCTTTATTTTTACAATAAATATTTTTACATACTTGAAAAATAAACATAAACTTTTTTGCATATTCATATATTTGATATATTTATTTATTTTGTTTATATTGCCCATTTATTATTTATGCATTTGACTTCAATTTGGATGTAATAGTAAACTAGGGTTTATATTTCTTGTCAAATACACCCCCATTCAAAGATTGTACCCCCATCCCCATAATCATGTTGTAATAGCTTAGACTTTTAATTCTCGCACTTTACGCTTTCAATTATGCCATAATTAGAGAATTAGGGTTTGTATGCAAAAATCAAAATCAACAAGTAGTTTGACCTAATCAAAGACAAAAATGCATGAAAATCAAACACAATACACACTTGCACCCCTCGGGTTACAATCCACTTGTTGCCTTTAAAAATGGGTCATGTTATGCATGTTGGGTACTTTGGCAAAACAAAAACAAAACAAAAGATCATAGTCCCTCGATGACGCTATCTTGGTTGCCTAAACAAAATGATCAAGTCCCTCAAAAAATTTGCCAAAAATACTCAACACAATTTCTATCATGGTCTATACGATGACCCGCGCCTGTCCCGTTTAACATCCTAACACAAGGTTGTTCACCAAATACAATGGTGAAATAACACTGTCAAAAGGGTTAAAAACATAGGAAAGATCTTTGAGTAAAATAGGGTAGATAACTCTTAGTTACTTGATCAAAAGCTTGCAAAACATCATTGCTATTTTCAAACACACCTCACAACACAATTTCAAAACATTTCTCAAAACAAACTTTCAAACATTGAAATCTTTTCAAGAGACAAAAAACACCTTTGTATACATTCAAACAAGAATCATTACAAAGGTTGCCACAACGATGGCCTCTTTTCAAAACATCTTTCAAAACCACACACAAAGCACCATTTCAAACAATTGAAAAGAAAAAAGCAAGTGATCTAAACAAGTAACTAAGAACCCATGGATAACCATGGATGAAAAAGGTGCTTGCACCTTCCCTTTTCATAATTTACTCCCAGAACCCAAGAAAATATCTCAAAGGTCTTTCCTGTGCTTTTTGACCTTTCCTTAGGATAAAATAAAAATTCGGTGGCGACTCTTGCTAAACCGAAACATTTGCGAACACAAACGCAAAATCCCAAGTCAGTTCTTCCGCCGTATCACACATACCATGGCCATTTTCATGCATTTTTGTCTTGTATTAGTCAAGCTATTTGTTTGATTTTGGATATTTGTATACAAACCCTAATCTCTATCATGCATATTTGAAAGCAATAAAGTGCGTAAAAATAAATCTATAACTATTACAACATGATTATGGGAGAGGTATACAAGCTTGAATAGGGGATATTTTGCACAAAATAAAAATCCTAAAATTATTACAACCATATTGAATTCTTTGCAAATAAATAAATAGACAATATTTAAATATGCAAATAAATATGAATATGCAAAAGTGATTTTTTTTTTGTATTTTATTTTATGTATGTAAAAATAAAATATTTAATGTATTAAAAATAAGAAAAAAATGATAATTTTTATTATGGGATGGAAACCCTAATTTGTTTTAAGATAATATATATGTATGTATTAATTATATTATTAATTCATTTATGTACAAAAAATAAATAAAAATAATATATACAAATATTAAAAAATATAAATATGTGAGAAAAAAATATTATTTAAGTATATAAATAATAAAAATAAAAATAAAAATATAATATTTTTATAATATTTACAAGTTTTCTATTTAAGAAAATAAAAGTATATTATTTAACAATTAATTCTATGCTAGAAAAAATAATATAAATAATAAAATAAAATATGAAAATTTTAGAAAATGTTTTTGGTATTCTTTAATATTTAGGAAAATAAATAAAAGTCAGAAAATAAAAAGGAAATAGAAAAATATACAAAAGTAAATTAAATGGGCCAAGGGGGTGCAGGCATCAAGCTAAGGGGTGCAAATAGTGAGAAAATCCCAGGCCCAACCCAAATGGCCTTCATCTTCAACCTTGTACAAAAAACGCGCGCCTGTACTCAAAACTGGAAATCCTGCATTTGTGCTTAAAATAAAAACTTGCAACATGAAAGTTATAGAGCATGATTATACGATTCTAACCATATAAAAAACTTAATCTAACTCTCAAAGACCAAAGAGAATTTCTCTGGCCCTAATTTCTAACCTATTTTTTTCAGAAAGTTCATCATTCAAATTCTCTCAACTCAATTAACTTAAATGAAATCTATGCATATGTACAACTTAAGGGCAATGAGTACTACATTTTTATTCACAAACCTAAGCTTAATGATTCCTAAATAGAGAGATAGAAGTTTGAACTTTACCTGTTTCAGTTGAACTCGAGTATGGCAATGTGGGGGGTTTTTAGTGAGGCTTGAGATGCTTGTGAGCTTGCTTGAAGTTCCTTTGACCTTCCCCAATGCTTAGCTAGCTTTGAACTGGCCTGAATAAGCTTGTAGAAGTCAACCTGCACAGTCAGAATTCAAAAATGGTGAGGCTTGAAAACAAGGTTACAGTTGCTGGCCAATGGTTGGGATAGCTTAGGTGTGTTGTTTAGAATGTGTTTGAAGTGGTTTGGGGCAAAATGCACGAGTGGTTTGTGATTTGGAAATCAAAATGCTGAAGCTGCTCTGTTTTGCAAGAAGATGTGATTTTAGTGTTTTGGAAGGCTTGAGAAGTGGTTAGCTCGTGCTTCTGACCTTAGGCAATATGCAAAACTTGGTTCAAATGTTTACAACCCTTGGTTTTATCAGATTGCCAAGTTATGTGCTTTTTGCAAGTTGACTTGGTTTTGAAGAAAAGTGTGAAGTGATCAAGCAAAGAGCCTGTACATGCCTCCTTCCTAGCTGCATAAAGTTGTTGTACTTTGCCCTGAGTTTGTGGAGTTGGTTTGCTGCAAAGAGATGGGTTCAAGGCTCAAGGGAAACAAATTGTCATAAGGCCACCTTTATCAAAATGGCATTGTTAACTTTTTGCCATTTTTAGATTAATTCAATGTGTAAACCTCTATTGATCAGAACAATGCCTTAATCCATTGATTTTGCATTTGCATTCAATTTTTGAGTGTGGAAGGGTTTAAGGACCTGTAAACAAGTACAAGCATGGCTGGAAAGAAATTGCAACTTGTGTCAACATGAAAAATGCCATGGATCAAAGTGATAATTTCTCAAATTCAATCCTTCGATTCTCCCTAACCACAAATGATCTTGGAGAGTTCTTGGACATTTTGGAAAGCTTGTAACATGCTCTATAATCCATCTTTGAAATTCATTTTGAGATTCCAATTGGAACTAGGTGAAAAATTTCCATGAAGATAGGTCAAAATCCTGCCTAAACTAGGGCAAAATTTCACTAAGTTAGAAAGTTTTTGGACCCTTATTCACAAAATCATAACTTGAGATCCAAGCATATTTTGGGAAATTTTTTTGAATCATAGTTGTATATTTTGTGGAGGACTACAACTTTCATGTTGGAGGTTTTGTTTGAATCAAATTGCATCATGGTGAAAATGTTGGGCAAAGTTGGGAAAAAATAAGAAAATTTCATAACTTAGAAAAATTCTAAGTTATGAAAACTTTCAATCTTAAACCCTAATTTGCAAAATTAGGTTTCTTGATGACCATTTTGCCCTTGTGCAGTCAAAACCCTAAAAATGACCATTTTGCCCTTTTGATGATCTGATCAAGTTTCTTGAGGAGTTGTGGTCCAAACTTGATCAAATGGTTCATATGAGTCTATAATGTTGTTGTGGATAAAAAATTATGAGGTTTGATTGTAAACTGGCCACAGTTGACTTTTGCCCCAATACGACTGATTTCTAGGTCAACTGCCCAATTGACTAGGCAAAAATTTGATTCAAGGTTTGAAACTTGGTATCGACAATCTTATAAGTCCAACATGAAATATGAAAGTCACATTGAGCGTTGGAAGTCCAAAAATCCCTAGGCAAACTCAAACCCTAATTCAGGTCAACAGTGCAAGGAGATGTCTTGAGTAGAGAAAACCCTAATCCTGTCTGGAGTCCAAAGAGTCTTGTGATGAAAATCTTGATAAAATGAGAGGGCAAATTTTGGGGTACAACAGCATGTGCACATGATATTAAAATAAAATAGATTCAATCTTGAAGGCAACTTACTTCTTGAAGTTCTTAAATCGAAGGAGACTGCAAGTGCCTCCTTGGTGGAGAATAGGAGTTCGTTGGGACCTTCCTGAGACTAATCCAGTTACCACTTTCTGCAAACAGTCACTGAATCGAAGGAGGTTGTGTGAGTGGATCAAAGGCTATTTTTATAACAAGTAATGGAATGACTCAAAGGGCTACTGTATGGTAGTTAGGGAAGTGGGTCGAAGGCTAGTTAGATGGTCACTTAGAGGGTGAATCAAAGGTTCTTTTATAAAAAAAAGGGGTTGAGTTTTTTTAGAAGTGTTTGAAAAAATGTTAGGAAGTGTTTGGGAATTTTGGGAATTTTCACAAGTGTTCTCTTGCAATCCTCCAGGATCCCCTAACATGTGTGGTGAAGTCTCTTATTTATAGATGGCATGGGTGTTTACCGTTGGTTTTGGTAAACAACCGCTGATCTTCCAAATGGTTACTTATTTGGTTACTCGCAGGATCGATCAGATTGATCCTAAGACATGGTTGATTTTGGGGTTTTGATTAAGTTTGACAATGGTTAAATGACAAGAAAATATAGAAGCTTTATGTAAATTGCATGAAGAAGAGAACTTGATAAAATAAAGGAAGGCTTGAAATAAAGGTTTTCGACAAGAAAAGTAAAGGAGAAAGCAAGTAAAGTTTCTGGAAAATAAATGACTTTGATTAATAAAAGTGGTGTTTCACACATACATTCTCAACAATTCTTTCTCACACGCTGGGTACTCGAATCTATATGAGTGACTTGTATATAATTGTGAACACACGCGAAAAACTGCGTGAACTACTAATATTTATACTAAACATCCCAAGTAACCGTCGGGCAGTTACACTGCTTCGAGATGACTCCACTTGGCACGTTCTCAGCGTTCGACGCTCCAGATCTTTGCACGTTGAACTTGGTAACCGCTAGGAGCTGTTTTCCCTCCAAACGCTTGAATTTCAAACTGTTCCACTCCGAACAATTGAACATCTTCGTCGAGAAGCATCTTCGACGAGAAACACCTTCGACGTCGAAGGCAACCAAATTCTCCCTTGGGAGAAATCCTCTAAGTACATTGCCATCTTCTGATGGGCATTTCGACAGACCCAGCTGGTCGAAAACATCCTTCAGCTTTAATGGCTGATATTAATAAAAACAAGGGTGTCGAATTTAGGAGCCAAAAAATTACCCCCCAAGAATGCCTTATTTCGACTCTGAAAAGAAAAAGGCATTCTTTGAAACTCCATTCGACACCTGTCTTTTCATTCTTAGTTACAAATTAAATTGTGCACTTTTTGTCTTCTACCAACCACTGACAATCCCAAGGAAAAGCCATCATTTCATCCGTACCTAAGACGTTGCCTTAGTACGGCGTGCAGCGTGCCAAATGTCTTTTCACAAATTGTTATCATGACAATTCCCAAAAACGAGGGCGCACGCTGCACCCTTTCATTTCTGCAGAACGGCTATGTCAACAGGGGGACGCCACGTGTCCCACTACCTTCTGCAACATTAAATGGCATTAAATGTCCTCGAATTTGGGGATTTCCCCAACTACTATAAATAGATCCAAGTACCCATTGTGGGACTTTTTCACGCTACCTTGCCTTCAAGCTTCTTTGAACACAAACTCTCTGCAAACTTTGCAAACAACTTTGTTATTCACTTCATCTTCAACCTTAACATCAACAATGGCGTCCGGTTCTTCCACCGCTCCTAGTTCTAACATCCCCTCAGGAAATGCTAAACCCAAGATTTTCTCCACTGCTCCTGTAGTTACTCCTACAGGCCAATGAAGGGTTCCTGAACCCCTAGACATTGCTGTACGTGACGCTTATTCACGCCAACTCATGATTCCGGTTGGATACTCCAACCAAATCTTCGCCATGTCTGGCCCGCTCAACCCAAGCATCGCTGAAGCCATGAAGATCAAAAGCTTCTTTCCAGTGCTCGAGAGGCTCAAACCTGTTGGATGCTCTAAGAAAGATGCCGAGGATAACGAAGATCCCGCTAAGGAGAAAATCGACCTTCGCTTCCTCAATCGGGGTGTTAGGGCTTTCAGGTCTAGCCCTAGCCTCACTCCTGACTACAGTGCTTGGCTGGAAAAAATGGAGAAAAGCCAGGCTTCGATCTGGAAAGACCTGAGGATATTCGACCTGGTTATGTTGTCGAAAACGGGTCTCAATTATTCCCCAGAAATGTTGATAGCTTCCTTACTCTTCTGGGATTACACCCATTTCACCTTCCACCTTCCCTGCGGAATGCTGACACCCACGCTGTTCGACGTGGCTGCCATCATTGGCCTTCGACCCACTGGGGACTATTTCGACCCAGAGGAAATGTCGGAGGATCAGATTGGATTCTCTGCCACAAAACCAACCTACACCACCTATATCAATCATTATCACGATAAGTCGACGGCCACTGTGTCGGATGTAGAGCATATCGCGTTTCTAGCCTTATGGCTGTCACGCTTTGTTTTCTGCACAAAGTCTTTACAAGTGACCAAGAAGATGGTCACCCTCGCCACCCAACTCCACCATGGCCAAAATATTTGTTTGGCAGAACTGATTTTGGCGAATCTGTACGAGTCGATTAGCAGCGGAGCCACTCTTTTGAAGATCATCGATAACAGAGCCAGTCTGCTGCTTGCAGGACCTTTTTGGCTACTTCAGCTGTGGCTCAATGCCACCTTTGAGTCTTTCTTACCTCAGAAGACTCAAATAAATGAGCAAGCTCCGGAGATAGCAAATAGGTGCATCGAAGGCACCAGATTGGCTCTGCTGACCCCAACTGAAGATGGGCTGGAGCTTCAACAAACTTTTACAAACTTCGTCTTGATGTTTTCCAAAAGGAAAGAGTTTGTTTCGACCATGGCTCCCTTTGCTCGACGAAAGGTTGGTCCAGAGTGGTTCACGAGGCCCCATCCTAAGTCGTCAAGTGGCCCTCAGGTCGAAGAACATACAACAGTGTGGGAAGCATTTCTCACACCAAGAATAATGCCCCTGCGATTCAAAAGCTCCAAGACTCACTTGAGCCTGATCGCGTATCAACCAAACTTGGTGTCTCGCCAGTTTGGTATCATTCAAACACTTCCTTCTCCTATTTTTCCCAGGGAGAAGTCTATGTTATACTTTTGCAACGACTACACTGAAGACGCTGCCACTAAGCATATCGGCAGGTATGCTGGTCGAACAGTTCTTTCGTTGTTCGACTATCAGCTTAACTTTCTCTGCTCACCATCCTTCGAAGAGTGGTGGAAAAGT
The DNA here is from genome assembly GCA_948472305.1 of Vicia faba. Taxonomy (NCBI): domain Eukaryota; kingdom Viridiplantae; phylum Streptophyta; class Magnoliopsida; order Fabales; family Fabaceae; genus Vicia; species Vicia faba. The sequence goes on along the minus strand of OX451736.1, from coordinate 1,055,090,064 downwards.
TACTACGCTGAAGAGTTCTTCGACGAGAAGGACTTCGTGGACGAACTTCAGAAGTCTTTGGTTCTTGTCTTGGACAAAATAAAGAAATGTAAGTTCATCCTTCCAAATTATTTTGTCTTTCCCTTTCGACTGGCAGCCTGTTAATTATTCTGTCTTCTTTCAGTTATTCGAAAGCCTGCAGCCAAGAAAGCTGCAGAAGGCCATCAGGGAGGAGGCCCCTTGACAAAACCTCCACCACCGGCGAAAACTATAGCGCCGACGAAGACTACAACAAGCCATCAGGGGGAAGGTCCTTCGAAAAAGCCTTCTGCACCGGTAACCAGACTTTTATTATTTTCTTCTGGCTTTAACATTCTGACTTTCGATGTAGCTTCTAAATCGAACTCCAATTGGTTTTTAGGCACCTTCACCCAAGAAACGACCTGCTCTGACGGTCGAATCTGGGAGTGACGAAGAATACGATTCTCCCCCTGCTCCTCTTAAAAGGCGAAAGCTAAAGAAGGACGTTCCTTCTCCTGAGACTCGAACAATCAGAATAAAGGTTGCTGGGAGAAAGCAGACCACCTCCAGTAATTATTGAAGAGCCAATGGAGGAGGAACTAAATGTTCTTCTCTATAAACCTGTCGAAAGCGACAATGAAGTTCCTCTGCAGGTAATTTCTTTGACCCTTTTTTAACTCAGGTGTCGATACCCACGTTCGATTTATGTCCCTTCCTAACTTAGAAGATCCTTCTTCTTCTTTTTCCAGGAAGCCACTGAAAGCTCAGCGCCCAAGACTTCTGAAACGTTAGATTCTGCTGAACTTAGTAGGCCACAAGAAAAAGACTTGGCGAACGATGAAGCCAATGCTGAAACGGACGAAGCCAATGCTGAGACAGAAGAACAACAAACAGAAGATCCACAAACAGAAGAGCAGCAACCAAAAGAGATTCAGGTGGTTGATCTGTCGGAGGAACATCATGACGAAGGGGATCACGTCGACGCTGGCGAAGGGGATCATGATGACGCTGGTACTGCCGAAGTTCAAGTCGAAGAGAGTCAAGTCGAGGCAAATGCTACTCAACAGCCTCAACCCCAAGACAATGCTGCTGCAAAGGTTATAACCTCAACAAAGCACAGGTCGAAAGAAGACTTAGAACTCTTGAAGCAAACTGATCCTGTTGGCTATCTGAATGCCATTATTGAGAGCAAGGGAAGTTCGTCTGATATTAGTCAGGGGGCTTCTACTCAATCCAGGAAGTCCACTGAAACCTCTCCTCTCGATGAGGCTTTGACGAAGGTCAAGGCTCAGTTCTTCAAGAAAGATTTGATGAAAGCTTTGGAGGGGGACCCTACTGCTCCATCATATTTGGGGGCTGTTTTGAATGTCGTAGACTTGCTAGCTGTGACTCCGGAGGTTTCAGGCTTTATCATGGAGTTACACTCCATTATTGATCAAGTCTCAGCAGATTATCGGTGACAAAGGGGCTTTAACAGCCAGCTTGAAGTGTTATATGGCAAAAGTTCTTCTGCATGGACTGCTGTAGCAGAGACGACTTCTCAAATTGCGGAGTTGTCGAAGCAAAAGGCATCTAAGCAGGAAGAAATTGATGCCATCGATCGAGAGAATGCTTCCATAAAGGCGCAAATCGAAGAGATAGAGGCCAAGATTAATGCCAATACTAAGCGCAAGGAGGAACTTCTCTCGACTGTTCCAGACACCGACAGTCAAGCTGAAATCACACAAGGCCTAGAATTTGCTGAGAAAGCTCAAGCCTTCGACGATCAAGTTTCCAAGCTTGCCCAGGCGAATGCCTTGTGCAACAAAAGATTGGAGTTGCAGCAAGCTAAATACCTTCGACTCAAGGATTCCATCCCTTTCTGATTGACTCAGCCCTTTAACCATGTATTGTAATGTGTATTTGACAATATTGCCAGTTTGGCTAATTTATAAAATTTTCCATTTTGGCTTATTTATGGTTAATTTAGTCGTTACTTGTTATTTATTTTGATCTCTTGGAGTATAGGTTTATACTTTTTCAAATATTTTCCATTTACTCTCAAGAGCCTTTTATCGTCGCCTAACTCTTCGACTTCATAAGCTCCACCAGAAAAAGTCTGGATGATTCTGAATGGTCCTTCCCATTTGGGTGACCATTTTCCCATGTATCAATCCCTTCGATCCATGGGAAGAATCACCTTCCAAACCAATTCTCCAGGCGAGAATGCCTTAGGTTTCACTTTTTTATTGTAGGAGTCTTCTACTCTTTTCTTCTGAAGCCTTAGTAGGTCGAGAGCGCGCAATCTTTCTTCGTCTAAATCTACTAGTTCGTCTAACATCATATCCCAATAAACTTCAGATGGAATATCATGGTGTCTCTGAACCCTTGCAGATTGAAGACAAATTTCTGCTGGCAACACTGCGTCATGACCAAAGGTTAGCCTATATGGTGTTGCACCTATGGCTTCTTTTGGGGACGTTCGACAGGCCCACAAAATCTGGTCTAACGTCTTATGCCAATTTTTTGGCTTCTTCCCAACATGCCTTTTTATCAAGCCAATCACTACTTTGTTCGCTGCTTCGACTTGATTGTTTGCCTGTGCATAATAAGGCGTTGATGTTAGGAGTTTAAAGCCTGTTTCCTGAGCGAATTCCTGCATCTTTCGACCGGTGAAAATTGATCCTTGATCAGTATTTATAGTCTCAGGGATTCCATATCTAAAGATAATGTTCTTTTGAATAAATTCAATGACATTTTCTTGGTCTACATTGACTAAAGGAATAGCTTCGATCCACTTAGTAAAATAATCAATGCCTACCAATATATACTTCTGGCTCTTTGATGATGCTGGTCGAATATCTCCAATAAGGTCCAACGCCCATCCTCTAAAGGGCCAAGGTTTCACTATCGAGTGAAGTTCGCTTGCTGGTACATGCTGGATGCCTGTATGGACTTGACATTCTTGACAACCCTTGGCGAACTTGACACAATCTTTCAACATGGTGGGCCAGTATAGTCCTTGTCGAAACAACAACCATTTCATCTTATGGCCTACTTGGTGAGCCCCACATGCTCCAGCGTGCGTAGTCGAAAGGGCTATGTATGCTTCAGTTTCACTTAAGCATTTTAGCAGTACCCCTTCAGGCGTCTTTTTAAATAACTCATTTCCCATGAGTACGTAACTCAACGCCCTATACTTTGTTTTTCGTTCTGTCGAAGCTACTGGATTTTGAAGATAATCCACAATGGGTTTCCTCCAATCTTGCTCTGACAAATTGTCTATGAACGAAATTTCGAAGTTAGTTTGATCAGCATACCCTAGTCTTGTCGATTCCAAGTCTGTCAGTGACAAACAGGTTGCTTTTATCTTTTCTCGAACTTCGATTGCTCTTTGTAATCTCGTTTTTGAAATTTTGTACCCAGATGCAATTTGTGCCAAATCGTTGGCTATTTGATTTTCCAATCTGGGTATGTGTCGAATATTGACCATTTCGAATTTTTTCAACAAACGATTTGCTACCACAAAGTACATAATGAGATTTTCTCTTATGCATTTATATTCTTTTGTGACTTGCTTAATGACTAACTCTGAGTCTCCCATTATTTCGACTCGAGTTGCCCCCAATTCCAACAATATCTCAAGGCCAGTAATTAGAGCTTTATACTCAGCCTCATTGTTCGAACAAGAACCTGATATCTTGTACTTGAATGTTGTTGGAATTTTTTCTGGAGAAATAATCAAGACTCCTACTCCTGTTCCGTCTTTATGGCTGGAACCATCGAAGTAGAACTTCCAAGGTTCTATCTCCACATAATTAATACTCTCAACTTGAATTGAGTGGTCGACTATAAAGTCTGCAACCACTTGTCCTTTTACTACCTTAAGAGGCATAAAGGTCAAGGAGTATTCAGTTAATGCTAGTGCCCACTTGCCAATTCGACTGTGCAAGATGGGTTTCGACAACATGTACTTGAAAACATCAAAATGAGACGAAACATACACATCAACTGGTTTTATATATTGCTTGAGTTTTGTACAAGAGAAATACAAACATAGACACAATTTTTCAACTTCGCTATATCTAGTTTCTGCATCGTTCAAAACTCTACTAAGATAGTAAATGGGTCTTTCGACTCCATTTTCATCTTCTTGGGCTAACATACTTCCCAAAGTTTTGTCGGACGCAGCTATGTACAATCTCATACTCCTGTTGCTACAAGGAGGCACCAAAATAGGTGGCTTTGTGAGGTACCCTTTGATTTTGTCGAAGGCTTCTTGTTGCTCTTGCCCCCATTCGAATCCCTCTTTGTTCAGTCGAAGCAAGGGTGAAAAGGCTTGAGCTTTCCCACTTAGGTTAGATATGAATCTCCTTAAGAAATTTATCTTGCCTAACAGAGATTGCAGTTCCTTTTTATTCGATGGCGCTTTCGCTTCCAGAATTGCCTTCGTCTTGTTCTGGTTGATTTCGATTCCTTTCTTGTGGACAACGAAGCCCAAGAAATCTCCAGCTTTCACACAGAATGCACACTTCAAAGGGTTCATCTTGAGACCATGTTCTCTCATTCTTTCGAATGATTGTCGAAGGTGGTCTATATGGTTCTTCCTGGAAACAGATTTTATAACAATGTCATCGATATATACTTGCATAAAGGTGTTAATAAAATCATGGAAGATAGAATTCATTGCTCGCTGGTATGTTGCCCCTGCGTTCTTGAGGCCAAAAGGCATCACTACCCATTCGTAAGTGCCTAAAGCCCCAGGGCATCGAAAAGCTGTTTTCGACACATCCTCTTCAGCAATGAATATTTGATTATATCCTGAATAACCATCGAGCAAACTCAGATACTCGTAGCCAGCGGCAGAATCGACTAGCATTTCCGCCACAGGCATAGGATATTCATCTTTGGGTGTAGCAGCATTCAAATCTCTGAAATCTATGCACATCCTCAATGTACCATTTTTCTTAATCACTGGCACAATGTTTGCAATCCATTCGACGTACCTCGTAACGCGTATGAATTTGCACTTCAGCAGTCTTTCGACTTCCATTTTGATCTTCGACAGTATTTCTGGAGCGAAGCGTCTTGGACTTTTCTTGATTGGCTTCTTCCCAGGTTTGATTGGTAACTGAAGTTCCACCAATCCTCTGTCGAGACCAGGCATTTCGTCGTAATCCCATGCAAAACAGTCCCTGAACTCTTTCAACAAATGGATTACTTCCAACCTGAGTTCTGGGTCAATCTTTGCGCTGATGTAAGTTGGCTTTTTCTCTGACCCTTCGCCCAAGTTGATTTCTTCTAAAGGATCCTGCGCTAACATTTTGATGTTGTTCGCCAAGGGGTCCTTTTCGAAGCCCAAAGGCTCATTGTCATAGATGGCGTCGAGCCTCTGTTCATGCATCCCTTCTGGCATGATATCAGGAGGTTCTGGATCGAAATCCATTCCAGGACCTGTAGAAGATAATTGTTGATCATTGGCCTGTGTGGCCATGTATTTTACTTCGGCTTCGAGAGCCGTTATCATCTTTGTTTCGGCTACATAAGCCGAAATTCGCTTCAATGATTGTGACTCAGTCATTATCACTGAATTCACTTCCCCAACCAGTTGGTTGGATATCAGTTAACCCACTGAAGTCTATGTGGGACAAGTCTTCTCTGTCCCATTGAAAACCATGCTCAGGGTGCAGGTATAGGGAACAAAAAGTATTTGGCGTTGGCGCCAAGTCGAAGTCAGGTGTAGGACATGGCCCAATGTGAGCCAAGTTCTTGTCGAAGTCTGCCAGCCCCAGGTGATTCACTTTGCCCAGGTAATAGCTTTGGTCCGCTTCTATGTTTTCGACCATCCCATCAGGACGCCATAGCAGCAACCTCTGGTGCATTGATGATGGTACAACGCCAACACCATGAATCCATTCACGGCCCAACAAAAGATTATAGTTAGGTTTGGCCGATATGACCATAAACATAGTTGGTCGAAGGATAGATCCCACCTTGATATCCAGTTGGATCACACCCATTGTGGTCCCTATGCCGCCTTCATAATTCGACAGGACCATGTTGTGAGGCTTGATATTCTCATCACTTTTGCCTATTTTTCTTAGCATAAAGTGAGGAATAATGTTGATGGTTGCCCCACAATCCACCAAGATTTTATTTACTGTGGTTTCTTCGAGTTTAGCCCTTATAAACAAAGGCTTGAGGTGATTTTTCATCGCCTCTGTAGGTGGTTCGAAGAACCCATTTTGCTCTTCAGTAGTGCCATTATCCATGACGAAATAGCACACTGGCCTATGTTTGGCCATTTCTTGCTCCACTTCCCAATCACTTGTTTCGACCTCCACCTGGCGGTTGAACTCTCTGGGCAGTACTGAGACTATATTCACCATGATGTCCAAAGTGTCATCAGACTCAGAACCATCTTCGTCATCAACTTCACCTTGGTTAGGCCAAACTAGCCTATTGGTTATTGGTTCTCTTTCCAGAGGTTTCCTTTGCTTTCTTTGAGGAACATTTGAACTGGTTTCTGCCTTTGGTTCATTAGCAGCCTCCCTCTCAGCTTTTCGTCGCCTCTGGTATCTCCTCCATTGAGATCGAGACATGGGATTTTTCCCTTTGTAGTTGCTTGACACCTGTGTCACCTTAGGAGCAGCAACCTGAGGCTCTTTCTTATGTGTTAAAGATGAACCTCTTGGCACATCGAAGGAGTGCCATCTTTTCTCGCTTGGCCTCTTTCGACCAGATGTTTTGTACCATGTATCTACTGGCACATTAGTTGGAGGCCTGAAAGTCAGTGGCCTCTTTTCTTGGTTTGAACCTCTTTGGGAGGCTCTTCTGGGATCATGTCGAAGATCAACATTTTCCATTTTTTTATTTGCTGCTCTTACACCTTGAATATGTTCAGCAGCTTTTTTGTCGAAGATCGAACTGCATCTGGGACAAAGCATCACTTCTGACTTCTTTTTCTGGCATCTTTGCAGAAAATCTGCCAGATTTTCATTTTCCAGAGGGAAAGCAGTTTTGTTAGCTTGTTCTTGCCTCATGGCCTCCTCTGATGCTTTTGGTTCAGAGACTTCGACCATGTTGACATTCATGGTATCTTTGTTGGTAAGAGTCAACTGCTTCATTTGAATCTCCAAGCCCTCTGTCTGGCCTTGAACTGCGGCCAAGTGAGAATTGGGTTTTGTTCCAGATTTTTGGGCTCCAACTGTCTCCAGCTTTGGGCTTTCGACCGCTTTCTGAACCGCTTCAATTGTCTTTCTGGATAGATTCCCGGAAAAACTTCCAAAGATTGGCATGTTGACATGGTCCTTTGAGACTTCGACCATTGTGATTCCTGGCCTCTTCGACTGGCTTCTGGATGCCTCTATCACGCTCACCTCTGAAGGTTCAGCATAATGGGCTTCAGCCTGCAACGGGTTAGAGTCCACAGTCATGGGAGTCTTGTCAGCAAACTTCAACCTCCCTTCTTCGATAGCGTCTTGCACAAGATTCCTGAAAAGAAAACATTGAGACGTTTTATGGCTCAGAAAATTATGATATTTACAAAAGCCTCTCTTCTTTCTTTGATCAAGAGGAGGCACTTTTACCCCTGGGGGTATTATCATTTGGCCATCTTTTACAAGCAATTCAAAGATTTCATCACATTTTGTAATATCAAAACTATAAGTCTTTTTGGGGAACCTATCGTTGGTCCTTTCTGGACCAGTGGGATTTTTTCCACTTGAGGGGACTAACAGTTTGCAAGAATATGGTGGTCCTTGTTTTAGTTCCGCTAAATCGACTTCGCCTTCTTCGACAATTATAGTTTCGTCGAAGGCTTCTGGATCTTCGTTATCCATCTCAACATACGCTATCCTCTCTCTTTTATGAGTTTTCGTTGCCTTGGCTTTCTCAGCTTTAAGGCGTTCGACCTGTCGAACTCTATCGGCCAGTTGGGCCATGTCTCTTAGGTATTGAGTGTCTAACTTCTTCCTAATGGAATAATCTAAACCGCCTGCGACTATTTCGACTAACTCATGTTCTGGCACTTGTGTAAAGCATCTTGCTTTGAGCAACCTAAACCTATTTAGATATTCGTCTATAGGTTCAGTGAAACGTCTCTTTACACTGGCCAATTCCTTCAGGCTTATCTTGGTTTGTCCCATGTAGAATTGCTCATGGAACAATCTCTCCAACTGGGTCCAATGATGGATCGAATTGGGGGGAAGAGTTGTATACCAAGTAAAAGCGTTCTTTGTTAAAGAACTTGGGAAGTACTTAATCCTCATGTTTTCGTTGTTTGAAATATCTCCTGCTTCGATCAAGTATCTCGCCACATGTTCGACAGAAGATTCTGTCGTGTCCCCAGAGAATTTAGTGAACTTGGGGACTTTACATCTAGGAGGTAAGTCTGTTTGTAACACGTATTCTGACAGTGGGGATGTGAAGTTGGGCCTACGGAAGCCCATGTTCATCCCATTTTGCGTCATGATTCTTTCGATCATGGTCGCCAGATTATTTTCCAAACCCATATTCTGGTATTGGATATGCTGAACTACTTCGTCAGCATTTTGGTTTCTGTTAACTAACCTTACCTCTGGGGTTATTACCCTAGGTTCTTCGACAGGCTGCTCCAATCGTGCCCTAAGGTTTTCTTTGACAGGCTGCTGGCCTTGGTTGATAGTGGTTTCTTCCTCTAAGAATATACCTTGGTTTCCCCTTATTGGCGCCCTTTGGGGCTGTCGAATAGGTTGGGGTACTCCAAAGAAATCAGCCAAACGCGTCATTTGCGCTGTCATCTGCTGATTCGATTGGGTGGTGTTTTGTATTAGAGGATTCAACACTGTACTTAAAGTTTGTGCCAACATTTGAACCATATCATGGTTGCTTTCGTCCATTTGTTGCCTCAAGACTGCTGTCGAGGCATTTGTAAGGCCATGTGCTACTTGGGACGTTCCTCCTAAGAGTTGGGTCCTATTTCTGTTCGCCATACCTACTCCATAACCTTGGAGTGGCGAAGAGGCACTCACTAAAGGGTCTGAAAAAGTGGACGCTGCGTTTGTTAGGCTAGCCAAATCAAACGTTGGCATGCCATAGAGTGGTTCTCGATTATGACCGCCTGTCATAAATCCTAGGGGAACATAAGGCCTTGTGCCCAGATTTCCCCTTGGTGGGGGAGTTCCCAAAGGCACTCTGGGGCCAGTGAACGGAGGTAATGGCCCCGTCGTTGTGATCGTTACTGCTGGTGTTGAACCATCGGTTATCGCTTCACTTACGGTCGGGATAACCGTTGATCCCACATTCGTTTGTGGGATTTCGTTATTGTTTGGCGGATTCGCCATCTCTTATCTTCTTCTAGCAGTATTGGTATTGTTAGTGTATATTCTACCACTTCTCAATAACATACAACACTCCTCGAAAAAGATGATATTTTGTGTAAAAAGATTAAACTTCAAAATCAACACACTGGTCCCACCAGGTGTGCCAATTTGTTTACCGTTGGTTTTGGTAAACAACCGCTGATCTTCAAATGGTTACTTATTTGGTTACTAGCAGGATCGATCAGATTGATCCTAAGACATGGTTGATTTTGGGGTTTTGATTAAGTTTGACAATGGTTAAATGACAAGAAAATAAAGAAGCTTTATGTAAATTGCATGAAGAAGAGAACTTGATAAAATAAAGGAAGGCTTGAAATAAAGGTTTTCGACAGGAAAAGTAAAGGAGAAAGCAAGTAAAGTTTCTGGAAAATAAATGACTTTGATTAATAAAAGTGGTGTTTCACACATATATTCTCAACAATTCTTTCTCACACGCTGGGTACTCGAATCTATATGAGTGACTTGTATATAATTGTGAACACACGCGAAAAACTGCGTGAACTACTAATATTTATACTAAACATCCCAAGTAACCGTCGGGCAGTTACACTGCTTCGAGATGACTCCACTTGGCACGTTCTCAGCGTTCGACGCTCCAGATCTTTGCACGTTGAACTTGGTAACCGCTAGGAGCTGTTTTCCCTCCAAACGCTTGAATTTCAAACTGTTCCACTCCGAACAATCGAACATCTTCGTCGAGAAGCATCTTCGACGAGAAATACCTTCGACGTCAAAGGCAACCAAATTCTCCCTTGGGAGAAATCCTCTAAGTACATTGCCATCTTCTGATGGGCATTTCGACAGACCCAGCTGGTCGAAAACATCCTTCAGCTTTAATGGCTGATATTAATAAAAACAAGGGTGTCGAATTTAGGAGCCAACAATGGGCTGATGTTTTAGGAGGGAAAACAAAATGTTCAAACAAAAAAGGCATGTTGTAGTTGTAGCTTTCGAGGGACAGTGTTTGTATGACATTTTGGTGCAAGGAATAAGACAGTGTTGCAGGTGTGCAACAGTTTTGGAGTTTTATGGCCAGTGTATCAGGCCTGAACCTGGAAGCGCATGGGACTTGGTCAACAAGTACCTTTGGCATATAAACCTTTTGTCTTGATCCTCTGGCCCTGTCTTTCGACCAGACTCTTCAACAACTATTTCTTTTTTCAAATCAAAGTGTCATTCGAATGGCTCATGTGGGTATCCTATAAAGGGGCCCAAATAAGTGTCTTTCGACCAGGTCCTTCATGGGTGTAGGTGTTTAGGTATTGGCTTGCATTTTTGGTAAATCCCAAGTGTATGTGTGAATGTCATGACTGATGTCATAACATTCTAGTTCAGTTTGTACTGACTCATTAGGTACCTTTGCAGAAAAATATTGTAATTCATATACTGATGTTTATAAGTGTGTATCTGAGCATTTTGCAAAATGATCACATTTTGCTAAATCAGTAGACAGGTTTTCTCAGATGTCATAACAGATGTTATGACATCCTGTTCTGAACTAGCAGGATTGCAGGATTGGATAAGTCTGAGTTTTTTCAGGAAATAACTCAGTCCTTCCTGAACAGAAGCATGCGTTTTCTGAGGGGTAACCTAGCTCAACCCTAACCTGGTTAATAAAGTCCTGTGACCTGGTCTTTAGGTCAAACGGAATTAACCCTAGGTTTTTGGAAACCCTAACTGAAGTTGCAGCTGCTATATATTCAACAGAGCTGCTGTTTTTCAAGGATCTATGCTGATTGATTAGAAGATCATTTTTTGTAATCTGTATAGATTTGTTTATTTGTACTCCAAGCAATTATCATTGTGATAAGTGCCTTGGAATAGGTTTCTATTTGTAAGGGTTGTGTAGCACTCAAAGCTTTGAAGCAAGAGTGTTTGAATGTTCCTTGACTAAAGCTGTGAAGCAGAGTCAAGTTAGTTGTGTACATCACTCAAAGCTGTGAAGCACGAGTGATTGTGTTGCTTGATTAAAAAGCTGTGAAGCTTAATTAAGTGTGTGTTTTTGAAGAGTGTCTTCATCAATTCTTAAGTCAAATTGGTTTATGTATCACTGTTGTGATTGAGGGGGAGTGAGTAGGAACTCAGGTTTAAGTTGTACTTAGATTAGAATTGCATTGGGTAGGTCTTAAGTGAAGGAGATAAACTGGTTGGTTTATTCCTGAATTAACATCTCTTATAGTGGATTCTCTCCCTGGCTTGGTAGCCCCCAGAGTAGGTGTTGTTGCACACTGAACTGGGTAAACAATTGACTGTGTTCTTTACTGCTTTTGTATTTACTGTCATATAGTAAGTCAGATACGGTGTCATAACATTGGACGTGACATTGAGTATCTGCAGCCAGAATTTTCAATTGGTATCAGAGCAGGCACCCTGCCTGTATTACTGGGTGAGATCTAGGGATATCACTTTCTGGCACTATGGACAAAGAAGGAGTTTTTGGAAATAGACCACCCATTCTGGATGGAACTAATTATGACTACTGGAAACCTCGTATGATTGCCTTCCTAAAATCTCTGGACAAAAAGGCTTGGAGAGCTGCTGACAAAGGATGGATTCATCCCACCATAACTGAGATAGATGGGACAATCAGTCTGAAGCCTGAGGAAGATTGGAGTAAAGAAGAAGATGAGTTAGCTCTGGGAAATTCAAAAGCTTTAAATGCCTTGTTCAATGGAATTGATAGAAACATCTTCAGACTAGTACATCAATATGAACTGGCCAAGGAAGTTTGGGACACTCTCAAAACTACTCATGAGGGAACTTCCAAAGTAAAAATGTCAAGGCTTCAGATGTTGACCACCAAATTTGAGAATCTAAAAATGATGGAAGATGAAACCATTCATGAGTTTCACATGAACATCTTGGAGATTGCCAACACCTCAGGAGCACTGGGAGAAAAGATGTCAGAAGAAAAACTGGTGAGGAAGATTCTCAGATCCTTGCCTAAAAGATTTGCAATGAAGGTAACTGCCATAGAGGAAGCCCAGGACATTAGCAAGTTGAAAGTGGATGAACTTATTGGGTCTCTTCAGACTTTTGAGATGGGGATCACTGATAATGGTGACAAGAAGAACAAAATCATAGCACTTGTATCCAACACTGATGTTGAATACAAGGAGGATGAAGAAGAAAACATATCTGAAGCTATTGCCATGCTTGGAAGACAATTCAACAGGCTCATCAAAAGAATGGACCCAAAGTCAAGGTCTAATGTTCATAACATTCCCTCTGACATTGACAGTTCCAGCAGAAGACCAAGGTCAGAAGATAAGGGAAACCAAGGCAGAGGTATTCAATGCCATGGATGTGAAGGATATGGACATATTCGAGCTGAATGTCCTACCTTTCTTAAGAAGCAAAAGAAAGGAATGACTGTTACTTGGTCTGACTATGATTCAGAAATTAATTCTGAAGAAGAATCTGCCAAACTAGTTACTGCCCTAACTAGTGTTTGTACTTCTGAAAGTGACACTAGTGATGAAGAAGTGTCATTTGAAGAACTGGCTGATACCTACAAGAAATTGTGTATCAGAAGTGCTGAAGTCTGTGTGCAGAATGAGAAACAATCAAAACTCATTATCAAACTGGAGGCTGAAAAAAGGGCGAATCTTGAAACTATAAGTCATCTAGAAGGAGAAGTTCAATTGCTGAACTCACAACTGAATCAAATGACCAAATCTGTCAAGATGTTGACCAATGGAACAGACAAATTGGAAGAGATCCTTCAGGCTGGACAAAATATGGGAAATAAATCTGGACTAGGATTTATGGAAGCAAAGAAATCTGGTACTGGTAAGCAAATGTCAAAACGGATGTCTCAACACAACTCTCAACATCAGGGACAGAGACATATGAAGAAGAGGTACCAAAGATGGAAATGTCATCATTGTGGGAGATATGGTCACATAAAGCCCTTCTGCTTCAGACTACATGGATATCCTAATCAGAACTCAGGTGTCAAACCTAAGTCTAAAAAGGTACTTCATGTTCCTAAATGGAATAAAAAGGATGTTGCACTGATAGCTCACACTTCCCTGAGGGTCTCTGCAAAGGAAGATTGGTACTTTGACAGTGGATGTTCCAGACACATGACTGGATTCAAAAATCTCCTCAATAATGTTATGCCTCACACCACCAGTTTTGTGACCTTTGGAGATGGTGCTAAAGGTGAAGTCAAAGGAGTTGGAAATTTGGACTGCCCTGGAGTTCCAAGTCTGAATAAAGTACTGCTGGTAAAAGGGTTGACTACTAATCTCATTAGTATCAGTCAATTATGTGATCTAGGATTCATGGTCAACTTCTCAAGATCTGAATGTCTAGTAATTAATGAAAAACTAGATGTTGTAATGAGAGGAATCAAATCCAAAGATAACTGTTACGTGTGGCAGCCTGAGAACACTGATATCTCCACTATGTGTCAAATCATCAAAGAAGAAAAAGAGATGAAACTGTGGCAGCATAAGATTGGAAGAATGAAAAGAGCTATTTCTATGGAAGCTGTCAGAAGAACTCCAAAACTACAGGCTGATTATATATGTGATGTGGCAAATAAACTTGAAGAAGAATGTGTTGTCAGAACCTTAAGTCATCTTGACAAGGATGTTGGAAATAACAAGTCTAATAAATTCTGGTCAAAACAGATGCTCCCTGAGTACAATGTTACACAAGATGTTGTGACATTGTGTTGTGACAATCTGAAAACAATCAACATTTCCTTGAACCCTATTGACTTTGAAGAGAAGAAGTCATTTAAACTGGAACATAGTTTCTCTAAGCTTCAGCTGACTGATCCGTCTACCAAGGCTCTTGTTGGAAATAAACTTGAAAATTTAAGGGGCAGGTTGGGTATTCACCAACATGAGAAATTATAGCAATTAATTTTGCTTAAAACAAGGGTTGAAGGGATTAATTTTATTAAGTCTATATTTAGTGGGTTAATCATATTCTTTCACAATTTCTTCAAAAGCTTTAAGAAGTTGAAGAGACTCCCTTTTACCCCCTACCTCTCTCATCCTTGCAACCTGTTTCCTTCTCCCAATCAAAGATTTTTCTCAAGCTACTATCATTACTCAAAGTCAATCAAAATGTCTCAGACATCGTCTTCAACCATGGCGACTTCGTCTTCCTCATCATCGTCATCATCTGACCAAGATTCTAGGGCAATCACTACATGCATAGAATCTGAAGTTCTGGAGGTCACTCCTCTTAGGGAGATGGCAACTGACCCAGCCAGAGTCAAAAAGCTCAGAACCAGACATGCAGGAAGAGCTCAAGCTTCAGCCTCTGGTAATTCTTCTCATCCTTCGTCTTCTGTACCTAATAGAGAAGGATCAGTTCAAGTTCACCAAGCTATTGCTAGGCTGGTTACTAGTATACTGAGTGGCAACCAATCTGTACCGGGGATTTCTATCCCTTTAAATCAATCAGAAAGTCCAAATGTGGAAGTTTCTGAAAATGAAGATGTCACTGAGAATGTTGTGACACCAAAAGACAACATTCAGAACTCCTCTGAAAAGGCTGCTGATCCACCTATCATTGATGTGGATGAAGATTACTCAGATAATGAACTGATTGCTAATGTGAATCCTAGCATTGCTAGGAGATTGATGAAAAGAAAGAGTAGTCAGAATGATAAACCTGATGCTAAGAAATCCAAGGCTGAAGGGATGGCTGAGAAAAGTATTCAGACAAAAGGGAAGAAGGCACAGGTGCAGACTGCTAGACAACCAATCTCTAAGAAAAGTAAAGAACCTGAAACTTCTGATTCTGATGATGAATCAGAATTTGAGATTGATATTGAAGAAACTCCCATCAGAAGGAAGCTCCCCTCCAGCAAGATTGCTAGAGTGCCTGAAGTGCCAACAAACAATATCTCCTTTCATCATCCTGACAATGCAAACAGATGGAAGTATGTTTGCTTAAAGAGAATAGCCCTGGAGAGAGAACTCAACAATGATGTCTTGGAGTGCAAAGACATCATGGATCTGATCAAGAATGCTGGGCTAATGAAGACAGTGATGAAGTTTAACAAATGTTATGAAAATCTGGTTAAGGAGTTTGTAGTGAACTTGTCAAATGATTGTGCTGATGGAAGATCAGCTGACTTTGAAAGTGTTTTTGTTAGAGGAAGAAGGATCAAGTTCTCTCCATCAGAAATCAACAAGTTTCTTGGAAGAACAAATAAGGACTGTCCTGATCTAGAGGCAACTGACAATGAAGTTTGTCTAACCATCACAGCCAGGCAAGTAAAGTGCTGGCCATTGAAAGGGAAGCTGAATGCTAGTAAACTCAGCATGAAATTTGCCATCTTGCATAAAATAGGTGCATCAAACTGGGTGCCTACAAATCACAAATCAACTATCTCCACAGGATTGGGGAGATTTATCTATGCTGTAGGAACCAAGACTGCCTTTGACTATGGAAGGTACATCTTAGAACAAACTTTAAAGCATGCTGGCAGTTATGCTGTCAAAGGACCAATTGCCTTTCCCTCTCTCCTCTGTGGAATCATCCTTGCACAATTCCCTGATATCCTTGTGGCAAGAGATATAGTATGCAAAAGAGATCCTGCCCTTGGCCTGCACTACAAACTGTTTCAGGGATCTCATGCTCCAGACATTGTCATAACATCAGCTGAGACATCGTCTGTAAAGACCCAGTCCAAGACATCAGATGTCATAGCTGTTTTAAAAGAAACTTGCAAAGAGCTGGATACTAGAAAAAGGACCCTAGAAACTCTAATTGCCAGGCTAGAAAAGGAGGAAGCTGAAGAAAGCAGAAGGGAAGAAGGTGTAGAAGCTGAAGGACAGCTCAACATTGAAGAAACTAGCTCCTCTGAGTCTGATGACAGTGCTTGAAGGCTGATTGCTGCTTGGTGGTGTTGATGGTGGAGTTTGGAAGTGTGTTCTGTTGTTGTCTGCTACTGATCTTATTATTTTGTCTTGGATAACTGTAAAATTTTCTGAACATGTATCTTTGGCCCATTTGTGGCTAAAGAGGGGGAGAATATTTTGGTACTTGCTTAAGTAGTACTTGACATTCTATTTTTCTGCTGTCACTTATTTCTGCTGCTATCTATCTCTAATTGTTTAGGGTCTTTAGCCAAAAATCTGCCAAAGGGGGAGTTTGTAGGTGTTTAGGTATTGGCTTGCATTTTTGGTAAATACCAAGTGTATGTGTGAATGTCATGACTGATGTCATAACATTCTAGTTCAGTTTGTACTGACTCATTAGGTACCTTTGTAGAAAAATATTGTAATTCATATACTGATGTTTATAAGTGTGTATCTGAGCATTTTGCAAAATGATCACATTTTGCTAAATCAGTAGACAGGTTTTCTCAGATGTCATAACAGATGTTATGACATCCTGTTCTGAACTAGCAGGATTGCAGGATTGGATAAGTCTGAGTTTTTTCAGGAAATAACTCAGTCCTTCCTGAACAGAAGCCTGCGTTTTCTGAGGGGTAACCTAGCTCAACCCTAACCTGGTTAATAAAGTCCTGTGACCTGGTCTTTAGGTCAAACGGAATTAACCCTAGGTTTTTGGAAACCCTAACTAAAGTTGCAGCTGCTATATATTCAACAGAGCTGCTGTTTTTCAAGGATCTCTGCTGATTGATTAGAAGATCATTTTTTGTAATCTGTATAGATTTGTTTATTTGTACTCCAAGCAATTATCATTGTGATAAGTGCCTTGGAATAGGTTTCTATTTGTAAGGGTTGTGTAACACTCAAAGCTTTGAAGCAAGAGTGTTTGAATGTTCCTTGACTAAAGCTGTGAAGCAGAGTCAAGTTAGTTGTGTACATCACTCAAAGCTGTGAAGCACGAGTGATTGTGTTGCTTGATTAAAAAGCTGTGAAGCTTAATTAAGTGTGTGTTTTTGAAGAGTGTCTTCATCAATTCTTAAGTCAAATTGGTTTATGTATCACTGCTGTGATTGAGGGGGAGTGAGTAGGAACTCAGGTTTAAGTTGTACTTAGATTAGAATTGCATTGGGTAGGTCTTAAGTGAAGGAGATAAACTGGTTGGTTTATTCCTGAATTAACATCTCTTATAGTGGATTCTCTCCCTGGCTTGGTAGCCCCCAGAGTAGGTGTTGTTGCACACTGAACTGGGTAAACAATTGACTGTGTTCTTTACTGCTTTTGTATTTACTGTCATATAGTAAGTCAGATACGGTGTCATAACATTGGACGTGACATTGAGTATCTGCAGTCAGAATTTTCAATGGGTTCCTTCGAATGGTCCAAATACATGCTCCTGGGGTGGGTCGGTAAAACATGTCATTCGATTGAGACATTCAGACATGTCTGGCAAGTCCTTCCAATGTGCCACCATGGTACTTCTTTCGCATGAGACAAAGGTATAATGTAGAATTTATGTGTTGAAGAAAACTATTTCCAAGGGGGATACTGTCCAATAAAACTTGCCTACAAGGGGCCATGTGGCCAAACGAAAGGTGTATGTTGGAGGTCCCCACTTTGTGACTTTATGCAAACATGTAGCATATTCTTGCTCAAATGAAGGCTTGTATGAAGGGAACCATATGCCCAAACGAAAAGTATGACCAGAAACTTGTACTAAGGGATTCACACACCCCAAATGAAGGATACATGCAGGGGATGGAAGGCACAATCGAAAACTTTCAACACTGGGAAAGCCATATGCCTCAAACGAAGGAGGCCTGCAGGAGGGAATATGTGTAATCGAAAGAGAGAAGAAGAGAAGCTTTAGCCTCCTGAATTGAAGGACATCATCAGGAGGCTTTTTGCCTTGTGAATTGAAGCTACTTGATGGGAAGTACTGCCCTGTCGAAGCTTGTAAGAAGTTGCTTAAAAGGGTGATTTTGGTCTTGTGCATGTTAA
The DNA here is from genome assembly GCA_948472305.1 of Vicia faba. Classification (NCBI taxonomy): domain Eukaryota; kingdom Viridiplantae; phylum Streptophyta; class Magnoliopsida; order Fabales; family Fabaceae; genus Vicia; species Vicia faba. Next base: position 1,055,071,856 of record OX451736.1, on the reverse strand, counting down.
CATGGTAAGGAATTTTTCCTTGTAAATCTTGAGTAATACATAGGAAAGATGCTATGTGGCCAAATGAAAGATTTTCCCAAACATTCAAATGAAGTCTACTGCCTAACGAAGCAGGAAATGAACTTGCCCAAATGAGTCCAATGCCCCAATCGAAGCATGAAATGAACTTTCCCCAAAGGAGTCCAGCGCCCAAACGAAAGATGTAATCAAAGCCAGAGTGTCCAATCGAAGGATGCAAAATCGAAAAGAACTTTCTTTTTTCCTTTAATTTTGTCAAAAAGAGTATTTTCATCTGTTTTGTCTTTTTCAGCAATTTCCTCTTTAATTTTGATGCTGAAGAGTCCAAATATATTTGTGTAAGCTTGAATTTTTGGGAGCCCTTTGTGAGAAATGTCATGAGAAATGAGAGGGCAAATTTTGGGGTACAACAACTATCCCTGTTCAATCTTCTTAAACCTGAAGAGTTAGATTGGCGAATCTGCCATTCGTGACTTGAAGGTGGAAGATGATTGAACACTAGAGTGCCCAAAAATTTTCACTTAATGATATTGTGGTTGAGGTGTAAGATGTGGGCTTAAAGATGCCATTTGGAGAAATTATGGAGAGTTGTTGGAGATGGACTTATAGATGCCATCCAAAGGTGATTGTTGATATAAATTAGACTAAGTCTAAGCTTGACTTCAACTGGAAAAGAATCAGAATAAGCCTTTGGTCGATTTAAAACTGAACCTAACAGAAGTCTTGAATAATCTTTAACTGGAAAGAATCGGGATAAATCTTTGGAGTGATTTGTCTGAACCAGGGAAAGCGTCTATTGGGGAAGAATCAAGATACACCATTGATCGATTTAAACTGAACCAGGAGAGATCTGAAATATTCTTTAACTGGAAAGAATCAGAATAAATCATGGAGCGATTTGTCTGAACCAGAGAAAATGTCTACGAGAAAGAATCAGGATAAACCATTGAGAGATTTAAACTAAACCAAGAGAGGTCTTGAATATTCTTTAACTGGAAAGAATCAGAATAAATCTTGGAGCGATTTATATGAACCAGAAAAAATGTCTACAAGAAAGAATCAGGATAAACCATTGAGAGATTTAAACTGAACCAACAGAGGTCTTGAATATTCTTTAACTGGAAAGAATCAGAATAAATCTTGGAGCGATTTATCTGAACCAGAGAAAATGTCTACGGGAAAGAATCAGGATAAACCTTTGAGAGATTTAAATTGAACCAACAGAGGTATGGAAAAGAATCAGAATAAATCTTTGGAGTGATTTATCTGAAACATAGAAGGAGTCTACCAAAAAAGGAATCAGGATAAACCATTGATCAATTTAAACGGAACCGGCAGAAGTCTGAATATTCTTTAGCTGGAAAGAATCAGAATAAATCTTGGAGCGATTTATCTGAACCAGAGAAAATGTCTACGAGAAAGAATAGGGATAAACTATTGAGAGATTTAAACTGAACCAGTAGAGGTCTGAAGGAAGTATTCTTTATATAGATAGTCACCCTGTCCTATTTTGGGAATTGATCTACAATTGATTTGTTCATAGATAATTGTCCTGTTTTGTTGAAAAATTGATGATGATTTTCTATTGATTGATCTTTCCTGAAAAGGTAAAGAGTTAGTTGTATGTAATGCCATGATGTATGAAATGCATGGTGTAATGATATTTCTCAAAATAAATGAGATTGCGAGTATGCATTTGTGTTGTCGATGTTTATGATGTATGAATGCAATGTATGCACATATCAGTTGTTCTGCTGTAGTGCTGTTTAGATTGGGGAAAATAAATCCCTGACTGTTGTTGAGAATATGGAGTGTGGGCCTTCATATTTTGTTGAAATTGAAGTGTTGATAGATGGGTTTCCGTCATTAGAGAAGTAAACTCTGTTGGCGAATGGAAACGTCGTGCATAGTTTGTGAACTTGGTGAAATCCTGCTGAGACATCCTGAGAAGCTGGGCGACTTTCACTGGGAAATCTTTGGTGCGGAAATTAAAAGTTTCACTCAGCCAGGGATATGAGAGCACTTGATACCATTAGGCTGCATACTAGAGATATTCCAGTGATCCTGTAGCAGGATGTCCTTGCTTCTGCTCCATTAGAGAAAGTACATGCGGGGATTTTATGGAATGGCCTATAGATATTATCTTTTTTCTTAAAGCCATTAGTAATTGTCTTTCTGTTCAGTTTTCCTTTTTATGCGTTCATTTGTAAACAGTAATTACGTTCAAATGCATATGTTCAAAAATAATCACTGGACGTTTTTGCAAACAAAACAGGAAAGTAAAAGAAAAATATATATTTTTGTATTTTTAAAGGAATATCTTTGTATTAACTTGAATAAGTATTTTTGTACAAAGAGACGAACATCCTAGTAAGAGAATGTCATCGTAAAAATGAAAACTGATACAAAGAAAAGACAGCTATGTGAAATAATCCCATGGGGTTCCCATTCTGTTATAGCCTTCATGTCTCTGAGGGTCTTATCCACTTGCTGCTTTGTCTGAAACTGATTGGATTGATTAGAACCGTTTGAGTTTGACGATTGATACTGAAGATTGGTTGTAAGGTAATCCAACGGGACATAGTCATACGCTTTAAATCCCTAACTTTTTCCTGGACCGCCCTTTCGGGTTTTCAGTCCACCGGGATACCCTTTTTTTCCCAAGCCGCCTTTTCAGGTTTTCAGCTTGCCGGGTGTACATATTTTTTTGTATTTATCCCTAATTTTTGCCTAGGCCATTCAACCTAGCGGGTCTTTTCATGCGTAGTATCTTTTAAATATGTCCGCATTTACAGGGTGCAAAAGGTCGTCACCGTCCATAATGGTTAAGATCATTGCCCCACTAGAAAATATGTTTTTTATCACAAATGGTCCTTCATATGTAGGAGTCCATTTTCCTCTGGGATCACCTTGTGGCAGTATGATACGCTTGATTACCAAGTCACCAACCTGATACACCTGACGTCTGACCTTCTTGTTAAAAGCTTTAATCATACGTTTTTGGTACATCTGGCCATGGCTGACAGTCGTAAGCCTCTTCTCTTCAATCAAGTTCAACTGGTCAAATCGAGTTTGAATCCATTCATCTTCATTCAACCCTGCATCCCTCATGATTCTCAAAGAAGGTATTTGGACTTTAATTGGTAAGACAGCTTCCATGCCGTATACCAAAGAGAAAGGAGTTTCCCCTGTTGACGTGCGCGTCGTTGTACGATAGCCGTGGAGAGCAAATGGTAACATCTCATGCCAGTCCTTGTAGGTCACTGTCATTTTTTGTATGATCTTATTAATGTTTTTATTAGCGGCTTCTACAGCGCCATTCATCTTCGACCGGTAAGGAGAAGATTTATGATGTTGGATCTTGAATTGCACGCATAGTGCAATGATCATAATATTGTTGAGATTGGTACCATTATCTGTAATGATTCTTTCCGGAATACCGTACCAACAGATAAGATTTTGTTTGATGAATCAGGCCACAATGTTCTTGGTAACATAAGCGAATGAAGCTGCCTCGACTCACTTCGTGAAGTAATCAATGGCAACAAAGATGAAGAGGTATCCATTAGAAGTTGTAGGCTTGATTTCTCCAATCATGTCAATGCCTCACATTGTGAATGGCCAAGGAGCAGTTAGGACGTTTAGAGGAACTGGAGGCACATGTACTTTATCAGCATAGATCTGGAACTTATGAAAAGTCTTTGAATGCTGATAACAGTCTGCTTCCATGGTGGACCAATAGTATCCTGCGTGTAAATCATACATGATCTTATATGCCTCACTCTTGTCTATGCATCTAAGCAAAGTAGAGTCGTGGTTGTGCTTATAGAGGATTCCATTACTGAGGAAGAATTTAGCAGAAAACCTTATCAGGAATTTCTTATCATTGACTGAAGCTCCCTCCGGATATTCTTGGGCCTCGAGATATCTCTTAATTTCATGGAACCAAGGCTTGTCCAATACTTCTTCAATATCAATCTCGTGATAGTAAGTGGTTCGTCCATCCGCTCAATGGTGATATGAGGAGCCTCATTACCCCACCTGATTTTGAACATGGATGACATAGTGGCTAGCGCGTCCGCTAGTTGATTTTCCTCTCGTGGAAAATGATCAAAGGTAATTTCTTCAAAATATGGGATTAATGTCAATAGATGTTATTTGTAAGGGGTGAGATTAGGATGCTTTGTGTCCCATTCTCCTTTAATCTGACTGATGACTAAGGCTGAGTCTCCAAATACACTGAAGTACTTGATTCCCAAATCTATGGCAGCTTTGAGACCCATAATACACCCTTCATATTCCGCCATATATTGGTACAACTGAAACACAACCTAGAAGTAAAGGGAGTATGACAACCTTCAGGAGATATGATTACAGCGCTGATGCTGTTGCCAAGTGCATTTGAAGCTCCATCAAAAACCATGATCCATCGGGATCCTTGTTCAAGTCCTTCATATGGTCTGAGTTCTTTACAATTATTTACCAACATGATGTCTTCGTCCGGGAATTTGAAGTTCATGGATTGATAATACTCCACAGCCTGATGAGCCAGGTGATCAACTAGTACACTTCCTGTTGTACCCCAAAATTTCCCCTCTTATTTCTCAAATAATATCCCACAAGATCTCCTTTGGTTCAAGACTACACTAGGGTTGATCAGCTCAAGATACCTCCTCAAGCACTGATGACTGAAAATTAGTGTTTGAGATTGCACAAGGATAATTGAACTTTTAGTGCCTCATATGACTTTCGTGGATCATTTTAGACTCTCAAGATTCCTCATGTCAAGTTTCAAGTCTTGGATCACATTTTTGCTCAGTCAATTGATCAGTTGACCTAAAAATCAACTATATTGGGCAAAAAGTCAACTATGGTCAATTTACAGTCAAACTTCATAGTTTTGATCCATATCAACATTATGAACTCATATATGTCATTTGATCAAGTTTGGACCACAATTCCTTAAGAAATTTGATAAGATCATCAAAAGGGCAAAATGGTCAAAATTAGGGTTTTGATTGAGAAAGGGCAATTTTTGATTTTTGACCTAGAAAATGGTTGATTGGTTGGAGAAATGATCTCAAGGTTTCAATTGCATCATTTTAACCTAATGGCATGACTCAAAACATTGCTCAAGATCAATTGATTGACTGTTGATTTTCAGTCAATTGATCAAAACTTAACTCTACACTGAAAAGTCAAACTTTGACTTTTTAGCCAAAATCAAGTGTCAAAGATTACAATTCATCAAAACATGTCAAAATATGAAACTTGTTCATCAATAAATCAAAAAAGTCAAGATTTCATTTTGAAAATTCAAAATTTCTAAACTTAAATTTTTTTCTAAGCATTGGAAATTTCATATTTTTTTCACAACTTTGAGCCAATTTTTCACCATGATGCAAGATGAATGAAAGGAAGCTTTCAACATGAAAGTTGTAGACCTCAATAAGATCTAAAACATTTATGAACACAACTCCTCCTAGAAATGTATGGATTTCAAGTTATGATTTTGGGAATACATGTTCATGAAACTTGGAAACTTAGTGAAATTTTGCCCTAGTTTAGGCAGGATTTTAACCTAACTTCATGGCAATTTTTCACATAGTTCCAAGGGATAATTTTGTGAAGATAGAATGTAGATATCATTGCCCTGAAACTATACATGTCCATAGATTTCATTTATGTTGCTTGAGCATGGAGAATTTTGAGTTTGAACTTGCTGAAACGTTTAGGTCAGAATTTGGTACTTTCATAAATTCATCCTTATCTTTGAATGTTAGCTTAAATTAGTTACATGGTTGGATTCATGGTGGAAAATGCACAAGTTTCATGTTTATATTTTTGAAAATGGTTGAGGAATGAACAAGTTACAGATCCTTTGGCTGGAGGTTGAATATGAAGTACAGTCAGGGCAAAATTTATGTTATGTATTTATTTTTATGCCAATGTTAACGGATGTACAGCCACCCCAGTGGCAAAGGTAGCGTGCGTGTATGCATAAGGTCCAGGATTCAACACCCAGTGCTACCTTTTGGTGATATTTTTTTACATTTCCGCTCCTTATGTCACAAATACACACGTCTGGGCCTTAATGCAATGAGCCTTGGTCTTTTGCTAGCTTCTAACCCCTTGCCCTGCTTCAGCGCCCCCTGGTCATTTATTTCTTTATTTTATTTCATTGTTATTTTTAGTTTATTTTACTTTCATATTTTCATTTTATTATTTTTATTACTAATATAATATTTTTTATTATTAATAGAAAAATCCAAAAAATATTTATTTTTATATTTTTATACTCATTTTATTTTTCTTTATAAAAAATAAAAAGAATAAAAACAATTTTTTTACAAAATTAATTTCTTTTTTAATTAATATTTAGATAATTATGTTTAATTATTATATTATATTATTTTCTTGTAAATTAAAATTAATTTAGAATTTAAGTTTATTTTAATGAAATAATTTTTATATTAATCCTAAAACTTTTTCATAAAAGACCCTAAAAAATCTTTTTTAGTTATTTTTTTCTTAATTAGTTTAAATTAATTTTATTTGATTTTTATTAATTATTTTCTTTATTAGGTCAAGATTAAAACCCTTCGTAAAAAATCAAATAAAAATTATTTCTTTTTCCATTTTACATTTTTTCATTTTATCTTCAATTTTGTCCAATGTTCGATATGGTTGTAATAATTAATTAGATTTTAATTTTCTTGCAAAAATCCCCATTTATAAACTTGTATACCCCCTCCCCTAATGATGTAATAGCTTAGTATTTTTATTTTCCACAATTTAATGCTTTATATATAAGTGCTAGTAAATTAGGGTTTGTATGGAAAGATTAAAACCAACAAGTTAGCAAACCTTAATTCAAGACAAAACAATACATGTAAATCAACACACTTGCACAATTACACCCTTAGGGTAAATCCACTTTGTTGCCTTATAAAAATGGCCATGTTATGCATGTGGAGTATCTTAGCAAAAGCAATCAAAAAATACGAGATCATAGTCCCTCGATGACGCTATCAAAGTTGCCTTTCAAAATAATCTTAGTCCCTCAAAGAGAATTGCTAAGATATTTCACAACATTGCTATCATGGCCATATGATGACCCACGCCCGTCCCTTTACATCCAAAGATAGGGCTTCTTACAAAATCAATGGTAAGATAGCAATATCAAAGGAAAGGAAGAAATTAACTAAGACTTTTGGAGTAGGTAGATTGTTCCTAGTTGCTTTCTCATTTTCAAATCAAACATCCTTGCTATTTTCAAAACAAACACCAACACTTTCAAAAAATCTTTCAAACTTGAAACATTTTCAAAAGATCAACACTTTGTATACATTCTTACAAACAAGAACTATTACAAAGTTGTAATTGCAAGCTTCTCAAGTCATATTTGAAGCATGTGTTTTGATGAAGACAACATGGACATCAACTTTCAAAGGATGTGCAAAAAGCTTATCAACATCAAATAAAATTCTTGAAGATTATTGAAGAATTATTGAAGAAATCATCAAATGTCAATATGGTATAAATAATTCTTTAAATCTTGAATATAGATGTTCACAATATGCATTCATCAACATATACATATTCCATAACTTTAAAATCAAGAAAAACTTTGTTTGAAATATCTTTCAAAATGTATTTTTGAAAATAAACCTTTAGGAACCGGTTCCTCCCTAACAGGGAACCGGGTTCCAGCTTTTCTCAAAAAACATGTCCCTGGATTTTGTACCAGGAACCGGGTTGTACCAATAGGGGAACCGGTTCCTGCGTGATAAATTTGAATTCCAACTTATAACGTTCACTAAGAACCGGGTTCTGTCAGTGTCGGAACCGGTTCCTAGCGAACCAGTGCAGCTTTTATTTTGTTTTTTGAACATTTTTCAAGTGGTATCTTTTCATGAATGCATTGCAACTTTTCATATGAAATGGCATGAATGAAGAGGTTCTTATGACTTTATAAAATGCATATTTTTTCAGGTTTCAAACAAGAACACATATAACATTTTCATACAACAATTATACTTCTTCAATAAGCAATTTTCTCATTCACTCACATTTGAATTTAAACTTTCATGTGTTCATAATTTTGTGAAACTTTCCATATACACTTTCATTATCATTACAAGTTTCATACATACATTGTGAACATTTATATACATTGTTGAGAATTGTTTTTATCTTGAAGAAGAAGATCAATTGAAGATTGATAAAGCTCTCCATATACTTCAAACTAAATCATTGTATTACTTAAAGGTTTTCCCTTACTATCCAGGATTGTTGGAAGTAAGTGTTGTGATTTGAAGAGGATTGTTCTTCATTCACATTAGTGTTTGTTTGGTCTTAAAGGTGTTAAGAACCTTTGATCACCCTATAGGTTAGATAGTAAGCATAGGTTGTACAATCATTCTAACTATAGTGAAATCTCTTTCGTGTTGGAAAGGGGACTGGAGTACTCTCGGATTGTGAGGGGAACCCGGATATATCATCGTGTTCTTTACTTTTCCGCATTTATCGCTTTCATCACCATAATCGGGAAAAGATAAAGATATAATCAAAAGCTTCAAACACTTAACCAAAAATACTACCAAGCATTCTCATAAAACCGCATAAAATTTTATAAGACCTAATTCACCCCCCCTCTTAGGCACTCTGAGACTTACCATTGGCATCAGAGCAAGTTATAGGTAACTTGTTCCTAAAGATCCAGAATGGCTTCCGCAAATCATCAACCAGTTTTCAGAGATGGTGGTAGTAACAACAAGCCTCCTCTATTCTGTGGTGAATATTTTGACTTCTGGAAAATACGCATGAAGGCGCATTTAGAAGCACAAGGAGAGGAAGTATGGGATGCTGTTGAAAATGGTCCATTTATCCCAATATCAGTTATCAATGGCATTGGTTCTGTAAAGCCCAAAACTACATGGGACGACGATGATAAAAAGAAAGTTCTCTATGACAAAAAGGCAATAAACCTTCTTCAAGGTGCACTCAGTATGGACGAATTTTTCCGTGTCTCGAACTGCAAGACAACAAAAGAAATATGGGATACCCTGGTTCAAACTCATGAAGGAACGGCTGAAGTAAAAAGATCAAGGCTAAATACCTTGAGTCAAGAATATGAATTATTTCGAATGCAGCCCAGAGAATCCATTCTTGACTTACAAAAGAGATTTGTGCATTTGACAAATCACTTAAATGCTCTTGGTAAAACCTTGATAAATGATGAACTCAACTTGAAAATCCTTAGATCATTGACTAGGGAATGGCAACCAAAGGTAACGGCAATCTCGGAAAAGAAGGGTCTCTCCGCAATGACTTCCGCTACATTATTTGGCAAACTTCAAGAATATGAAACGGAACTCGGTAGACTTGAAAAACATGAAAATTTAGAGAAGAAATCCAAAGGCATTGCCTTGAAAGTTGATTCAAAGGAAAGTCAAGATAAAGATGCATCGGAGGAAGATGAAAACTTCTTGCTTCTTGTAAAAAGGTTAGGAAAATATTTTGGTCATAAAAACAATCTTCATAATGCTAACTTTGTCAAGAGGAAGAAATTTTATAATCATAAAGATAAAGAAGCCTCTACATCAACTCAAGATGTCACATGTTATGAATGTGGAAAGCAAGGTCACATAAAGCCGGATTGTCCAAAACTCTCCAAGAAAAATGGGTTCAAAAGCAAAAAGGAGTTCAAGAACAAAAAGGCTTATGTTGCATGGGAAAATAATGAGATAAGTTCTTCATCCGATTTGGAAAGCGAGGAATGTGCAAATCTATCATTGATGGCTTCACATCACTCCGACGATGAAGAAGAGGTTAGTAATGAATTTAATCTTTTTGATGATGATGTTCAAGATGCTATTGATGAACTCTTGAAAGAATGCAAAAGTTTATACACAAAGGTGTCAAATCAAGAAAAAGAACTTCTAAGTTGTTTAGAAAAAATTGACACCATGACTAAAGATTTTGATCTTCAAAAACAGAATTTTATTAAAGAAAAAGAAAACTTTGCATGCTCCAAGTGTGAATCAAATGTCTTTCAAATTGTTCAATTGAAAAGAGTCATTGAGCGATATGAAAAAGGACAAATAGGATTGGAAGGATTACTAAGCCAACAACGTTATCCGAATGATAAAAGGGGTCTTGGTTATGTGAATTCTAAGAAACCAAGTAATAATCCCACTGTTTTTGTAAAGGCTAGTAATAGTTCCAAACCCAAGAAGGTAGAAAAGAAGCAAGTTGTTCATAATCATCAAAAGAAGAAGGCTAATGTACCGAAAAAGAAAACATTTCCTAAGAAGAAATCTTATCCTTCTAGATATAGAAGTAACTTTGAACCTACTTGTTTTTATTGTGGTATTAAAGGCCATACACCTAATGCTTGCTATGTTAGAAACTTTAGTATAGCAAGTGGGCATTATGTGTGGGTGAAAAAGGGAACTGACTATGAAGGACCCAAGGCAACTTGGGTACCTAACAAAGAATAATTTGTTTGTGTAGGTATGCTTGAAATCCACATCAAATGTTTGGTATCTTGATAGTGGATGTTCAAAGCATATGACAGGAGATGTACACCAATTTTCATATCTAGTACATAAAGCCAAAGGGTATGTCACCTATGGAGACAACACCAAAGGAAAGATTCTTGGCTTTGGAATAGTTGGCACACCTCCATCCATTCAAATTGAGGATGTTCTCTATGTTGAAGGATTAAAGCACAATCTTCTTAGCATAAGTCAACTTTGCGATAGAGGGTCCAAGATCAAATTCAACAAAGATGAATGTCTCATTATGGATGAGGCAACCAATGAGGTAAAACTCAAAGGTATAAGAACTAACAATATTTTTATGATTACTTTAGATGATTTGTCTCTGAAGGTACAATGTCTTATCGTAAACAACAATGACGCTTGGTTATGGCACAAGAGGATCGCTCACATTCACATGGAGCACTTGAATAAATTGGTTAAGCATGACTTAGTTATTGGTCTACCAAAGATGAAGTTCATCAAGGACAAATTATGTAATGCATGCCAAAAGGGAAAACAGACCAAAACAACTTTCAAATCTAAGAATGTGGTGTCTACTACAAGACCACTACAATTGTTACACATGGATCTCTTTGGTCCATCAAGAACAAAAAGCTTGGACAAGAACTTGGTATTTTGGATGAAGGTGATATCTAATGTTTCTCTTAAAATGCACGTCTTAATTTTTATATGTATCTATTTCACTCTTTTTCCCCATCCTTTTTGATGTTAACAAAGGGGGAGAAGAATATGCATGCGCGTTGTTTTGTATCAAAGAAATTGCAGGCCCAAATAAATATAAAACTCACTCCAAAATTCAAGAATCATGGACTTAGGGGGAGCATACAATTTAGAGGGAGCCTTGCATTTGCTCAACATGTTTGCTACACAAAACAACATGAACAATTCAAGAATCATTTTCAAGACTTGGTTGTCATCATCAAAAAGGGGGAGAATGTAATTGCAAGCTTCTAAAGTCATATTTAAAGCATGTGTTTTGATGAAGACAACATGGAAATCAACTTTCAAAGGATGTGCAAAAAGCTTATCAACATCAAATAAAAGTATTGAAGATTATTGAAGAATTATTGAAGAAATCATCAAATGTCAATATGGTATAAATAATTCTTTAAATCTTGAATATAGATGTTCACAATATGCATTCATCAACATATACATATTCCATAACTTTAACATCAAGAAAAACTTTGTTTGAAATATCTTTCAAAATGTATTTTTGAAAATAAACCTTTAGGAACCGGTTCCTCCCTAACAGGGAACCGGGTTCCAGCTTTTCTCAAAAAACATGTCCCTGGATTTTGTACCAGGAACCGGGTTGTACCAATAGGGGAACCGGTTCCTGCGTGATAAATTTGAATTCCAACTTATAACGTTCACTAAGAACCGGGTTCTGTCAGTGTCGGAACCGGTTCCTAGCGAACCAGTGCAACTTTTATTTTGTTTTTTGAACATTTTTCAAGTGGTATCTTTTCATGAATGCATTGCAACTTTTCATATGAAATGGCATGAATGAAGAGGTTCTTATGACTTTATAAAATGCAGATTTTTTCAGATTTCATACAAGAACACATATAACATTTTCATACAACAATTATACTTCTTCAATAAGCAATTTTCTCATTCACTCACATTTGAATTTAAACTTTCATGTGTTCATAATTTTGTGAAACTTGCCATATACACTTTCATTATCATTACAAGTTTCATACATACATTGTGAACATTTATATACATTGTTGAGAATTGTTTTTATCTTGAAGAAGAAGATCAATTGAAGATTGATAAAGCTCTCCATATACTTCAAACTAAATCATTGTATTCCTTAAAGGTTTTCCCTTACTATCCAGGATTGTTAGAAGTAAGTGTTGTGATTTGAAGAGGATTGTTCTTCATTCACATTAGTGTTTGTTTGGTCTTAAATGTGTTAAGAACCTTTGATCACCCTATAGGTTAGATAGTAAGCATAGGCTGTACAATCATTCTAACTATAGTGAAATCTCTTTCGTGTTGGAAAGGGGACTGGAGTACTCTAGGATTGTGAGGGGAACCCGGATATATCATTGTGTTCTTTACTTTTCCGCATTTATCGCTTTCATCACCATAATCGGGAAAAGATAAAGATATAATCAAAACCTTCAAACACTTAACCAAAAATACTACCAAGCATTCTCATAAAACCGCATAAAATTTTATAAGACCTAATTCACCCCCCCCCCCCCCCCCCCTCTTAGGCACTCTGAGACTTACATTGCTATCATGGCCATATGATGACCCACGCCCGTCCCTTTACATCCAAAGATAGGGCTTCTTACAAAAGCAATGGTAAGATAGCAATATCAAAGGAAAGAAAGAAATTAACTAAGACTTTTGGAGTAGGTAGATTGTTCCTAGTTGCTTTCTCATTTTCAAATCAAACATCCTTGCTATTTTCAAAACAAACACCAACACTTTCAAAAAATCTTTCAAACTTGAAACATTTTCAAAAGATCAACACTTTGTATACATTCTTACAAACAAGAACTATTACAAAGTTTGCCTAAACGATGGCGCCTTTTCAAAACACTTTCAAAAACCACACAAAGCACATTTTTCAAACAAAAGCAAGTGATCTAGCAAGTAACTAAGAGCCCGTAGATAATTATGGATGAAAAGGGTGCTAACACCTTCCCTTTTCATAATCTACCCCCCAAACTCAAGAAACAATCTCAAAGGTCTTTCCTGTTCTTTTCACCCTTTCCTTTTGGATAAAAGAAAAGTCGGTGGCGACTCATACTAACCGCAACATTTGCGATAAAATGCAAACAACCAAGTCTGTTCTCCCACCATATCACAAAACTGGCGACTCTGCTGGGGAAAACTTAAAAGTGGGGTTACCTTAGGGCTAGATCACCTTTACTTGCTTTCATTGTTTGACTTGTATGCTTTATATTTTTGGTTCTTATGCCCATCTCCTTCATTGAGGAGTAATCTACTTGTTATTTATTTTCTTTCAATTCAAGAACATTTTGTCTGTAATATTCAAACAATGACTTTTAAGCCATGTGCCTGGCTCGGGACACTTTGGTCCATTTGTCAAGGGTTTTATTTATGTTCATCTAATCATATGGTCATTCAGTACATTGGGCTCTTTTGCATTCAAATATTTGTGTTCGTTGTCTTTCCTTTCTTTCGAATATATATTTTTTTTAAAAATAGCCATGTATCTTACATGCACACATACACACACATTCTTGCAGGTCCTCATCCACTCTGGATCCTATTGCCAATGACTCTACTATTTCTGACTATGAATTTGAATGTCCAATCAACCAAGCCGAAGACGAAGGCGAGGAAGATTGTGAAATACCGGGAGAACTAGCCAAACTTCTATTACAAGAGGAAAAAGCTATTCAACCGCACAAAGAGTCAGTTGAAGTCATTAATCTGGGTATTGAGTCAGATAAGAAGGAAATCAAGATCGGTGCTAATTTAGAAAGTAGTGTCAAGAGAAGGTTGGTCTTATGAAGATATGCCTGGGTTGGATACTGACATCGTAGTTCATCGTCTACCGACAAAAGAAGATTGTCCTCCCGTCAAACAAAAGGTTCATCGCATGAGGCCTGATATGTCTGAGAAGATAAAAGTTGAAGTAATGAAACAATTTGATGCAGGGTTCCTAGCTGTGACATCCTATCCCCAATGGGTTTCTAATGTGGTGCTGGTGCCAAAGAAGGATGGAAAAGTTCGCATGTGCGTAGATTATAGGGATCTGAATAGGGCAAGCCCCAAGGATGACTTCCCTCTACCATACATTGACGTCTTAGTCGATAATACTGCTCAACATAAAGTCTTCTCATTCATGGATGGCTTCTCATGCTATAATCAAATAAGGATGGCTCCCAAAGATATGGACAAGACTACTTTCGTTACACAATGGGGCACCTTCTGCTACAAGGTCATGCCGTTCGGATTAAAGAATACAGGGGCAACATATCTAAGAGCTATGGTAGATTTGTTTCATGATATGATTCATCATGAAATAGAGGTCTATGTGGATGATATGATTTCCAGATCACAAACTGAAGAAGAACATCTCGATCACTTGTACAAACTATTCGAAAGGCTGAAAAAGTACAAACTGATGTTAAACCCTAACAAGTGCATGTTTTGGAGTACGATCTGGAAAGCTTCTAGGATTTGTTGTCAACAATAAAGGAATTGAAGTTGATCCTGCCAAGGTAAAGGTCATCCAAGAAATTCCAGTCCCTCATTCTGAAAAGGAAGTCAAAGGATTCTTGGGGCATCTCAATTACATTGCTCACTTCATATCACACTTGACTGCTACTTGTGAGCCAATCTTCAAACTCTTGAAAAAAGATCAGGTAGTCAGATGGAATGATGAGTGTCAGGCTGCCTTCGACAAAATCAAAGAATACCTACAAGAGCTTCCGATTCTAATGCCTCCATTTGAAGGAAGACCCTTGATCATGTACTTGACAGTACTAGAGAATTCTCTGGGGTGTGTTTTGGTCCAACATGACCAGTCTGGCCGAAAAGAGCATGCTATTTATTACCTGAGCAAAATGTTTACCGACTGTGAAACCAGATATTCATTGCTCGAGAAAACTTATTGCGCTCTGGCATAGGCTGCTCGCCAGCTAAGATAATATATGTTGACTCATACCACTCTGTTGATTTCTAAAATGGACCCAATCAAGTACATTTTCGAGAAACCTGCCCTTTTCCAAACGGATAACTAGATGGAAAATGATCTTGACCGAGTACGACATTAAATACACTACACAAAAGGACATCAAAGGAAGCGTACTAGCAGATCATTTGGCCCATCAAGCTGTGGATGATTATCAGTCTATGAACTTCGACTTCCCTGACGAGAACATCATGTTGGTAACCGATTACGTGAAACCTGGACCGTATGACGGACCTGAACAAGGATCTCGATGGACTATGGTATTTGATGGGGCTTCCAACGCCTTAGGTAATGGAATTGGCGTTGTGATCATCTCTCCTGAAGGTTCCCACACCCCATTCACTGCCAGACTATGCTTCGATTGCACGAACAATATGGTTGAATATGAAGCGTGCATCTTGGGTCTGAAAGCTGCTATTGACTTGAGGATCAAGCACTTGAATGTGTTTGGGGATTCTTCTCAGTGATCAGCAAAGTAAAAGGAGATTGGGACACTAAGCACACCAATATCATCCCTTACAAGGAACTTGTGCTATCCCTGATTCCCTACTTCCAATAAATCACTTTTGAGCATTTCCCTAGGGTAGAAAATCAGTTGGCTGACGCTTTGGCGATCATGTCTTCAATGTTCAAGCTCAGATGGGACAATGAAGCCCCTATGATTACAATTGAAAGATTCGACGAACCTGCAAATTTCTGTGAACTTGACACTGACGCAGAAAAGCCATGGTACTTTGAGGTGATAAGGTACCTTGAAGCACAAGAGTATCCAGAGGGAGCATCCATCGATGACAGAAAGTTCTTACGAAGATTTGCAGCCAAATTCTTCGAAAGAAATGAAATATTATACAAACGCAACCATGACTCCACTCTACTCTGATGTGTGGACAAGAAGGAGGCAAAGGAAATCATGGAAGACATGCACGATGGTCTCTTTGGTACTCACTCAAGTGGATATACGATGGCTAAGAAAATCTTGAGAGCTGGCTACTATTGGTCAACAAGGAGACTGATTGCCATCAACATTCAAGAACTTGTCACAAATGCCAAATTTATGCTGACAAGGTCCATGTGCCTCCTATCCCTCTGAACGTCATGACAGCTCCGTGGCCATTTTCAATGTGGGGCATTGATATGATTGGAGAAATCAAGTCCACCGCTTCCAATGGATATCGCTTTATTCTTGTCGCTATCGACTATTTCACCAAGTGGGCCGAAGTCGCTTCTTTTGCCTCAGTCACAAAGAATGTGCTAGCCAGATTCATCAGACACAACCTCGTCTGTCGTTATGGTATCCCCGAAAGGATCATCACCGACAATGGGACTCACCTCAACAATGCTATGATTACTGAGCTTTGCACTCAGTTTAAGATTAAACATCACAATTCTTCTCCATATAGACCGAAAATGAATGGCGCGATCGAAGCAGCCAACCAAAATATCAAGAAGATTGTGCAGAAAATGGTGGTAACCTATAAGGATTGGCATGAGATGTTTCCGTTTTCTCTACATGGCTACCGCACTTCAGCTAGAACATCAACTGGGACAACTCCCTTTTCTCTAGTCTATGGCATGGAAGTTGTTTTACCAGTGGAAGTTCAGATTCCCTCGCTAAGGATTATGAATGAGGCAGGTTTAGGCGAAGACGAGTGGATTCAAACGAGATTGGATCAACTTAACTTGATCGACGAAAAACGATTGGTTGATGTTTGTCATGGTCAGACGTACCAAAAACGTATGATTAAGGCTTTCAACAAAAAGATCAAGCCTCGAGTATATCAAGTTGGTGACTTAGTGATAAAACATATCATTCTACCACAAGGCAACCCCAGAGGTAAATGGACTCCCACTTATGAAGGGCCATTTGTTGTCAAGAGAGTGTTCTCTGAAGGTGCCATGATGATGACTACCATGGATGGTGAAGACTTCCCACATCCTATCAACGCGGACATAGTTAAAAAATACTACACATAAGAGACCCCCTAGGTTGACACACCTAGGAAAAATAAGGGCATCCCGGCAAACCAAAAGATTTGGGCAAAAATTAGGGATATATGCAAAAGATCGTACACTCGGCAAGTTGAAAACCCGAAAGGGAGACTTGGGCAAAAATGGGTATCCTGGTGGATTGAAAACCCGAAAGGGAGGTCCAGGCAAAAGTTAAGGATTAAAAGCGTATGACTATGTCCAGTGGAATCACCACAGTCAACTTTATCACCAAGATCCAGGTTCAAATGGTCCAAGATCAATCCAATAAATTTATGTCAACGGCAAGGGGCATTCGAAGACATCGGGGCAATAGTAGAGTTGGAAGGCAATGAGATCATTTCACATGGCTATTTGTTTTTGTTTTCAATCTTGTTTCCCTTTCGACGATTTCCTCTTACTAGGATTTCTGTCTCTTTGTACAAAAACGCCTATTCACGGGAAAAATACCAATACAAATATACTTTGAAGTGCAAATTTTATGTTTTTTATTTTGAATGCAAATTTGTCCAATGACTAAAATTGAATAAACATATGCATATGAACATAATTAAAACTATTTGGCGCATATGACCTAAGAAATAACAAGCACCTCTTTAATGTATATGGAATACCCCCACAGAGTTATTTCATTAACATCCTCCACAACAAAGTTACTCACAAAGTCTCTTTGCATAAGATAATCCCCAACCAGAGTCTCAATCTCTTGGCAGCTCTTTCCCCAACTAAGTCGAATCTTACAAGTAGAGGCCTTGTGGATCACTTACCAAAAGGAACTCACCTCTTCAATAGGGTTTATTTCCCCAACAACCAACGAGTAGCATAACTCCCCAGCTGAGTAAAAAATTCCCCAGCCGAGCCTGATGCCCCTAGCTGAATATACCTCACTAATGTGAGTCTGTCCTCCCCGACTGAGTCTACACTCTCCAACTTGAGTTTGTCTTTTAGACTATTACAAATCCTAGGGCCGAAATCTCTTGGCAGCCCTAATCCTCAGTAAAGTCGTCAACAAAGCCTTTACTATCTCCAAAAGCTACTATGAAGCCTGGATCCGACCAGATATTAGTACAAATTTCAAATTACTATGAAGCCTGGACTCGACCAGATAATAGTCAACTTCTCAAGTCACTATAGAGCCTGGACCCGACCAGATAATAGTTTGACTTCATCAATTGCTGAAACCTGGACTCGATCAGATAACAATTTGAGTTTCTGAAACCTGGATCCGACCAGATAATAATTAATCTCAATTTTAAGTTACAAAAGCTTGGACCCGGCCATATATTAGTTTAACTCTTCAAAATATAGAAGAACCTGGGCTCAACTAGACCAAGGTTTGACTTTTTTTCCCAATAGAGTTTGCCTCTACCCTAACAAGTTATTGTGAAGTCTGGATCCGACCATATAGCAATTACCTTCAGAAATTCGTTGTGAAACCTGGAACCGATCGGATAACAACTAAATCCCCTAACAGTTTATTGTGAAACCTGGACCCGACCAGATAACAATTAGCCTTATCCACCTCAGAAACCTGCAAAGCATGGACCCGGCCAGATGTTAGTTTTCAAACAAGTTATTGTGAAACCTGGAGCCCGACCAGATAACAATTAGCTACGATTCCCAGAGAGACACTGTGAAGCTTGGACCCGACTAGATAATAGTGCAACTTTCCAAAAGAAAAACATGAAACCTGGACCCGACCAGATAGTGGTTACCACTTCAAAGTTACTGCAAAACCTAGATATGACCAGATAACAGTTAATTTCCTTATCCCCAACAAGTTGTTGTGAAGCCTAGATCCGACCAGATAACAATTTAATTTCAAGAAATTTTCTGTAAAGCCTGGAATCCGACCAGATAACAGTTAACTTATCTCTTCCCCAGTGAGTTACCCTGAAGCCTGGAATCTGACCAGATAACAGTTAATTTATCTCTTCCCTAGTAAGTTACCGTGAAGCCTGGAATTCAACCAGATAACAATTGACTTCCTCATTCTCAGCAAGTTGTGAAACCGGGATCCAACCAGATAACAGTTGACGTTCAAGAGATATTCCCCAACGGAAGCATCCTTTCAACAAAGTTTGAAGATATGTATATTCTTCGTCCCCAACGGTAATTCGGGAGTAAACTCCCCAAAACTCCTCAGCAACAATCATGGATTTATTTTCCCAGACAAAAAATATACACCTCACATTCATACATCATAGCATGTACATACAAAATGCATTTAACATGATCTCATTCATCTTGTGAACATCATGCATACATCTGCATTTTTCTAACTCTTTTTCTCAAAGGTAAAACATCAAGTTTTAGTATGAATCGACCAAAGATTTGTGCTAATACCTTCTCCAGTGTTTACCATCATTCCTCCAAATGGCATCTATAAGCTCATTCACAATTCATCTTCGAGTGCAAATTTTTGGGCACTCTAGCATTCAATCATCTTCCACCTTCAAGTCACAAATGGCAGATCCGCCAATCTAACTCTTCAGGTTTAAGAAGATTGAACAGGGTCAGCTGTTGTACCCCCAAAATTTGCCCTCTCATTTCTCAAATAATATCCCACAAGATCTCCTTTGGTTCAAGACTGCACTAGGGTTAATCAGCTCAAGACACTTCCTCAAGCACTGATGACTGAAAATTAGGGTTTGAGATTGCACAAGGATAATTGAACTTTTAGTGCCTCATATTACTTTCATGGATCATTTTAGACTCTCAATATTGCTCATGTCAAGTTTCAAGTCTTGGATCACATTTTTGCTCAGTCAATTGATCAATTGACCTAAAAATTAGCTATATTGAGCAAAAAGTCAACTATGGTCAATTTACAGTCAAACTTCATAGTTTTTGATCCATATCAACATTATGAACTCATATATGTCATTTGATCAAGTTTGGACCACAATTCCTCAAGAAATTTGATCAGATCATCAAAAGGGCAAAATGGTCAAAATTAGGGTTTTGATTGAGAAAGGGCAATTTCTGATTTTTGACCTAGAAAATGGTTGATTGGTTGGAGACAAGATCTCAAGGTTTAAATTGCATCATTTTGACCTAATGGCATGACTCAAAACATTGCTCAAGATCAATTGATTGACAGTTGATTTGCAGTCAACTGTACACTGAAAAGTCAAACTTTAACTTTTTAGTCAAAATCAAGTCTCAAAGATTACAATTCATCAAAACATGTCAAAATATGAAAATTGTTCATCAAGAAATCAAAAAGTCAAGATTTCATTTTGAAAAGTCAAAATTTCTAAACTTAGAAATTTTTCTAAGCGTTGGAAATTTCACATTTTTTCACAACTTTGAGCCAATTTTTCACCATGATGCAAGATGATTCAAAGGAAACTTTCAACATGAAAGTTGTAGATATCAATGATATCTAAAACATTTCTAAACATAAATCCTCCTAGAAATGTATGTATTTCAAGTTATGATTTTGGGAATACATGTTCATGAAACTTGGAAACTTAGTGAAATTTTGCCCTAGTTTAGGCAGGATTTTGACCTAACTTCATGGCAATTTTTCACATAGTTCCAAGGGGAATTTTCAAAAGTGACCAACATATAGGTTGTAGAGGATGTTACAAACTTTCCAAAATGTCCAATAACTCATTGAGATCATGTTTGAGCAAGGAGAATCAAAGGCATGAAGTTGGCATTTCATTCTTGAATTATAGGTCATTTCCATGATGAACAAGAATTCAAATCCAAGCCTAGGCTGCATTATCTTTTCTTCGCAGGCCTCAAACTTTTTTGGCACCCCATAATTAAATGTTTGCACAATTGTTAAAAGCTTCAATCCAAGCATTCAATGCATTGCCCATGCTTAATTCCATTTTAGAAAGAAAGTAACCATTCCATTCTAATAAAGTTGCTTTAATCACAAAATCAGCTTTGTCTTGAGCATTAAACTTGTCCTTTCTGAACAAGCATTCCCTACACAATCAGAATAAGCATGTTTAAAGGTTACAGCCATCCTACAAGCTTTGTACTTCACATTGGAACAAGTTGTTTCAAGCTTGCTTCAAAAACAAGCAAAATCCCATAACTTGTACTTGTGTGATTCTGATCCTCTCAAGCCTCAAAATCTTTTCCATATAGTTATACAAATTGTTTACAAGCAAGGACATGAATGCACAAGCTCTCTAACTCACCCAAACTCAGAATTGCATCTCAAACCACTATTGTTTCATATTCTGACCAAGAACTTCAAACTTCCATTTCACTCGTGCGTTTCTCGGCCTTTTGCTTCCAAAAGCTTCCAAACATCATACATAAGTCATCCCCGTCCCTATTACATGACTATAACACCAACTTCACACACTTCCAAGTTCAAAAATAGAGCATCAAAATTGGACTTCTCCAGACCATTCCAGCCACTTTCAGTTCAAGCCAGGCATTGCATTAGCTTCCTAGAGGTCCAAGGAAGCTAACCTGATCATCACCATCACTTGAAACAAGCTGAAACTCATTTCACGATTTCAGTTTTTGAGGTATTTTTCTTGAACTTCTATCTCATTATTTAGGCATTGTTAGGCTTGCATTTGTGAAGATAGAATGTAGATATCATTGCCCTGAAACTATACATGTCCATAGATTTCATTTATGTTTCTTGAGCATGGAAAATTTTGAGTTTGAACTTGCTGAAACGTTTAGGTCAGAATTTGGTACTTTCATAAATTCATCCTTATCTTTGAATGTTAGCTTAAATTAGTTACATGGTTGGATTCGTGGTGGAAAAATGCACAAGTTTCATGTTTACATTTTTGAAAATGGTTGAGGAATGAGCAAGTTACAGATCCTTTGGCTGGAGGTTGAAGATGAAGTACAGTCAGGGCAAAATTTGTGTTATGTATTTATTTTTGTGTCAATGTTAACGGATGTACAGCCACCCCAGTGGCAAAGGTAGCGCGTGTATGCATAAGGTCCAGGGTTCAACACCCAGCGCTACCTTTTGGTGATATTTTTTTTCCAGTTCTGCTCCTTTTGTCACAAACACACACGCCTGGGCCTCAATGCAGTGGGCCTTGGTCTTTTGCTAGCTTCTAACCCCTTGCCCTGCTTCAGCACCCCCTCGTCATTTATTTCTTTATTTTATTTCATTGTTATTTTTAGTTTATTTTACTTTCATATTTTCATTTTATTATTTTTATTACTAATATTATATTTTTTATTATGAATAGAAAAATCCAAAAAATATTTATTTTTTTTATTTTTATACTCATATTTTATTTTTCTTTATAAAAATTAAAAAGAATAAAAACAATTTTCTGAACAAATTAATTTCTTTTTAATTAATATTTAGATAATTAGGTTTAATTATTATATTATATTATTTTATTTTAAATTAAAATTAACTTAGAATTTAAGTTTATTTTAATGAAATAATTTTTATATTAATCCTAAATTTTTTTCATAAAAGACCCTAAAAAATCTTTTTAGTTAATTTCTTTTCTTAATTAGTTTAAATTAATTTTATTTGATTTTTATTAATTATTTTCTTAATTAGGCCAAGATTAAAACCCTTCATAAAAAATCAAATAAAAATGATTTCTTTTTCCATTTTACATTCTTGCATTTTATCTTCAATTTTGTACAATGTTCAATATGGTTGTAATAATTAATTAGATTTTAATTTTCTTTCAAAAATCCCCATTTGTAAATTTGTATACCCCCTCCCCCAATGATGTAATAACTTAGTATTTTTATTTTCCGCAATTTAATGCTTTATATAAATGCTAGTAAATTAGGGTTTGTATGGAAAGATTAAAACCAACAAGTTAGCAAACCCTAATTCAAGATAAAACAATGCATGTAAATCAACACACTTGCACACTTACACCCTTGGGGTAAATCCACTTTGTTGCCTTATAAAAATGGCCATGTTATGCATGTGGAGTATCTTAGCAAAAGCAATCAAAAAATACGAGATCATAGTCCCTCGATGACGCTATAAAAGTTGCCTTTCAAAATGATCTTAGTCCCTCAAAGAGAATTGCTAAGATATTTTACAATATTGCTATCATGGCTATATGATGACCCACACCCGTCCCTTTACATCCAAAGATAGGGTTTCTTACCAAATCAATGGTAAGATAGCAATATCAAAGGAAAGGAAGAAGTGAACTAAGACTTTTTGAGTAGGTAGATTGTTCCTAGTTGCTTGCTCATTTTCGAATCAAACATCCTTGCTATTTTCAAAACAAACACCAACACTTTCAAAACATATTTCAAACTTGAAACATTTTCAAAAGATCAACACTTTGTATACGTTCTTACGAACAAGAACTATTACAAAGTTTGCCTAAACCATGGTGCCTTTTCAAAACACTTTCAAAAACCACACAAAGCATATTTTTCAAACAAAAGCAAGTGATCTAGCAAGTAACTAAGAGCATATAGATAATTATGGATGAAAAGGGTGCTAACACCTTCCCTTTTCATAATCTACCCCCCGAACTCAAGAAACAATCTCAAAGGTATTTCCTGTTCTTTTCAGCCTTTCCTTTTGGATAAAAGAAAAGTCGGTGGCGAATCTTACTAACCGCAACATTTGTGATAAAACGCAAAACAACCAAGTCAGTTCTCCCACCATATCACACTTCCCTTTATTGGTTTCTGGGTATTATACTGAATGTCGTATTCAGTCAGGACCATTTGCCATCTTGCTATTCTTCTAGAGAGGGCGGGCTTCTCGAATATGTATTTAATTAGATCCATCTTGGATATCAATAAGGTAGTATGAGTCAGCATATACTGTCTTATCCGGCGAGCAACCCATGCCAGAGCGTAACAAGTTTTCTCGAGAAGTGAATATCTGGTTTCACAGTCGGTAAACTTTTTGCTCAGGTAGTATATTGCATGCTCTTTTCGGCCAGACTCGTCATGCTGCCCAGCACACACCCCATTGAATTTTGCAAGACAGTTAGACACATGATCAGAGGTCTTCTCTCAACTGGCGGCATCATAATGAGAGGCTTTTGATGGTACTCTTTGATCCTATCAAAGGTAGTCTGACAATCGTTGTTCCATTCCACCACTTGATCTTTCTTCAGTAATTTGAAGATTGGTTCACATGTAGCTGTTAGATGGGAAATGAATCGGGCGATGTAGTTTAGCCGTCCTAAGAATCCCCTAACTTCCTTCTCAGTGCAAGGAGAAGACATTTCTTGTATTACTTTTACCTTTTCAGGCTCCACTTCAATACCTTTACCCTGACAACGAAGCCTAAGAGCTTACCGGACCTTACTCCAAAAGTGCATTTATTCGGGTAAAGCCTTAGTTTGTATTTCTTCAGTCTTTCAAACAGTTTCTGCAGATGGTCAAGGTGTTCCTCTTCAGTTTGAGATTTGGATATCATGTCATCCACATAGACCTCTATCTCGTGATGGATCATATCGTGAAACAAAGCTACCATGGAATGCTGATAGGTTTCCCCGTCGTTCTTCAACCCAAATGGCATAACTTTGTAGCATAACGTCCCCCCACTATATGACGAAGGTTATTTTCTCCATGTCCTCAGGTGCCATTTTGATCTGGTTGTATCTGGAGAAATCGCCCATGAAGGAAAATACTTTATGTTGTGCAGTGTTGTCAACTAGAATATCGATATGGGGAAGCAGGAAGTCATCCTTGGGGCTTTCCCTATTCAAGTCTCTGTAATCCACACACATACGTACCTTATTATCCTTTTTAGGCACTGGAACAACATTGGCGACTCATTGTGGATAGGAGGTGACAGCTAAGAATCCGGCGTTGAACTGCTTCATGACTTCAGTTTTGATTTTCTCTGACATTTCTGGCCGCATGTGATGGACCTTCTGTCTTACTGAAGGGCAGTCTTCTTTTGTCGGCAGATGATGGACCATGATATCAGTGTCGAGTCCTGGCATGTCTTTGTATGACTAGGCAAAGAACTCAGCATAGTCATGTAGTAACTGAGTTAAGCGCTTCTTGACACTAGGCTCTAGGTTGGCACCTACCTTGACTTCTTTCTTGTCCTCTTCAGTACCTAAGTTAACTGTTTCAACCGGCTCTTCATGGGGCTATATGGTCCTTTCTTCCTGTTGTAATAACCTGGACAGTTTCCCTGGTACCTCACAATCTTCCTCACCTTCGTCTTCGGCTTGGTAGATTGGATTTTAAAAGTCACAATAGGCCATATCGGAATCGTTACCCATGGGATCTTGAGTGGATGTGGATCTGGATTTCAATATGTGAGTGTGTGTAAGAGCATAGCTATCTTTGATAAAATAAAAGGTAGAAAAATAAAAACAAAGAGCGTAAAATTTGCCTGCAAAAACGTCCATGATTTATTGATGACATATGAAGATGAAGTAACAACCCTCACAAATGGACCATTGTGCCTCGGGTAAGACACAAGGTTTTAAAGTCTAAATTGTTTAAATATTACATGTTTCTAATAGGACCTACGATCCCTGAGCTTTTCCACCTATTATTTTATTATTATTTTTGATTTTTTATTCATTTAAACCAAAATAAATCAAATTAAATGGTAAAATAATAAAAGCAAATCAAATCTTGGGATTTTTGTGCACATTATGAGTTCATATACAACTATCATGGCATGTAATTCGTGCAAGGATGATTTAGATTGAAAAAGTCATGATTGGAGCTATTTTTGGAAAGAAATCATACAAGGCCAAAATCAAATCAAATCTTCATAATTCCTCAAGATACCATGAGATTTCTTCCATTATTTTTGACCTAAATTCATCCTCTATATAAACACAACACCCTCATACACTAGGGATCACAAAATTGTCTGCCCAAGAACACTCTCTAAAAACCTCAAATTCTGTCAAAACTAGGGCAAACTCAAAACCGAAGATGCAGCCACTTTCAGTCCCAGCCATCAATTACAAATCATTCCTGAGGTATCTCAGAGTAAGAATAGGTCAAAAGTCATGGCCATTGATGCATGAAACAAGCATACTCATCTTCTCCAATTTGCTTTTCTTTCAAACATTCATATAATTAATTTCATGCATTGCTAATATTTATTAACTGTCCAAATGAGTTCTTGTTGTTATGTAGAACAGGTTTGAATCACAAACAATAGCTTTGCTTGGTGGATGAGGCGCCTAACTTTGACCCAAGGGGCATGGGTTCATCACCCACCCCATACATTTTTCACTTTTTTGACTATTTTCTTTTCTAACCCTTTTCATTTATTTATTTTTCACTTGATTTGTTTTCTATCATTAATTTAATTAACATATAAAATCACAAAAAAAATCATTAAATATTAGTTTTAGGTTTTTAATTAATTAAAATAATTTTTGACAAAAGTTGTTTTAATTTAATCAATATTGATTTTATTTCATGATTAACTTGTAAATTAATCATAGTTAGGTTTTTAATTATTAATTCACACTTTTATTATTTTCCTAAAAATTTACTGCAGATTCAGTACATCACCATTCCATGCGTCCATCATATGCTCACAAATCCTACCCTTTGGATCATCCCTTGGTCCAGATCCAGCGTCCAACCACAACAGCCCATGGTGAAGATGTGAAAAACACAAGAAGGAGGGGTTGAATTGAAAAACTTAGATCAAAACAGCCTAATGACACAATATTTTTATCCTGGTTCGTTTGATCTTAAACTACTCCAGTCCACCCGTCAAGGTGATTTCGCCTCTCTCCAACGAGGTCTTAATCCACTAATCTCAAAGGATTACAACAACTACTTTAACAACTGTTAAAGTCTTCTTGAGTACAACCACAAACCGGTTAATCTCAAGGAAATCTTTTACAAATAATTGAACAAGAGTGTGTTGTTGTTTTCTAACAAAACAGTATATCACAACTGTGATAATTACACAGGTTAAGCTTAGAATAGAATAAATTTGCTAGAGCTTGAATATGCATGGTTTGAAATTCTCTACAAATTGATGTGTGCGTACGCACATGCTTCTTTCACAAGCAGACTTGTTTATATAGGCAGGCAAGAGACGTTTTCCATAAAGCAAGTTTAATGTTAATAACACACTTTCCTTTTGTAGAAGATCTTGTCTGAAGAAAGTCGTTGGCATTTAATTCTGTCTTGAATAATTAATAACGCTTCAGAGTCTTCTTTGCTTTAACCGCTGATAACGCTTCAGAGTCTTCTTTGCTTTAACCGCTGATAACGCTTCAGAGTGTTGATGACTTGGTTGAGACGTCTTTGTTCAGAATCAGAGTTTACTTGTTTAAGCGCAGATCCTGGTCATCAAACTTCAGCATAAAAACTGTTTTTCTTCAGCGTGTAATACTTCAGCTTATCTTCTGATGTTGATCCCATCAGAACTTCTGCATATACAAAACATAATTTTAAGGAGCATATTTGTTCTTTGTATATATCTTTGTATTTATTTATTCTTTGTATTTTGTTATCATCAAAACTCTAATCCAGGGTTGTAGAATCAAACTATGTTCTAACAATCTCCCCCTTTTTGATGATGACAAAAACCAGATTTTTCAATTAGAAATAAAGAATAAAAAGTATAGAATTAAGAAGAAAAACTCCCCCTGAGTTGATTACTTCCCTTTAATTCCATGAGTCTTTGCACATCAGAATTTAACTGCATCTTTCATCAGAAATTTGTACCTGTTCAAGCTTTTCAGAAGAAAGAAATTAAGTAGATCAGAATATTTGAGACTTATGTCTCAATAGACCGTTATTGAAAATATCTTATTATTTCTCCCCCTTTTTGTCAGTTATCAAAAAGAACATATAATCAGAGCTAAAAAGGATTTATATTAAAATTAGGAAGCAATGATAAGAAGTTCAGAACAACAACAATATAGAATAAATATTACAGATAAACAAATTTTAAAAGAGAAATCTAAGAGGGAGGAGGAAGGTGTGTGAACAAAGCTTCCAACAAGCCCTTGATCTGGGTGTTGGTTTCCTCTTGTTTGCTTAACATGCTCTTAATTTCCTGAATTGTATCATCATGTTTATCCATCCTTTCCTGAATAACAATATCCGCTCTCTTCAGTTCTTCCAGAGTTTTCCTTCCATAGGAGGACGCTGGAGAATCTTCAGTAACTGGATGCTTCTCAGAGAATTCTGCAATGTGATCTTTTTGAACAAAATCCTCTGCAGGAATCATATCATCTGAAGCAGCAGTCAGAGTGAGACCTTCTGACACTGGTTGAACTTTGTCTGATGGACGATGTTTTGACCAGGGAGCATTGTCCAGAGGGAGAATTTCTTCCTTGAGCAGTTGGCTCAGAACTTGGTCTTCAATTACCTTTAGTAGATTACTGAAATTTTGTTGAACATGTCCATAGCTCTGTTCTTGCATCTTATGAGTTTCAGAGCTTATCCATTTTCTGAAACTTGTCCAAAGATAATATGAAGCAGCAGGATTAATCATCTCTAGACTAGCTTGCTTCAAAGAGATTATCCATTTATGCATTTCTGTTTCAAACGTCAATAAACTACTACCAACATATGGTGAGGGTTCAGATGGTTTTGGTTTTGGAATGGCTGTTTTGTGAGTTATGGCAGCAAGACATTCAAAAATAGTTAGATAAATGACCAGTTTAGCGTTGTCATTTGGATTGCTCTTTGGTGAGGGAGTGGGAGAGTCTGGTATAATTATTAGACTGGTTGGGTAATTTGGTGGAGTTGATTCCAAAGAAGAAGGAATTGGTGGGATGTCCTGGATGGTGAGGAGCATACGAATGGCCAGAGGTTCAGTGATACCTGGAATAGGAATTGTATCTGAATCTGAAGTGGGTTCTTCAGATTGGTTGGATTGAACATTATGAGGTTCTGGTTCACAGGTTTCAGCTGGACGGTTCTCAGAAGTTTGAACTTCTGGTTGTGGTTGTTCAGGTTGTGGAGATGGTAGATGAATATCTGGTTGAGGAGATGGAGGTAGTGGTATTTCTGGTTGTGGAGAGAGGGGAATATCTGGTTGTGGAGCTTCTGAAGTGGTTTCGGAGTTTGGATTTTCTGGTGTGGGAGCAGAAATATTTTGGTTAAAAGTTTCAATATCAGACAGAACTTTTGCAAGTTCTGGTTGAGTTGATTCAGAATTTTGATTGATAGGTAGGGAGTGAGTTTCTCTAAGACTTACAGTTTCTGAGGGGTCAAACCCTATGTCAAAATCATCAAAAGTTTGAGGGGTAGGAATTTCTGATGGGTAGGTATTGGTTCAGATGTTGATACAATAATTGATTCTAAAACATTTACAGAAGAAGGACTACCTTTCTTTTTAGCAGCTTTTGGAGTCCGCTGAGATGATCCTTTTGTTGCTGCCTTTCTTTTCTTGTTCTTCTTCAGCACAACTTCTGGTGCCGCCTGTTACAAGTCCTGAATGTTTAAATCTGGTGCAGTGCCATCTGCCTTGCATGCATCCAAATATCTGACAATAATCTCAGGCTTGGAATCAATTCCTAAGAACATAGGAAAATCATCCAGAGGAATTCTTGTGGAGGTGATGGTTGCAAAAGAAGTAACACTGGGTTCCTTCTTAATGTTCTCAATAATCTTCATCTTTTTCAGATTCTTTGCATTCAAAGGCTTCCCAGCAGTTGTCTCTAAAGAGATGATTTCTCGTGCTTCTGTTAGATGCTCTATCAGCCTATTCTCTGTCAGAATATATGATATGAGTCTTCCAAGGGGTATCCAGTCCCTTTTGGTACGCTCATCTTCTCTAGTCTCCTTAACACTGGTCCTCAGATGATTGAATAGCAAATGAGCCAGATTTACCTTAGTCTTTTTGGAGATAAAGTAAATCAGAACTTGCTGATAAATGTTTATGTAGTCAGGAGAGCTAGTTGGCTTCCTGTGGTTTATGCATCCCAGAATTATATTAGCCCATATTCTGTGATGATCCTTCAGATCCCTTATCTTGCTGGAGGGAAGACCTAGAGTGAAAATTTCTCTTGCAATAGAAGCAACATCAGCACATCTTTCATCCATGTCTATACACCTTACGTCACCACCATTGTAACCTACCAGTCTTGCAATTAGGTATTTAGTAATTACTATCTTCTTCCCCATTACATACAAAGTGACTTGATGGTTGGAGGATGAAGCATGAATCCAGAATTCCTTCACAAGAATTGGAAACGTTGGACCTAGAAGACGGTCAAAATACCTGTTCTATCCTTGAGCCTTTACTTCTTCAGAAAGATTGAATCCATTTTCTTGAAGACTTTGAAAATCTACAATCAGTTATGAAAGCACTTCTAGATTGTCAATGGGCGTGAGAAGAGTTCTGAACGGTTCTTCATATTGTTCCATAGATTCAGTTCTCTGAGTACTGGTATTTGGGATGCTTGAGGAAGCCATGTTCACACAAGAAATTTGAGAAGAAAATGAAGGGGTTTTGAAAGTACAAGCAGAAAACAATTGGAATGAAGTAAAAGTGAAAGAGTGTAAAGAATGAAACTTGCGTTTAAATGGATTTTTGAAAACATAAACTGCAAGAGAGAGAAATAATTAGTAATGATTATAAGAATTAATGGCAGCTGATTTTAGGGGATTCAGAAAGATATTGGAACGGTTATCCATGACATGTGTCTCAATGCACCCAATCAGCGCTTTTTACCTTTCAGAAAAGTGAACGTGTGTTCAGCCTTAGAAGGTAGCTGATGAATGAATGACAATTGTTTGCTTACGTGAACAACACACTTCTATCCTTGAAATGAAACGCTCAGATCTTCATGGATAGATTCTGATACAATCTATACTTCTAAAAATTTGAAGGCAGGTTGATCAGCAGTTCACGGAAAATAACCAAAATTCTGAAGGTTAAGATATGTAAATAAAACAGTTTATTCTGGGCAAAGCTTCATGCTGAGATGTTTCAGAATGAAGTTAAACCTATCTTCAGAAAGAGGTTTTGTAAAGACATCAGCCCATTGATGGTCTGTGTCAGTGAATTTTAGATTGAGAATCCCTTTCTGAATATAGTCCCTAATAAAATGATGTTTTATTTCTATATGCTTAGCCCTAGAATGCAAAATAGGATTTTTACTGAGACAAATAGAAGAAGTATTGTCACAGAGGATAGGGATGTTACTCTAAAATATATTGAAGTGCTCAAGTTGACTTTTCATCCAGAGCATTTGCGTACTGCATCCAGCTGCTGCTATTTATTCAACTTCTGCTGTTGATAGAGCTATTGTGGATTGTCTTTTGCTGGACCATGAGATCAGATTTTCTCCCAGAAACTGGCAGCTTCCAGAAGTGCTTTTACGTTCTACTCTGTCTCCAGCAAAATCATCATCACAGTATCCTACTAAGATGTAATCATTTGATTTTCTATAAAACAAACCCAGATTAGCAGTACCTTTCAGATACTTGAAAATTCGCTTAACTGCTGTTAAGTGAGATTCTCTAGGATCTGATTGGAATCTAGCACAAATGAAAACACTGAATAGAATGGCAGGCCTTAAAGCCGTCAGATACAAAAGAGAACCAATCATACCTCTGTAGACCTTCTGTTCTACCTTTTTACTTACCTCTTCTTTTTCCAGAATGCACGTGGGATGCATTGGAATCCTTGATGGCTTACATTCTGAGAGATCAAATTTCTTCAAAAGTTCTCTGACATATTTTCTCTAATGAATGTAAGTTCCTTATGGAGTTTGATTAATCTGAATGCCCAGAAAGAATTTTAGTTCTCCCATTAGGCTCATCTCAAACTCTGCCTGCATACATTTAGCAAACTCTCTTCCCAAAGAGGGTTTAGTGGATCCAAATATGATGTCATCAACATAAATCTGACATACTAAAATGTCATTCTTAACTGTCTTACAGAACAAGGTTGTGTCCACTTTCCCTCTGGTGAATTCCTTTTCCAACAGGAAGTTACTTAGTCTTTCATACCAAGCCCTGGGAACTTTTTTCAGACCATAGAGTGACTTCTTTAGTTTGAAAACATATTCTGGATTTTTGGAACTTTCAAAACCAGGGGGTTGGTGCACATATACCTCTTCTTCTATATAGCCATTTAAGAATGCACTCTTGACATTCATCTGATACAGAGTGATGCCTTTATTAACATCAAATGATATTAAAAGTCTGATAGATTCTAACCTGGCGACTGGAGCAAAGGTTTTTGTATAGTCTATCCCCTCTTGCTGACTATAACCTTGTGCTACCAGTCATGCTTTGTTTCTGATGACTTCACCTTGTTCGTTCAGTTTGTTTCTAAACACCCATTTTGTACCAATGACGTTGAATCCTTTTGGTTTTGGAACCAGATCCCATACGTCATTTCTGGTGAATTGATTTAGCTCCTCTTGCATTGCCAGAACCCAGTCATTGTTCAGAAGTGCTTCATCAATTGTTTTTGGTTCAATCAGAGAAACCAGTCCCGTGAGAGACTCTTCAGAATTTCTGAAAGTAGATCTTGTTCTGATTGGATCTTCCTTCCTTCCTAAGATTGTTTCTTCTGGGTGATCAATGCTGCTTCTGGATGGTCTTTTCTGGAGTTGATCAACAGAATATGCTGGATTGCTTGCAATGACTCTTTCTGATGTTAAGGGAGTGTCTCTATTGAGAGCCTCTGATGAGTTGTCTTCAGTACCTGCGAGATCAACTTCCATACTTGCAAAGAATTCATTCTGCTTTGACTTTTGAGAGTCAAGCTTATCATCAAACCGAACACTGATTGACTCTTCAACAATCTGTGTTTCTGTATTTTATACTCTGTACCCTCTTGAGCATTCAGAGTATCCTAACATAATACACTTTTGTGCTTTAGAGTCAAACTTGTTCAGATAATTTTTTGTATTCAAAATAAAACATGTACATCCAAATGGATGGAAATAAGAAATGTTGGGCTTTCTGTTCTTCCACAATTCATATGGAGTCTTTTCCAGAATAGGTCTTATGGAGATTCTATTCTGAATATAACACACTGTGTTTATTGCCTTTGCCCAGAAGATCTTAGCAACGTTAGTCTCATTGATCATAGTTCTGGCCATTTCTTGCAATGTTCTGTTCTTTCGTTCTACAACTCCATTTTGCTGGGGAGTTCTAGGACAAGAGAAATCATGCATAATGCCTTTTTCATTAAAGAATAATTCAAAATCTTTATTTTCAAATTCTCCACCATGATCACTTCTAACTTTGACGATTCTAAGATCCTTTTTATTCTGAACTTGGTTGCAGAAGGTAACAAACAGAGGTGACTCGTCCTTGTGCCTTAAGAACTTTACCCATGTCCATCTGCTATAGTCATCTACGATTACTAACCCATACTTCTTGCCACTGACTGAAGCAATTTTTACTGGTCCAAATAAGTCAATGTGCAGAAGTTCTAATGTCTTAGAGGTGGAAACTACATTTTTAGATTTGAAAGCAGATTTTGCAAACTTGTATTTCTGACATGCTTCACACAGA
The DNA here is from genome assembly GCA_948472305.1 of Vicia faba. Lineage (NCBI taxonomy): Eukaryota > Viridiplantae > Streptophyta > Magnoliopsida > Fabales > Fabaceae > Vicia > Vicia faba. Next base: position 1,055,038,205 of record OX451736.1, on the reverse strand, counting down.
GCATCTGAATTGAACTTCAAGTTAGGAAGTCCTCTGACCAGATTGAGTTTGTTAATCTGAGATATTCTTCTTATACTAACATGTCCCAATCTTCTGTGCCAGATCCATTGCTCGTTGTTAACAGACAGAAGACATTTTACATTTTGACTTTTCAGTTCAGAAAGTTTGATTTTATAAATGTTGTTTTTCCTCTTTCCATTAAATAGGATAGTCCCATCTTTCTAACTAACAACTTTGCATGAATTTTGATTGAAGATTATATCATAACCGTTATCACTTAATTGACTTATGGATAACAGGTTATGCATTAATCCATCAACTAATAAAACATTACTTATAGAGGGAAGATTTCCATTACCTACTGTTCCAGAGCCAATGATATTTCCTCTCTGATTGCCTCCAAAGCCTACGTGGCCTCAAGGCTTAAGTTCCAGGCTTTGGAACATATGCCTTCTTCCTGTCATGTGTCGTGAGCAGCCAGAGTCCAGGTACCATGATTAGTGTCTTTGCTTTGCTGCTAAAGATATCTTCCACATGTATTATTTTATCCTTAGGTACCCATATTTTCTTGGGTCCTGATTTGTTAGTTTTACCAAAACTCTGGTTGAATTTTGGTTTGACAGAGTAATCACTACTTGTGTATTTTATGTCGTGTGTGCCCATATATAAAGTGTGAATCAAGTGGCGTGCATTTTATAACTAAGTCCATGGCATTTTTTGGTGTAGGTACCTTACCTTGATATCCTATCCCTTTTCTGCCATTTCTGCTAACTCCATAAATCATTGAAGCCATCTTGCTTCTGTCTATGTTTTTAGCAAGAAACTTCTGATAGCTGTGATCATACTCTTTGATGATCTCATCAGCATTGTTAGGAGTTTCAGGGATTGTTTCCTTCTGAGAGTTTTGCAACTGGTTTTATAATTTTGAAATTTTTTCTTTTAACTCATAATTCTCCAATCTGAGACTCTCAGTCTTATCAGAGTCAGAAGCAAGATTCCTTTTCAGGTTTCTGAATTTCACTTTGAACTGCTGATACCTTTCTAGAATTCCATTAAGGCTTTCAGCTAGTTCAACCTTAGTAAAGTTTATAGTAAAGTCAGGGAATACCTCTTCAGTATCTGATTCAGAGTCTGAACCAGAAGCTTCACTGTCTTCAGATACGTTTGCCATGAGAGCTATGTTTTCTCTTTCATCATCTGATTCTGAGTCAACTTCAGATGTGTCAGAATCATCCCATGTAGCCATGAGACTTTTCTTCTTTTCCTTGATAAACTTCTTTTTGGGCTTCTCCTTCTGAAGCTTTGGGCAGTCACTTTTGTAGTGCCCTTTCTCGTTACATTCATAGCAGATGATGTTTTTGTTGTTTGGCTTTCTGTATCCTGAAGAACCTTCAGATCTTCTGTGTCCAGAGGAGGATTCTGACCTTCTGTATCTGGAGGAAGATTCATTCTGATTTTCTGATCTTCTGGGATTCCTGAACTTCCTTTGCCTCTGCTTCCACAGTTGTTTCACTCTTCTGGAGAGGAGAGACAATTCATCTTCTTCCGATGAGGATCCATCAGAGGTTTCTTCCACAACCTGCAAAACTTTGGAGTCAGATTTTCTGTTAGATTTTAAAGCTAATGGCTTACCTTGCTTTTGAGATTCATCTGCTTCTAGCTCTATCTCGTGACTTCTGAGGGAGTTGACAAGTTCCTCCAGAGAGATTTTGTTGAGATCCTTGGCTAGCTTAAGCGCTGTGACCATTAGCCTCCACTGTTTTGGCAAGCTTCTGATGATCTTCTTAACGTGATCAGCAGTGGAATACCCTTTGTCAAGAACTTTTAGACCAGCAACAAGAATTTGGAATCTTGAAAACATAGTTTCTATTGATTCATTATCTTCCATCTTGAATGCCTCATATTTTTGAATGAGTGCAAGGGCTTTGGTTTCTTTGACTTGAATGTTTCCTTCATGCGTCATTCTTAGAGAATTAAACATATTCTTGGCAGTTTCTATGTTTAATATTTTCTCATATTCTGAGTATGAGATAACACTGAGAAGAATTGTTCTGGCCTTGTGATGATTTCTGAACTCACGCTTTCGCTAATCAGACATCATTTTTCTATCAATCTTCTGACCATGTCCATCCACTGGGTGCATGTATCCATAAGTCACCTTGTCCCACAGATCAGCATCATGGGCCAGAAAGAAACTCTCAATTCTGTCTTTCCAGTAGTCAAAGTTCTCTCCATCAAAGACTGGAGGTTTGCCACTGAATCTGTCCCTTTCTTCATTGTTGTCATTGCTGATGTTTTGACTTGGTCCTAACATTGTGTTTTTCTGACGCTGGATCTTGTACTGACACGGTTAAGTGTTTAAGCTTAGAACCAGGCGCTCTGATGCCAATTGAAGATGTGAAAAACACAAGAAGGGGGGGTTGAATTGAAAAACTTAGATCAAAACAGCTTAATGACACAGTATTTTTATCCTGGTTCGTTTGATATCAAACTACTCCAGTCCACCCGTTAAGGTGATTTCGCCTCTCTCCAACGAGGTCTTAATCCACTAATCTCAAAGGATTACAACAGCTACTTTAACAACTGTTAAAGTCTTCTTGAGTACAACCACAAACCGGTTAATCTCAAGGAAATCTTTTACAAATAATTGAACAAGAGTGTGTTGTTGTTTTCTAACAAAACATTATATCACAACTGTGATAATTACACAGGTTAAGCTTAGAATAGAATAAATTTGCTAGAGCTTGAATATGCATGGTTTGAAATTCTCTACAAATTGATGTGTGCGTACGCACATGCTTCTTTCACAAGCAGACTTGTTTATATAGGCAGGCAAGAGACGTTTTCCATAAAGCAAGTTTAATGTTAATAACACACTTTCCTTTTGTAGACGATCTTGTCTGAAGAAAGTCGTTGGCATTTAATTTTGTCTTGAATAATTAATAACGCTTCAGAGTCTTCTTTGCTTTAACCGCTGATAACGCTTCAGAGTCTTCTTTGCTTTAGCCGCTGATAACGCTTCAGAGTGTTGATGACTTGGTTGAGACGTCTTTGTTCAGAATCAGAGTTTACTTGTTTAAGCGCAAATCCTGGTCATCAAACTTCAGCATAAAAACTGTTTTTCTTCAGCGTGTAATACTTCAGCTTATCTTCTGATGCTGATCCCATCAGAACTTCTGCATATACAAAACATAATTTTAAGGAGCATATTTGTTCTTTGTATATATCTTTGTATTTATTTATTCTTTGTATTTTGTTATCATCAAAACACTAATCCAGGGTTGTATAATCAAACTATGTTCTAACACATGGTGCACTCTCTGAAGCTAATCCACATGGGATCACATGCAAGGAACATGGGCCAACCAATTTGGGCCTAACAATTTGGCAATGCACCCCCCAGTCTGCATTCTACCACACAGGCCCGATCTTTTCTTTTTTTATTTTATTTCAATTCTTTTTATTGTTTTAATTTATTTATTTTATTTATTTTCCAAAAATCATTTTTAATCAAAACATAAAAAATCAGAAAATCACAAACAATATTAGGTTTAGTCTTTTTTTCCATAAAATATTTAATTGCATTAATTAGTTTAATTAGGTTAACTTAAATCTTTTTTTCATAATTAAAATCAAATAGAAATTAGGTTTAATTCTTAATTTTAATTCCTTCTCAAAATAAAAACAAAAAAAATAGGTTAATTGTTTTTTTTTCATTAATTTTATGATTTTTTATAATTAAAACTTAATTAGTGATTAGGATATTTTGCAATTTATTATTTATTTCCTTAAATAAAAATGACAAAAAATGATTTTTTTCTTTAATTAAATTCAATTTGGTTTTCAAGGGTCAAAACCCTAATTTCTCGCATTTACGTTTGTCGTACGTACTTTTCATTATATTTTTGTAATTGCTCTGAGGTTGTAATAGTCTTTTAAACTAGGGTTTTATTTACTGTTTAATTTCCCCCCAAGTTTTTGTTATGTAATCCCCATTCCCCGAAGCCTTGTACTAACTAGATTTACTTTTCCGCTTTTAATTTCCGCAATCTTTAACTGTCTAGATGTATGGCTAATAGGATTGTATGGCAAGAATGTCTGGAAAATTAAAACGGTAGATTACCTAATGTGCAAAGATTAAATAACCGAAACAAATCATATGCACATATTCACTCCTAGGATTTACCTCACTTCAGTTGCCTTCGATAAACAATCATTAAGCATATGAGATTTTAGTGGTTGCCCTCCAGTCTAAGGAGATCAAAGTGTTCCATTCGAATGTTGCCTCGAAAATGTTGCCTCGGAAAGATCTTAAGACTATAGGGTTGCTACTAAAGTTTTCTAGATATTGCTTTAGTGATTGTACTTTTCCCTTTCGAATGTCCCTTACAACTCTAACGACGGTGCTACCTACTCCTTAATAGCAGGATAACGCTGTCTAAAGGAAATAGAAGGAACAATCCTTTTTTTTCGCGTAGGTAGAATCTTAAGTACTTGCTCAATAAAAACTTTTCACACAAACACCTTTTCAAACAAATTTTCAAAACAAACTTCGTCACATCCTTAAGGACTGATACAAGGGTTATCACGTAGTCAAAGCATTTTCAAAACAAACACACATTAGCAATTTGAAAAAATTAGCAAGTACCTAAGAGCACGTAGATAACTACGGATAGAAAGGGTGTTAACACCTTCCCTTTCTATAATCTACCCCATGTACTTAGAATATCTCAAAAAAGGTTTTTTCTGTTCTTTTCCCTTTTCCATGATTGGATGAAATAAAAGTCGGTGGCGACTCTTGCTTACCGCGACATTTTGCGAACAAAAAACACAAAACGCAAACTAATAAAAACAGTCAGTTCTGCCACCGTATCACAGAACTGGCGACTCTGCTAGGGATCATTCTATAAAGTGGGGTATACCTTAGGATTTAGATCATTTTAAAATTGCTTCTCTTGATTGTCTTGATTGCTTTACTTTTGAGGGTTTGTTCGGGGTTACTATAGATCCTACACCCGGATCTGGGGAACACCTTTTAGTTAAGTAGCAATAAACTGTGAGGGAACTATGATGGGGTATAACGGAACGGTTGAAGAAGTAGCTAGTTGATGTGGCACTTTGGTTGGTACTGGTAACCCTTGAGTCAATCAGGGAGAGTACGGGGCCGTCACGTGGTGTCATGAAGCATCAACTGACCTTAGAACCTTTAATTTCACAACTTCGCCAACAGGACATAGAGAGGTGGCCGACTTTGGTGTATTCCCAAGGTCGACAGATACTCGATGCTACACTCATTGAGGTCTGACTCTTGAGCTTTGTTTAGTTGCGAGAATCGCCTATTAAACGAAGCTGGGAGAAAGATCAGTGATATTGAGATCCCTTTTAGAACCCGGCTACTATTTATAGGACAGGTTGAACCAATCCAACTTCAAGATGGTATGACCTTAAAACTCATGCAAGCCTTAAACCTAAGGACTTGATGTGACTTGTTTGTTGTTTGTTATACTTGTGATTTTCTAACCTAATCATGACATCATAAGCATGGCATATCATGACTAACCATTTCAAGGATTCCCTAGGGATCATTTTTGCTCTATTTTGTAGGACATGGCATCTTCCCGTAGGAACACTATACATATCAACCTTGTGAAAGTGTCTCTCCAACTAAAGGATATGGCATTAAGGGTTCTTAAATGTTCTCATTTCACTAGAAAGCATGGTCAGTTTCCCAATCTGGTCACTGCAAAACCTGGTGAAGAGTTGTTAAAAGTGTTGTTTCAGTTCTTCGACCCGGTGCACCATTGTTTCACGTTCTCGGATTACCAGCTAGTACCTACTATGGAGGAGTTTTCTCAGTTGTTGGGGGTACCTATTCTTGACTAGTTGCCTTTCAATGGTACGGAAGAACATCCAAAGCCTGAAGAAATTGCTAGAGCTCTGTCTTTACAACAGTCTGACATAGTGGCAAATTTGGATACTAGAGGGAGTGTCCAAGGAATTCCGGTTAAGTTTCTACTTGAGAAGGCCTATCATTTTTGGGATATCTTCGATTTACAAGCTTTCGAAGAGGTGCTGGCACTTCTCGTTTATGGGACGGTACTTTTCCCTAATGCTGATCAACTCGTAGATGTGAGCACTATCAAGGTTTTCCTGTCTCATAATCCAGTACCTACATTACTCAGGGATATTCTGCACTATTTGCATGCTCGCACTCTAAAGAGAAGGGGAACCATCTTGTGTTGCACTCCTCTATTGGCTAGGTGGTTTATTTCGCACCTACCCAGGTCTATTTTGAAGAATGAGCAGGGTTTGAAATGGTCTCGCAGGCTGATGTCCCTTAAGCATTCAGACATTCATTGGTGTTCACGGTTCTCAGAAGATGTTACCATCATTGATCGTTGTGGTGAATTCCCTAATTTCCCCCTCTTAGGCATTAGGGGAGGAATCACTTACAACCCTTGTTTGGAACTGCATCAGTTTGGTTATGCGAGAAGAGATGATCCTCATGATACGCTTATCCAAGGAATCACCTTCAATTATGAGGACGACGTTCAAGGCTATGGTAGAAGGTTCATAAAAGCTTGGGGCATGGTACATAAAATTGATAGCAAGACGCTAGGGCACAAGAATTCCATTCCTCTTGAGCCTTATCTCCGATGGGTACGAGCTCGCGCCCAAAGTCTGATGATGCCCTACCCTACTGTCCTACCAATAATTATGGAACCAGTTGCTGAAGAAGACACTGCTTCTTTTGTTCATCACCCTGACATGCCAACTGATCATGAAGAATTACAGAAGTCTTGGTTTCAACTCAAAGAAGAGCGGGACACGTTTGAAGCTCAATTCTATACCAGCGAGAAGAAGGTCCTGGAGCTCACTAGGCTACTTCGTGAAGAAAGGAACATAAATGCCTACATCGCACCAAAGAGGATGCGCTCCTGGGAGACCTAGTTTCTTTTTGCTTTCAGTTTTGTTTTGTTTATTTGTAAGCCTAAAGGGCATTCTTTATAACAATTTGAACTTATCAATGCAATTAATGTGTGTTTTCTTTTGGTTAAATGAATTTGAGCCTTTAAGAATCCTTGAAATCATTGCATATGCATATCATCCATGACATTGCATAAACAGGTACCATTACAGGATTCTCATCTTCTTTGCTATTTATTTCAACAGAAATATCTTCTGAACAAACCATCAAGGACCTTCAGGTGCAGAATGCCTAGTTCAAACAAATGTTCATCAGTCTGGCAAAAGGGCAGGAGGATCTGAAATCCCTTATCCAGAAAGAGAAGAAGAAAAAGAAGAAGGCTTCAGGTATTCTGAATATGGGCAGAAGGTTTGGAGAGCGGTTGAAAAGACAATTCGATTTGAACTCTTCATCTAAGGAAGGGGAGAATTAGGAAGAATAGAAGGACCCCAGTCCTGCAGTTTCTGACAATGACACTGATTACAATGATGAGCAATATCCTCCTGCCGAGGATAGATACAAGCAGTTAGAAGACCGTCTGAGTTCCATGGAAGTTCAGAGGATACCTGGACTAGATTTCGAAGAACTGGGATTGGTGTCGGGAGTAGTCATCTCGTAGAAGTTCAAAGCTCCAGTTTTTGCCAAGTATGATGGGGTGTCCTGCCCAAAGCTCCATCTCCGTTCCTACGTCAGGAAAATCCAGCCCCACATCGCTGGTAGAAATTTGTGGGTTCATTTCTTTCAAGATAGTCTGTCAGGGACTTAGCTTGAATGGTTCTACCAGCTCGAGAGAGCCAGTGTCTGAAATTGGGAAGATCTTGTTGCTGCTTTCTATAAGCAGTATCAATACAACGCCAACCTTGCTCCTACTCGTACTCAACTCCAGAGTATGTCTATGGCGGAAAGTGAAGGCTTTAAAGACTATGCCCAGAAGTGGAGAGACTTGGCTGGAAGAGTCCAACCCCCGTTGTCTGATAGGGAGTTGGTTGATATGTTTCTGGGTACGCTATCTGGTCCATTCTTTAATCATTTGATCGGTAGCTCGTCAGCAGGTTTCATCGAGCTGATTATGACTAGAGAAAGAGTAGAACCTGGGATCCGGAGTGGCAAGATCCAGAAAAATACCTCTTCGAGTATAGAGAAGAAGTCATTTGGTGGCAAGAGGGAAGCCAATGCTGCACACGGCCAGCAGGGGCATGGCAAGGCATACTACCACCAATCTGTGGGGGCAGTGCTGATCTCTAATTCGACACGCGCACAATGACCACAACAATGAAACAATCAACCAAGTGTGGAAAGACCTCAAAGGCCGTTCACCCAAATCAACATGCCACTATCACAAGCATTGCAACACATGTTGAAGATGGAGCTGATTATGGTGATAAACCCTCATCCGAACCCGAAGACTTCCTCTCCTAACTACAATCCAGAGGTAAGGTATGCTTATCATTCTGACAGCCCGGGGCACGATACTAACGATTGTTGGGTGCTGAAATACAAGATTCAGAATATGATTGATGCCAAGGAGATCGAATTCGACCCTCTTGAGACTCCCAACGTGATCACTGCTCCATTGCCAAAACATGGCTAGGATTGAAAGCATTTTTGTTCATTTAAATTCTAAAGTTGTATTTTCTTTACTTATTCAAACAATTATTGTCATGTTAAACTCTATTATTTCATTAAAGCATTCCACATGTCTGTCTTGAATTAATTTGTTTTCATTATGCTTAAATTGCTTTATATTTCCTTTTCGTGATATTCAACTCTCGACTAAAAAACTGTAAGCCTTTAGAGGGAGGATGACGAAAACGATACCACAATCTCTACAGTATGCTTTTGAACAAACCTTGTTGATGATGTACAGGCATTGTTTCAAATCCTAAACAGTGGAATTATAAGGAAGATAACCCCTAGTCAACCCCTTCGAGCAAAAGAAGTAGGAGTTTTTCTTTTCACACATATTAAAACCCTTAATATTACCTGGGCCAGGGTAGTTTTCTCAGTTAATTCAGAGGCGCATTCACTCACAATCTGCCACTTCGTACACAATGAATGGCATCAAAGACGTCCTTCCAAAACAAAATATGGTGATTGTTCCCTATAATCGTCAAGACAGACAGTCATTATCTCTCGAAATAAAATCCCATTAAGTCAAAACCTATGAAGGAGACTTAAGAAAAAACACTGGGGCATCCCGCTGACTGTAATCACAAAAAGAAATAGTTCAGGTAAAAGACAGGGATAATAAAATTAAAAAGAAAGAGGTCCTACAAACCCTCAATAAAAAAGGAAATGACTGCCTATTCAAAATAATCTGCCAGTACCCGAACCATCACTGGAATATCAGAGCAAAGACTCAAACGGGATCTAAATGCACAATTAGTTGAGTTTAGGATCGAAGAACATCACGAAGAACATCACGAAGAACGGGTGGGTACAAATAAAATTTAAGCCTTTATCCTTTGTTTCTTAAACCGTGAACCAGGCCACATTATAACCCTTAAAAGTCCTAGCTGAAGCATGGGTTAGTTCGAAAGCATATTGTTACAAAAGGTATCCTGACTCCTGAAGGTCCGTTACAAATCTTGAGTTGATGTCACATCTTTGCAAAATTCGATTTTTTCTAAAAAAAGTTGCATTTTCAAAACTTTAAGACAGACGTAAGCTTTGCATTCTTAAAATAACATTGTTTGCATATGACTATTTGTTCAGCATCAGAGAAATTCGCATGACGAATATCTAGTGAACAAAAACCTTCTCAATAAAAAGGATCACCTCAAGTGAAAAAACACTTCCAACCAAGGGGCACGACATGATCATTGTCCATCATCAGGGGCAGTCAAGTCAAGATTCAAGGAATCTCTCAAAGATGCCAAAATAGTCAGGGGAAGATCTCCATCTGAATCACTTGGGGGCATTGGGCATGAATTCCAGCAACGAATCCTGTACGATCAAACAAACATCTTCTGGTAGTGTGGCAACACAACACTACTGACAGTGACAACTCCCTACACCCTGAAAGCGTGGACATAAGTCAGAAAATACTACGCATAAACAAAGACCCGCTAGGTTGACTGGCCTAGGAAAAAATAAGGGCATCCCGACGAACCAAAAGAGTTCGGGCAAAAATTAGGGATAAAAAAAAATATTTGTACACCCGACAAGTCGAAAACCTGAAAAGGAGGCTTGGGCAAGAAAGGGTATCCCGGTGGACTGAAAATCTGAAAAGAAAGTCCAGGAAAAAGTTAGGGATTAAAGCGTACGACCATGTCCCGTTATCTTGTCACTTGCCTATCAGTAGAAGACTTATCATTCTGATCGGCAGTTACCAAGCACCTCATAAGTTGGGATAACACTCAATCCACAAGGCCTCCGTAGGCACTTTCTCCAGCAGGTACAAGGGCATAAAATTCTTGATACGAAGTCATTGTTGTATCCTTAGCATGCGTCCCAGTAACATCTACACTCCCCACAGAGTAGAGGAAACCAAAGTTTTGATCTCTGCATCCCCAAACAGAAGTTACTTTCCCCAACCAAGCTCTTTCGGAGAGCCGACGTCTATATTCCCCGGTCAAATTTTGTAATCACAAGCAGTTTATAAAGTTTTCTCCCGAACAGAGTTTATTTCTCTGAATACAGAAGCTCAATCCCCGACAGAGTTTATCCCTTCAGCTATGGAAGCTTCTCTCTCCAACGGAGTTATTCCCCCGCAGAGTTGTTCTCAAGCAGAGTCTCTCCTCGGCAGAATATCCGTAAACAATGGGGCAAATCCCCAACATAGTCATCTCTGGTTCACCATCTCCAGCAGAAGTAGAAGAACCACTTTTTCTACGACGGTCAGGAACTCAATTTCCGTTACTCTCCAGCAGCAGTCAGAGATTTATTTTCCCAAACTCGGACGTGCCATAATAGCATTTCATGTTCATATATCATGACGTTCGCATATATATTGCATACGGTATAATCTCATTTATTTGGAGAACATCATCATACAATGCATGTCATGCATCATATACGATTAATCATGTACCTTTTCAGGAAAGATGGTTATCATCAACAACTTCCAGCAAGTTCAAGATTAGCTCCTGAAACTAAACAGAGTAATTATCTGCACGATCAAATGCAGCTTTACACGGGTTCGTCACGAAGCAATCTTACACGGGTGTCTCCTAAATGCAGCTTCACACGGGTTTATCCTGAAAAATCTTACACGGGTCTTTTCTCATACATTTCCAAATAAAGTTTTACACGAAATTATCACAAAGTAACCTTACCCAGGTTCCTCTTGAAGTTTTACACGAACTTATCACAAGGTAACCTTACCCAGGTTCCTCCCGAAGTTTTACACGAACTTATCACAAAGTAACCTTACCCAGGTTCCTCCTGAAGTTTTACACGAACTTATCACAAAGTAACCTTACCCAGGTTCCTCCTGAAGTTTTACACAAACTTATCCCAAAGTAACCTCACCTAGGTTCCTTCTGAAGTTTTACATGAACTTATCACAAAGTAACCTTACCCAGGTTCCTCCTGAAGTTTTACACAAACTTATCTCAAAGTAACCTTACCCCGGTTCATTCTGAAGTTTTACATGAACTTATCACAAAGTAACCTTACCCAGATTCCTCTTGAAGTTTTACATAGACTTAGCCCAAAGTAACCTTACCCAGGTTCCTGCCGAAGTTTTACAAGGACTTATGCCGAAGTAAACCTACCCAGGTTCCTCCTAAATCCCTACATAGACTCATCACGAGCAACCTTACCCAGGTTCCTCCTAAATCCCTACATAGACTCATCACGAGCAACCTTACCCAGGTTCCTTCTAAAGTTTCACTCAGACTTATCCTGAAGCAACCTTACCTAGGTTCCTTCTCGGTTCAGACGCAGTTTTACCCAAACTCCTCATAAAGCAACCTTGCCCAGGTTCCTTCTTGGTTCAGATGCAGTTTTACCCAAACTCCTTACAAAGAAACCTTACCTAGGTTCCTTCTCGGTTCATATGCGGTTTTACCCAAACTCCTCACGAAGCAACCTTACCCAGGTTCCTTCCCATAAGCCCTACTATCTAGGTTCCTTCTCATAACCTTACCATCCAGGTTTCTTTTCTCTTATCTCCATACAGCAGTCCACAACACTGTAAGACCTGGACCTGATCAAACACGATCAATTTCACCTTTCCCCAGTAGGTCGTGATGTAGCCTATATACTGACCAAGATATGCAGTTCACCTTCGGAGTTAATTCCCCAGTAGAGTAACGGACAACTGAAGCTCCTAAAATTCTATTTCTCCCAAGACAGATACTAACATTCCTCAATAGATTCCTCCTCAACGACAGGAGCAGGGATTCTCATCAAAGGAATATCTCAAGAAATCCACATTATCTAGATGGCATCTTTAAGCCCATCTCCGAAGATTCTCCGTCACATCCAGGATGGAATCTTTAAGCCCATCTCTGACAATCTTCTATCATTAACCTCCAAATGGCATCTGTAAGCCCATTCCCGATGTCACAATTCGAGTGCCACTTCATACGAGTGCAAATTTCTGGGCACTTTAGTGTTCAATAATCTTCCACCTTCAGATTACGAAAGGCAAACAAGCCAATCTACATCCGCATGTTTAAGAAGATTTAACAAGGGCAGCTGTTGTACCCCAAAATTTACCCTCTCATTTTACTCAACAAATGTCAAGTGAGGTCCCCAATTTTCTCAAGGTTGCCCAAGAGTTAACCAGACAAACTCTCTCCTAAGGAAATATACCCCAAATTAGGGTTTATATTTTCATCAAGATGGGTGGACCACAAAGGTCTCATATTCTCTCCATGGTCTTAATATGTTCTCAAGACACCACATATCAAGTTTCATGCCTTGCATAAGAAGTTTGCTCAGTCAACTGCTCAGATGCTTGGGAAATTGACTGTATTAGGTCAAAAGTCAATTGTGGCCCACATACAGTCAAACTTCAATATTTTTGGTCAACATCAACATTTTGAAGTGATATCTATCATTTGATCAAGGGTTGATCATGATTCCTCAAGAAATGCTTCTAACTCATCAAAACCTAAAAGTTGCTAAATTAGGGTTTCTTAGGAAAAGTCAACCAAACTTTAACCAAGCATAACGTCTTCATAATTTATCACAAATTTTCCATCTAAGGCTCATTTTGAAGAGGATGAAATTCCCTACAACTCATCTTCAGCCCACAAGTTCAAAATATGCACTCATAAAAAGATATGAATTTTGACATTATTGGTCCTTTTGAAAAGTCAACAAAAACACATTTTGGGTCAAAGCTTCATACATGAACATGGAAGATCCAATTGAGATGAAACCAAAAGATTTTTTTAGATAACATCCTAAGCTTTCTAAAAAGTCAAAGAACACCCTCATAGGATCAAAATTGAGAGAGTTGTGTATTGTCAAAGTTGGCAATCTTTGGAAAATTGTCAAAAGTCAACATTGATCAAATTTGCATTTTTTCCAAAGGGGCCCATGTTTTCTTATTTGAAACATATCTCTAATAGGACCCACGACCCCTGAGCTTTTCCACCTATTTATTTATTATTTTTATCATTTATTTTGATTTTTTATTCATTTAAACCAAAATAAATCAAATTAAATGGTAAAATAATAAAAGTAAATCAAATCTTGGGATTTTTGTGCACATCATGAGTCCATATACAGCTATCATGGCATGTAATTCGTGCAAGGATGATTTAGATTGAAAAATTCATGATTGGAGCTATTTTGGAAAGAAATCATACAAGGCCAAAATCAAATCAAATCTTCTTAATTCCTTAAGATACCATGAGATTTCTTTCATTATTTTTGACCTAAATTCCTCCTCTATGTAAACACAACACCCTCATACACTAGGGAGCACGAAAATGGCTGCCCAAGAATACTCTCTAAAAACCTCAAATTCTGTCAAAACTAGTGCAGAGTCAAAACCGAAGATCCAACCACTTTTATTCCAAGCCATCAATTACAAATCATTCCTGAGGTATCTAAGGGTAAGAATAGGTCGAAAGTCATGGCCATTGATGCTGGAAACAAGCATACTCATCTTCTCCGATTTGCTTTTCTTTCAAACACTCATATAATTAATTTAATGCATTGCTAATGTTTATTAACTGTCCAAATGAGTTCTTGTTGTTATATAGAACAGGTTTGAATCACAAACAATAGCTTTGCTTGGTGGATGAGGCGCCTAACTGTGACCCAAGGGGCATGGGTTCATCACCCACCCCATACATTTTTCACTTTTTTGACTATTTTCTTTTCTAACCCTTTTCATTTATTTATTTTTCACTTGATTTGTTTTCTATCATTAATTTAATTAACATATAAAATCACAAAAATAATCATTAAATATTAGTTTTAGGCTTTTAATTAATTAAAATAATTTTTGACATAAAAGTTATTTTGATTTAATCAATATTGATTTTATTTCATAATTAACTTGTAAATTAATCATAGTTAGGTTTTTAATTATTAATTCACACTTTAATTATTTTCCTAAAAATTTACTGCAGATTCAGTACATCACCATTCCATGCATCCATCATACGCTCACAAATCCTACCCTTTGGATCATCCCTTGGTCCAGATCCAGCGTCCAACCACAGTAGCCCATGGTGCACTCTCTGAAGCTAATCCACATGGGATCACACGCAAGGAACATGAGCCAACCGATTTGGGCCTAATAATTTGGCAATGCATCCCCCAGTCTGCATTCTACCACACAGGCCCAATCTTTTTTTTTAATATTTTATTTCAATTCTTTTTATTGTTTTAATTTTTTTTTAAATTTATTTTCCAAAAATCATTTTTAATCAAAACATAAAAATCAGAAAATCACAAACAATATTAGGTTTAGTCTTTTTTTTCTATAAAATATTTAATTTCATTAATTAGTTTAATTAAGTTAACTTAAATCTTTTTTTCATAATTAAAATCAAATAGAAATTAGGTTTAATTCTTAATTTTAATTCCTTCTCAAAATAAAAACACAAAAATAGGTTAATTGTTTTTTTCCATTAATTTAATGATTTTTCATAATTAAAACTTAATTAGTGATTAGGATATTTCGCAATTTATTCCTTATTTCCTTAAATAAAAATGACAAAAAATGATTTTTTTCTTTAATTAAATTCAATTTGGTTTTCAAGGGTCAAAACCCTAATTTCTCGCATTTACGTTTGTCGTACGTACTTTTCATTATATTTTTGTAATTGCTCTGAGGTTGTAATATTCTTTTAAACTAGGGTTTTATTTACTATTTAATTTCCCCCCAAGTTTTGGTTATGTAATCCCCATTCTCCGAAGCCTTGTAATAATTAGATTTACTTTTCCGCTTTTAATTTCCGTAATCTTTAATTGTCTTGATGTATGGCAAGAATGTCTGGAAAATTAAAACGGTAGATCACCTAATATGCAAAGATTAAATAACTGAAACAAATCATATGCACATATTCACTCCTAGGATTTACCTCACTTCGGTTGCCTTCGGTAAACAATCATTAAGCATAGGATATTTTGGTGGTTGCCGTCCGGTCTAAAGAGATCAAAGTGTCCCATTCGAATGTTGCCTTGGAAATGTTACCTCAGAAATGTTGCCTCGGAAAGATCTTAAGACTCTAGGGTTGCTACTAAAGTTTTCTAGTTATTGCTTTAGTGATTGTACTTGTCCCTTTCGAATGCCCCTTACAACTCCAACGACGGTGCTACCTACTCCTTAATAGTAGGATAGCGCTGTCTAAAGTAAATAGAACGAACAATCCTTTTTTTTTGAGTATGTAGAATCTTAAGTACTTGCTCAATAAAAACTTTTCACACAAACACCTTTTCAAACAAATTTTCAAAACAAACTTCGTCACATCCTCAAAGACTGATACAAGGGTTATCACGAAGTAAAAGCATTTTAAAAACAAACACACATTAGCAATTTGAAAAAATGAGCAAGTACCTAAGATCCTGTAGATAACTACGGATAGAAAGGGTGCTAACACCTTCCCTTTTTAAAATCTACCCCCCGTACTCAGAATATCTCTAAAAAAGGTTTTTTCTGTTCTTTTCCCTTTTCCATGATTGATTGAAATAAAAGTCGGTGGCGACTCTTGCTTACCGCGACATTTTGCAAACAAAAAACGCAAAATGCAAACCAGTAAAAACAGCTGGTTCTGCCACCGTATCACACATGGTAACTCATGGCATCTAAGAATATCTAAACTTTTTTCATTAAAAAACTTGCAAGGAGGCCATTGACTCCACTTCTTATTTCCCAATTGGATTCAATGTCATATGGTTTCAAATGCAAAGCTATGGCAATACTTTCAGCAACTGGATCTCATTCTAAACCGGTGAAAGGTACTTGTTCCAATATAGGTGACCCAAGTATTTTGGAGAATTCTTCCAGCGTAGGCACCAACTGATAATCTGGAAAAGTGAAGCAATGGTGTTTAGGGTCGAAAAACTGGAACAAAACACTCATCAGACCTTCTTCAAACCCGGTAGTAACCAAACTGAGCAAGTGACCATATCTCTTGTTGAACGATGAGCTCTCGGGAATTCTCAGGACCAAATCTTTAAGCTTAGGAGGGACCTTTACAAAATTGATTCTGATGGTCTTTCTGCGAGTTGGATCCATACCCTACAAAACAAAAAAGGAAAGATAAATCTCCAGCCCCTTGAAATGGTTAACATGTATATCATGATGTTTATGATGTTATGGTTATGCCTTGAAATCATAGATATGTTAAGCAAGTCACACAAAAAAACCCTAGGTTTAATGGCTTGCATGAGTATTTAAAGGTAAGTACCCTCTTAAACTTTAGTTGGCTCAACCTGTACTATTAAAAGTAACGGGTTCTAAGGAGTCTCATATCCCTGACCTTTCTTTTAGGAATTGTTCTAGCTCAAGCACCGAAATATTGCGGCCAGAATATCCCAAAATTCCAATCTCAATGAGTGTAGTATCGAGTATCAACCAAACTTCGGTCAGAACCAAAGTCGACTACCTCACTACTTTCTAATGGCTTAGGATAAGTAAAGTAACGGTTCTAAATGTTAGTTAGCACTTAATGGAACTATAAGGAAGCCTAATGTTATCCTTGACTGACTCAAGGAACATTAGTACAAGCCAGAGTATCACGCTAATGTAGCTATCACTTTGTCCATATCGGTCTACGCCGTACAACTTCCATGATTTATTGCTACTTACCTAAAAGGTGCCCCGGATCCGGGTATAGGATCTTTAACAAAAACCCAGACAAGGACCCAAAATGTAAAGCAATCAAGTCAAACAAGAAAATCAAGTAAAGGTGATCTAGCCCTAAGGTAACCCCTCTTTTAAGTAAATTTCCCCAGCCGAGTCGCCATTTCTGTAACACGGTGGGAGAACTGACTTGGGTGTTTTGCGTTTGATCGCATTTGTTGCGGATAGTAAGAGTCGCCACCGACTTTTCTTTTATCCAATAAGGAAAGGTTGAAAAGAACAGGAAAGACCTTTCAAGATTATTTCTTGAGTTCGGGGGGTAGGTTATGAAAAGGGAATGTGTTAGCACCCTTTTCATCCGTAGTTAGCTATGGCTCTTAGTTATTTTCTAGATCACTTGCTTTTGTTTGAAAATGTGCTCGTGGTGTGTTTTTTGAAAGTATTTTGAAAACATCTTTGTAATGGCTCTCGTTTCTATAAGAACGCGTACAAAGTGTTGTTTGAAAAATAGTTCAAAGAAGTGTTTGTGGAATGTGTTTTTTGAAAGTGATTTTAAAAAGGTGTCTTTGTAATGGTTCTCGTTTCTATAAGAACGCGTACAAAATGTTTTAACTTTTGAAAATGTTTCAAATAGAAATTGTGGGTGTATAAAATATTTTTGTTGTGAGCAAGCGAGTAACTAGGAGCATCCTACCTACTCAAAAGGTCTTAATATTCTTTTCTTCCTCCTTTAGATGTTGCTATCTTACCATTGATTTGGTAATAAGCCTCATCATTGGATGTGAAGGGATGGGCGTCAGACGTTTGTATAGTGATAGAAGGCAACCTATGAGACATTTTAGCAATGTCGTTTTAGGGACTAGATCGTTTACCGAAGGCAACATTTAAGGGTCATCG
This sequence comes from Vicia faba, assembly GCA_948472305.1. Taxonomy (NCBI): domain Eukaryota; kingdom Viridiplantae; phylum Streptophyta; class Magnoliopsida; order Fabales; family Fabaceae; genus Vicia; species Vicia faba. Next base: position 1,055,020,122 of record OX451736.1, on the reverse strand, counting down.
AGAGACTACGATCTTTTATCAAGGGTATTTTCTAAAACGCCCATATTCGAGGGACATGACTATTTTTTCGAGGCAACAAGTGGAATTACCCTAGGGGTGCATGTATGCGAATAATGTGTTTGATTGCATTCACTTTCATGTTTTGAACTTTTGGTTATCTACTTGTTGTTTTTATCTTGCCACACATCCTAGTTACTAGCATTTATACAAAAACAATATAAATGCAAAAAAGAAAATAAACCCTACACTATTACAACCATATTGAAATATCAAGAAAATATAAAGACAAAATAAAAATAAAAATAAGAAAAATGAGCTCTTTCGATTCAGGCAGAAGCATCCTTCGATTCTACACTTTTTGACCTCTTTCGATTTGGACCTGGAGTCAGCAAGGCCCTGTCCTTCGTTTGAGGCCTGGAGGAAGCAAGGTTCTGTCCTTCGTTTGAGGCCTGGAGGAAGCAAGGTTCATTCTTTGCCACAGGCTCCTTGCTAACTCCTTCGACTGTAAGCATGTTGGGCCCTCAGATTGTGATTCGAAAGGCTTGTGCAGTTAGACAATCAAAGGGTATAATAAACCTATCTTAAATTACTAAAAATGAAACATTCAAATGTAACTACAGTCCAGGGGTTAGCACAAAACCATTGGGTCTCAAAGTCCAAGGCCTAACTAATCAGAGTTGAGTTTTCAGCATATGGGCAGTCAGAATTAAAAGTTAAAACATGGTCAAGCTCCCTATATGAAATATCTACATTTTTCTTTATTTGTATGTGCGCATGATATTAAAATAGAATAGATTCAAGCTTTAAGGCAACTTACCTCTTGAAGTTCTTAAATTAAAGGAGATTGCAAGTGCCTTCCTTGGTTGAGAATGGGAGTTCGTTGGGACCTTACTGAGACTAATCCAGTTACCACTTTGTGCAAACAGTCACTGAATCGAAGGAGGTTGTGTGAGTGGATCGAAGGCTCTTTTTATAACAAGTAATGAATGACTCAAATGGCTACTATATGGTAGTTAGGAAAGTGGGTCGAAGGCTAGTTAGATGGTCACTTGGAGGGTGAATCGAAGGTTCTTTTATAACAAAAAGGTGTTGAGTTTTTTCAGAAGTGTATGAAAAAATATTGGGAAGTGTTTGGGAATTTTGGGAATTTTCACAAGTGTTCTCTTGCAATCCTCCAGGGTCCCCTAACATGTATGGTGGAGTCTCTTATTTATAGATGGCCTGGGCTGATTGTGATCGGTGGATCTGGAACTGACTGTTTAACGCTGGTTCGCGAGATGTCGCGGAAGCAAGAGTCGCCACCGTCTTTTATTTTCTCCAAATGGAAAGGACAAAAGCACAGAAAAATTCCTTATAGAGATTGCTCTCGGTTCGGGAGGTAGGTTATAGAAAGGGAAGGTGTTAGCACCCTTTCTATCCATGGTTATCCATGGGCTCTTAGATACTTTCTCATTGTGTTTTCAAAAATGGTTTGTTTGCTTTTCAACTGTGGGTTTTAAAAAAGTTTCTTTGAAAATTTCAGTTCGACTCTTGTATCAGTCCTCAAGAGTGTTTGAAAAATTGCTTTCGAAAGCTTTTTGAAAATGTGTTGGTGTGAAAAGTATTTTGTTTTGTTTTGAAATTTAGAGCAAGTATCTAGAGTCGTCTACCTACCCTAAGGAATTCGTCTGTGTAAATGTCCTTTAAAGTAGTGCCATCCCACCATTGAGAGGTAGGTAGCACCACCGTTGGAGGTGTTCGGGTCAATTCGAGGTTCGGGACATGGTGATCACCAGAGCAATGGGAAGACACCTTAGAAGCTACCCTCATGCCAGGTTCCCGGATCATGAGGACTTACTAAGACATCCTCTACTCGACGATCACCTTTCGAGGCAAGGCAACAGTGAAGCGTACCCTAGGGGTGGTGTGTGATTCGTGTGTCGTTTTTATTTGCATTTAGCTTGTCATGTTATTGGTGTTCTACGCTTGTTTTTATTTTGTCCATCCATTCTTGCATGCTTTGTTTAACAGTTAAAAGTTTGCGGGAAAGTAAATCTAAAGCTATTACAAATGGCGCGGGTCCACATCGCCAAAATTAACCAGGACCCGATTTGACAGAAAAAATAAATGAATTAAAAGCAAATAAAGAATTAAAAGTGCGAGAAGTAATTTACATGGCTTCGGGAGAGGTACATAATTATTATAATGAAAATAAAATAAATACGCGAATTAATAAGAAATTAAGAACGAAACGAGGGCATTGGACCCTTTTGCAAAATATTAAAAATTACATGAATTGATTAATTTAAGAAAAGAAATTGTTTTTGTTTTTTTGGTATTTTTAATATTTTAGGATTTAATAGAAAAAAGAAAGAATTAATTAAAATTAACTACTAACCCTAATTCTATTTTATTTTAATTTATTAAAAAAAACATTAGAATTTAACCTAAATTAAACCTAATTTTTATATACAATTTTAATTATGAAAATAAATAAAATAATAATATTATTGTGAAAAAGAAAAATTAAAAGGAATAAAACATTTATTAAACCTAATTCTATATTTTTTTGGATTTTTGTTATGAAAGGAATTTAAACTAATTAATTTACATGCATTTATTTACCAGAAATATTAAAATAAAATATTTATTATATTTTTATCTTTTTTATGATTTTTTTTAGGATGTTTTTGTATTTTGTAAAAAAATATTTAATTAATTAAACAAGTGATACTTAAAATAAAAATAGAATTAAAAATAAAGAAAGCAAAAATTATGCAAACCTAGGGGGGTGGTAGTCCCCAAAGTGGAGGTATGGATTCAGTAATCTGGCCCATTTGTTTTGGCCTATTTGGACTTTTTTCTGGACACGTGCAGAGGCGTTGACTCAAGCCTATGGTGTTCGTTAAATCAGTGCCCTTGGATCCCTCCCAACGTACGCGTGGATGGCTTGGTGGAGAAGGTGCACGGTGCGTCTGCAGCCTTGAAGCGCATGGGAATTGCTATTGAAAAATAATATGGAAACATGTAAGACCTGGGACTCGAACCCAGGTCATGTGCTTTGCCACCACTATCACTTGCCAACTGAACCAAATTCGCATTGTTAATATATAATAATAAGCAAATAATATAAAAGAAAGTGGGTTAATGGCTTGGAAACGCGCGCGAAAGTTTGAACGCTCCACTCACAGGCAGCCACATAATCATCTTCCTCGTTTGGTTTTATTTTCCTGAAACGAAAACATATTAAGCAACGGTTTTCACGCGTTGCTGAAAGTAACATATGAAAAAATAGCGAATAGGCCACAAGGCCTCATAAATTGATCGCGATGGCTGGTTTCTGTTCGTCCAAACGCGTTGAATCCAATGGCCTTGGTCTCAGCTTCTAATTTTGCCTTATTTCAAAAGCCCTAATTCTAAGGTTGAAGAACCCTAAATATCAACAATGGCATCTTTGCATACAACACATAAAAACGCAATTAGTTCACATGGTAAGCATCAGAAGGCATCATTGAATAAGAATACATAAACTAAATGTCATGAAAATGTCTCAAAATTAAGATACGAGTATGCAATTTTATGAGAAAATTTTGGATTCTGTACAGCGATTCTTGAGGTTTGGATGACTGTTTTTGATTGAGGCACGTTCAATGGACCTTCAGCAAGCCAATGGAACAAAAATTACGTCTTGAATCGCCTTGAAAGGGAGTTTTCAAAATTGACTTTTTTAGAGAAAATTTCAAGTTGTCAATGGAGTTTCTTGAGTGGCTGCGTGTGTATTCTCATTAGGGTTGTGATCCTGGCATATGTAGTAGTGAATTAGGTAAAAAAGAATCAATCAAATCCATTGCATTCATTGATTTTGGAAATTTGATTTTCTAAGATTTTTTCATATCTTTTTCCATGTGTTTTTGGTTCAAAATCAAGCCAATCAACCCAAATCTTTCCATATTGGTACAAGCACGAAATCTTGAGGCTAAAACATGTATAAAAAGATTGGTTAGGTTAAGTTAGATATTTTTCACATATTTAATTGATTTAAGTGAATTATTATAAATAAAAATTCAAATAAATAAATAAAAAATGAGAAAATACTTCCCTTTGGGCCAAGTGGTCGTGCACATGTTTGGAATGATGAATTGTGGAAGAAAAATGGGCCCATTAGCAATTTTAGGTCATTTGAATCAATGTTGACTTTTCAAAATATCCAAATATTTCCCAACTTCCACAAGGCATAACTTGCTCAATATTTAAGATTTTCTCATGTTCTTGGACATTTTGGAAAGGTCTTTGAGTCCTCTAACCAATGTCTTTGGTCCCATGTCATTTTGATGTACCAATCTCAAATTATTGCCTTTGACTTAAAGTCCCTTTTTGTTGACTTTTGAAAATGACCTATAATGTTGAAATTGATAACTTTTTGTGAGAGCATTTCTTGGACTTGAAGTATGAAGATGAGTTGTAGGAAATGTCTTTCTATTCAAAATGAGCTTTGGATGGAATTTTTCTGATAATCCATGTGAAAGTTATGCCCTGGTCAATTTCAGTTGACTTTTTCAGCTATCCAAATAAGGAAACTTTTGCATCTTGATGATTTTTGAGCCAAGTTTTGAGAATCATGATCAAGCATTGATCAAATGATGTTTGTGGCTTCAACATGATATGTTGACCAAAAATTTGAACTTTTGACTGTCAAATGACCATTTTGCCCCTACAGTTGGCTGTAGTGCAATTAGGGTTTTTGACTGTGCAATTTTGAGCTGAATGCCTTGAAACTTGATATGAGGATACTTGACCATATTTGTAAGCATGTGAGACTTGATTGGACCTTTGAAAACTTCATTTTCTTGACCAGAACACAAACCCTAATTTTGACTGTATAGGAGACCTTTGCACTATGCAACCCTTGGGGAATTTTGAAGCATGACTTGGCAATTTCCTGAAGAATATGGGAGGGCAAATTTTGGGGTACAACAGTTGCCCCTGTTCAATCTTCTTAGACCTGAGGATGCAGATTGGCTGACGTGCCTTTCGTAATCCGAGGGTAGAAGATGATTGAACACTAGAGTGCCCAGAAATTTGCGCTCACATAGTAGCAGTGCGATGATGGAATGGGCTTATAGATGCCATTTAGAGGTTGCTGGATAGGATGATGGGCTTATAGATGCCATCTGGATGTTGATCGCGTAAGAGATTCCTTAGCGAGAACCTGCATACCTGCAAAAGAAGAATGAGTACCTGACACGTTGTAAGGACTGGTTTTCAGATGCTTGGTATAGATGTGTCCTGACTGGTTACAGGAGCTGAGTCTGGAGCTTCACAAGATGATGAATGAACCAGGGATGGTTACTACCTTAGCATGAACGGTAAGAGAACCTTGGGTGACTTTAACTTCAACAATGCTCGTTGAGAAAATCTTGGTGGGAACTACCATCTTTGCAGTATCGGGAAGAGAACCATAGGCAATTATAATCTGAAAGGAATTATCACCTCACTCACCGTCGGAGAGGGAACCCTAGGAAATTATAATCTGAAAAGGAATTATCACTTCACTCACCGTCGGAGAGGGGACCATAAGGAAAAGGAATTATCGCCTCACTCACCGTCGGAGAGGGAACCATAGGAGACTATCACCTCACTCACCGTCAGAGAGGGAGCCATCTGGGAAAGGAATTATCGCCTCACTCACCGTCGGAGAGGGAACCATAGGAGACTATCACCTCACTCACCATCGGAGAGGGAAACATCTGAAAAGGGATTACCACCTCACTCACCGTCGGAGAGGGAACCATAGGAGACTATCACCTCACTCACCGTCGGAGAGGGAAACATCTGAAAAGGACTTACCACCTCACTCACCGTCGGAGAGGGAACCATAGGAGACTATCACCTCACTCACCGTCGGAGAGGGAAACATCTGAAAAGGACTTACCACCTCACTCACCGTCGGAGAGGGAACCATAGGAGACTATCACCTCACTCACCGTCGGAGAGGGAAACATCTGAAAAGGACTTACCACCTCACTCACCGTCGAAGAGGGAACCATAGGAGACTATCACCTCACTCACCGTCGGAGAGGGAAACATCTGAAAAGGACTTACCACCTCACTCACCGTCGGAGAGGGAACCATAGGAGACTATCACCTCACTCACCGTCGGAGAGGGAAACATCTGAAAAGGACTTACCACCTCACTCACCGTCGGAGAGGGAACCATAGGAGATTATCACCTCACTCACCGTCGGAGAGGGAAACATCTGAAAAGGACTTACCACCTCACTCACCGTCGGAGAGGGAACCATAGGAGACTATCACCTCACTCACCGTCGGAGAGGGAAACATCTGAAAAGGAATTATCACCTCACTCACCGTCGGAGAGGGAACCATAGGAGATTATCACCTCACTCACCGTCGGAGAGGGAAACATCTGAAAAGGGATTACCACCTCACTCACCGTCGGAGAGGGAACCAGCTGAAAAGGAATGATCGCCTCACTCACCGTCGGAGAGGGAACCATAGGAGACTATCACCTCACTCACCGTCGGAGAGGGAACCATAGGAGACTATCACCTCACTCACCGTCGGAGAGGGAAACATCTGAAAAGGACTTATCACCTCACTCACCGTCGGAGAGGGAACCATCTGAAAAGGAATTATCACCTCACTCACCGTCGGAGAGGGAACCATAGGAAAAGGAATGATCGCCTCACTCACCGTCGGAGAGGGAACCATATGGGATAACTTCTACTGAGTCTTCATCAGAAAAATCTGTTGGGAGTCGATTTAGCTGGACTAGAGAAGGCCTGGGACTGGATAAGAAATCTTTGGAGTCGATTAACTGAACTGGTCTAGGTCTTGAAATATGATTGAGAATCTCAACTGCATCTTTCCTGAAAGGTAAAGGTCAGTCATATGCAATGCATGATATGGATCAAGCAATGATATTCTCAACATAAATGAGATTTGTATAACATAATGCGTCTATGCATGCCATAATGATATATGTGATGTTTTATGAATGTATGTTTTTGTCTAGGAAAGTAAATCCTTGACGGGTGCCGGGAAGTCAATATCCTGGGCTGATGTTGAAGAATAAGCTTTTGCTTCCGCTGGGGATGATAACTGCAAGAATACCGGTAGAAGATGACTCCGTTGAGGAATAAACTTGGCAAATGGAAGATTCTGCGGGGAGAAAAGATACTCTAGCGACCATGCTGGGAAGCAATACTCTGTGGGGATAGAGATGCTTTGCTGAATTGTTGATAACTTGCTGAGGATATCCTTGTTGTGCTGGAAGCGTTGATAGACTTCGCTGGGGATAAGGAGACTTCGTCGAGGACGCTCTTTCCGTGGCTTTTGGCTGAGGATAACCCAGTTATATCCTGTTAAGGAAATAACTCTTTAAATCAAGCCGGACGACGCGTTCGTGTTCTGCGAGGGGATAAGCTTCCAGAATCTACTGGGGATATGCTTATTGCTTGGGGAGATGACTTCCAACTTTCCTGGGGAACTGGATTGGACTCTCTTGGGGAAGTTTTGATATGCTGGGGAAATGATTCCTTTGAATGTTGATACGCCGCCGGGGAACAATCTTCAGACCGAGACTGCTGGGGATGCTTGTTAAGAATATACGTGCTGCTGGGGAATTATTGAGATCTACGGGAGGATACTCAATTTCCTTGAGATTTGATAACTCTGCTTGGAGAAGAGTGTACTGGCTGCTGACTCTCTCTGGGGGATTAAGATATACTTGATCATATTCTTTAGCCGAACCTACTTTGGTACCTTGGAGGATAGAACAATTAGATTGATTTAGACAACTCTTTATTGCCCCTGTTTCTAGTGTCACCTGTAATAAAATCCTTTGTTTCGTATGCAAATATTTATGAGTTAGCAAATTATTGTCAATGCATATATCACAAATTGAACCTTGGACGTTCTTCGTAAAACAAAACAGAAAAAGAAAAATACTTGACACGTTTAACTGAAAATATATTTGTATTGATTTTTGAATGGCCTGAAAATAGGCGTTTTGTGTACAAGAGGCTGACGTCCTAGTAAGAGGAACGCCGCCGAACAAAAGAGTTTATACAAATTTTGTACAAAAGAAAATAAAACAGCTGTGTGAAGTGAATGATCCCACTGGGTTTCAACTCTGCTATTGCCTTTATAACTCCGAGCGTCTCATCACTTGATGACCTTGGTTGAAGGTGAAGCTGACTGATCGATGCCGCCTGAACTTGATGTAGATACCGGATTCTGGATGCAAAGTGATCAATGAGACATAGTATTACGCTTTATCCCTAATTTTTGCCTGGACTGCCCTTTCGGGTTTTCGGTCCACCGGGATACCCATTTTTGCCCAAGCCGCCTTTTCAGGTTTTCGACTTGCCGGGTGTACAGATTTTTTTCATTTTCATCCCTTCATTTTGCCCGAACCCTTTTGGTTCGACGGGAAGCCCTAATTTTTGCCTAGACATGTCAGCCTAGCGGGTCTTTTTTTCATGCGTAGTATTTTTTTTACTATGTCTGCATTGGCGGGGTGAGGAAGGTCGTCACCATCCATGTTGGTCAATATCATGGCTCCTCCTGAGAACACATGCTTAACCACGAATGGCCCTTCGTACGTAGGGGTCCATTTGCCCCTTGGATCACTCTGAGGAAGGATGATTCGTTTGATTACCAGATCCCCAACTTGATATTCCTGTGGTCTGACCTTTTTGTTAAATGCCCTGATCATCCGTTTTTGATACGTCTGACCATGACAGATAGCAGCAAGTCTCTTTTCAACAATGAGGTTGAGTTGATCAAGTCGTGTCTGGATCCAATCATCTTCGTTCAGATTTGCATCCTTCATTATCCGGAGGGAAGGTATTTGGACTTCGATCGGCAAGACTGCCTCCATACCATAAACCAGAGAGAAAGGAGTTGCCCCGGTTGACGTCCTAGTTGAGGTACGGTACCCATGCAGAGCGAACTGTAACATCTCGTGCCAATCTTTATAGGTCACTGTCATTTTCTGCACGATTTTCTTGATGTTCTTATTTGCCGCTTCTACAGCCCCATTCATCTTCGGTCTGTAAGGAGAAGAATTGTGGTGCTGTATCTTGAACTGTTCACAGAGCTCAGCAATCATCTTGTTATTTAGATTGGTACCGTTATCTGTAATTATCCGCTCAGGGACGCCGTACCGACAGATCAGGTTGTGCCGAATGAACCGTGCCACAACAGTCTTGGTTACCGTAGCATAGGAAGCTGCCTCGACCCATTTCGTAAAATAATCAATCGCCAATAGGATGAAGCGATGTCCATTAGATGCCGTAGGTTTAATTTCACCGATCATGTCTATGCCCCACATTGCAAACGGCCACGGCGCAGTCAGAACATTCAGGGGAACTGGAGGAACATGCACCTTGTCTGCGTAAATCTGGCACTTATGGCATGTCCTGGAATGTTGGTAGCAATCAGCTTCCATTGTGGACCAGTAATATCCTGCCCATAGGATTTTATTAGCCATAGTGTGCCCACTGGAATGTGTACCAAAGGTCCCTTCATGTAGCTCTTCCATGATCCTTTCTGCTTCAATTTTATCCACACAGCGCAGTAAGGTTGAATCATGGTTTCGCTTGTACAAGATGCCGTTACTAAGGAAGAATTTGGCTGCGAACCTTCTCAGGAATTTCTTATCGTTGATAGATGCACCTTCAGGATATTCCTGAGTTTCCAGATATCTCTTCACCTCATGGTACCAAGGCTTCTCAGTCACCAATTCAGTCTCGAGATCGCAACAGTATGCCGGTTCGTCCAGTTTCCAGATGATGATTCGGGGAGCCTCATTATCCCATTTGACCTTGAACATAGAAGACATTGTAGCTAACGCGTCCGCTAACTGATTCTCTTCTCTTGGAAAGTGCTCAAAGGTTATCTCTGTGAAGTGGGGAATCAGGGTCAACACACATTCTCTGTAAGGAATCAGGTTTGGATGTTTCGTATCCCACTCTCCTTTGATCTGATTGATCACAAGAGCGGAATCTCCGAAGACACTTAGAAACTTGATCCTTAGGTCGATCGCAGCTTGAAGACCCATGATGCACGCCTCATACTCCGCCATGTTGTTGGTACAGTTGAAACACAGCCGGGCGGTGAGTGGAGTATGAGTGCCTTATGGAGATATGATTATGGCGCCGATACCGTTTCCCAAAGCATTGGAGGCTCCGTCAAAGTGCATAGACCATCGGGATCCTGGTTCAGGTCCTTCATCTGGTCCAGGTACTTCACAATCAGTCACAATCATGATGCTTTCATCCGGAAACTCGAAGTTCATTGATTGATAGTCATCTACAGCTTGATGTGCCAGGTGGTCTGCCAATACACTTCCCTTGATGGCTTTCTGGGTTGTGTACTGAATGTCGTATTCCGTCAAGATCATTTGCCATCTTGCAATTCTCCCAGACAGAGCAGGCTTTTCGAATATGTACTTTATAGGATCCATCTTTGAGATCAACAATGTAGTGTGAGTCAGCATATACTGTCTCAGCCGGCGAGCCGCCCATACCAAAGCGCAGCAAGTTTTCTCAAGTAGTGAGTATCAGGTCTCACAGTCGGTAAACTTTTTGCTAAGGTAATAAATGGCATGCTCTTTTCGGCCAAACTCGCCATGCTGCCCCAGCACACACCCCATTGAGTTGTCAAGCACTGTCAGGTATAGTATCAGAGGTCTCCCTTCAACCGGTGGCATAAGGATAGGTGGTTCTTGGAGATACTCCTTGATTCTGTCAAAAGCAGCCTGACATTCATCGTTCCAACGTACTACCTGATCTTTCTTCAGCAGCTTGAAGATTGGCTCACAGGTAGCAGTCAGGTGTGAGATGAATCGAGCGATGTAATTCAGGCGTCCTAAAAAGCCTCTGACTTCCTTCTCTGTCTTAGGAACTGGCATCTCTTGAATAGCTTTGACCTTAGCAGGGTCCACTTGTATACCTTTATCACTGACCACGAAGCCTAGCAATTTCCCAGATCTTACCCCGAAGGTGCACTTGTTCGGGTTCAATCTCAGCTTGTATAGTTTCAACCGGTCAAACAACTTCTGCAGATGATCTAGGTGCTCTTCCTCAGTCTGGGACCTTGCGATCATGTCGTCAACATACACTTCTATCTCATGATGGATCATGTCATGAAATAAAGCAACCATGGCACGTTGGTAGGTTGCCCCAGCATTCTTCAACCCGAATGGCATGACTTTGTAACAGAAGGTGCCCCACTGAGTAACAAATGTAGTCTTTTCCATGTCTTCGGGTGCCATCTTGATCTGATTGTAACCTGAAAAGCCATCCATGAAAGACAATACTTTGTGCTGAGCCGTATTATCAACAAGGACATCAATGTGAGGTAAAGGGAAGTCATCTTTGGGGCTGGCCCTGTTCAGATCCCTGTAGTCGACACACATTCTGACCTTACCGTCCTTCTTAGGTACCGGCACCACATTAGCAACCCACTGAGGGTAAGAAGTCACTGCAAGAAACCCGGCATCAAACTGTTTCATAACCTCGGCCTTAATCTTCTCAGACATCTCTGGACGCATCCGACGGACCTTTTGCTTAACTGGAGGGCCGTCTTCCTTAGTTGGCAAGTGATGGACCACAATATCGGTATCCAACCCGGGCATGTCTTCGTAGGACCAGGCAAAGATCTCCATATAATCATGCAGCATTTGAGTCAACCATTGCTTCACGCTGAGCTCTAGGTTGGCACCAATCTTTACCTCTTTCCTGTCTGCCTCAGTACCCAGGTTGATTGTTTCCACTGGCTCTTCATGGGGTTGAATTGCCCTCTCTTCCTGAAGTAACAGTCTTGCAAGCTCGCCAGGCACTTCGCAATCATCTTCACCTTCGTCTTCGACTAAGTTGATCGGATTTTCGAAGTCATAACTGGCAGTAGCAGAGTTGTTACCAGTAAGATCCAGAGTGGATTGGAACCTGTATGAGTGAGTGTGTGTGTAAATACAGCTGTTTTGAAATATATGTAAAGGAAAGAAAGACAAAGAAGGAGCACAATATTTGCAATGCGAAAATACGTCCAAGATTTTCATTCATGATATATGAAATGACAATTTATATGCCCTCACAAATGATACCACGGTGCCTCGGGTAAGACACCGGGCCATAGAGTTTATCATTGTTTATTACAAAATAACAAAACATAGGAATTCATTACTCAGTAACAAGAGAAACAGGGAGATTGTCTTTTGCGCTCCAATTGTTAAGTCCACCGTTGGTTGCCAGGTAGATCCAGCTATCAAACTCAGCTTCATCAACTTCCTCTTCGTCCCCAATAGCATTCACTCCATGAGCAGGCAGGGGCGCTGTCACTACATTAGGCTTCTCAGCTGCCTCAAACTGTACCTCCTTGGCGTCAATAAGGTCCTGCAGCTTGTTCCTTAATGCCCAACAGTCATCAGTGGCATAACCCGGGCTATCAGAATGGTAAGCACAATGAGCATTCGGGTTGTACTTAGGAGATGCAGTATTGGGGAACTTCGGAGCCTCCCTGACAGTCACCAAATTGGTGGATAGCAACTGTGGCAGGATCTGCGATAGGGTCATGCTTAACCGGGTAAACTCCCTCCGGGGTCTTTCAGCCCTTTGGGAATTGGTCGGCCGAGGAGCGGCAGCAGGCTTAGCGATCATTACCGCACTGACAGATTGGCGGCGTTCAGGTCTCTCTGATCTCTTGGACCCATACACGGCACTAGACTCCTTCTTGAAGGGTTTCTTTTCAGAACTAGATGATGCACCCTTTGCAATCTTGCCAGACTTTAACCCAGCTTCAATTCTTTCCCCAGTCAGAATCAAATCAGTGAACCCAGCAGAAGAATTCCCGATCAGATGGTTGAAAAACGGCCCAGATAGGGTCCCCAAGAACATGTCTACCAACTCCCGATCAGTCAACAGTGGCTGCACCCTGCCAGCCAGGTCTCTCCACTTCTGAGCGTACTCCTTAAAACCTTCGCTTGCACCTAACGACATACCCTGGAGTTGGGTACGTGTGGGGGCAAGGTCGGCATTATATTGATACTGCTTGTAGAAAGCAGTAGCCAACTCCTCCCAGTTACGAACCTTGGTCCCATCCAGCTGATAGAACCATTCGAGATGAGTCCCTGAAAGACTCTCCTGGAAGAAGTGGATCCATAAATTCTTATCTGCAGAGTACGGCTGAATTTTCCGAACATAGGACCTTAGATGCAGCTTGGGACAAGACGCCCCGTCATACTTAGAGAAGGATGGTGCTTTGAACTTGTGAGGGATAATCACACCAGTTGATAAACCCAGATCTCCGAAATCCAGCCCAGGTACCTGTTGAATCTCCATAGCCTTCAACCTATCCTCCAGTTGCTTGTATTTGTCTTCTGCAGGAGGGTACTGTTCTTCATCAAAATCAGTCTCGTTGTCGGAGACTACCGGACTAGGAACCCTTGCTTCTGCCTGAGGACTACTCTTGTCAACAGAAGAACCAGCCTCTTCCTGCTGCAGAGTATTACCAAACCTTCGGCCCGAGTTGAACATAACAGTTCTTCTCTTCTTCTTCTTCTCCTTCTTCAGGAGCATAGCCTTCAATTCTTCTTGGCCTTGAGCCAGACCCTTGATTAATTCCTGGAATTGTGCATTCTGCACCTGAAGAGCCTTGATTGATGTCTCAGTTGATGCAGATTCGGGATTCATGATGCTGAAATAAACAGCGAAGAACTGTAAGCGACCTGAAAAGAGGAAAAACCTGCTATGCACATGATGAATGAGATGTGTTTATGCAATGCATTCAAGGATTCGAAAGTTCAAATTTGTTGTAGACAAAAAGGAACACACGTTATCATTAAGGAAATCATTGTTTAATACATCAAAGCCTCATGGGCAAAATAATACAAAAATCAAATCAATCCCAAAATATGCTACGCATCCTCTTTGGAGCTATGTAGGTGTTGAGATTCCTCTCCTCGTGCAACAGGCGGGTGAGCTCCAAGACCTTCTTTTCACTGGCCTGTAGATTAGTCTCAAGAGAATTCCGTTCTTCCTTAAGTTGGATCCAGCTCTTCTGCATCTCTTCCCAGGATGTGGGCATATCAGGGTGCTGAATAGTGTAGGACACTTCCCCTTCCAAGACTGGCTCTTTGATTACTGGGAGAATATGAGGATAAGGCATCACTAACTTCTGAGAGCGGGCGCGTACCCACTTGAGATAGGGTTCCAACGGGATGGAATTCCTGTGCCCCAGTGTCTTGCTGTCTATCCTACTCGGCATCCTCCAAGCTCTGATAAATCTCTGGCGAAGTCCTTGAGTATCATTGTCGAAGTCAAAAACTATGTCAGGAATTAACATGTCATGAGGACCATCCCTCCGAGCATAACCAAACTGTCTCCAAGCCAGACATGGGCTGTAAGTAATACCTCTTTTGATTCCAAGTAAAGGAACATTAGGGTACTCCCCGCAACGATCAATGATAGTGACATCTTCTCTGGACCTAGGGCACCAAAGTATATCTGCATGTGTGAGAGTCATCAACCGTTGTGACCACCTCAAACCCCGCTCATTCTTCAGGACTGATTGTGGAAGGTGCGAAATAAACCACCTTCCCAGGAGAGGAGTGCAACACATAAGGACACCTCTTTTTCTCATGGTTTGAGTGTAACATGAGTGAAGGATGTCCCCCAGCAACGTAGGTATAGGATTTCTGGACATAAAGATCTGGACAGCACTGATATCAATAAGCTGATCTGGGTTAGGGAACAACACAAAACCATAGACAAGGAGGGCCACAACCTCTTCAAAAGCTTGCAAGTCAAGGGAGTTCCAACATTCATGGGCCTTTTCAAACAGAAACCTGGCTAAGAACCCTTTGATACCACTTCTAACTTCCCAATGTCCCTTGAGGTCAGATGACTGTAGGTGCAAGGCTTTAGCAATCTCTTCAAGCTTAGGTTCCTTTTCTGTACCGTTGAAGGGTAGCTGATCAAGGATAGGGATCTTCAGGAGCCGGGAGAACTCCTCCAATGTAGGTACCAACTGATAATCCAAGAAGGTGAAACAGTGATGCAGAGGGTCAAAGAATTGGAACAGGACCTTTATCATATCTTCCTCAATGTTGGTGTTGACCAAGCTGATGAGGCTTCCATGTCTTTCATTGAATGAAGAGTTCTCGGGAATCCTGGATATAAGCTCCTTAAGCTGAGGAGGGATCCTTACAAGACTGACTTGAATTGTCTTTCTACGAACAGTTTCCATGTCCTACAAAACAAGAACAAAGATGAAAATTCGAACCCCTGAAATGGTTAGTCAATGCATATGATGCTGGATGATGTCATGATGCTATGATTAAACGCACCGCAGATATTTACAAAGACAAAACATGTAAGGCACACAAGGCACACAAGACAAGCCCTTAAGGTTTAAGGCCAGCATGGGGTCTGGGTAGTACCCTCTTGAAGTTGGTGGGTTCAACCTGTCCTAATCAAAGTAACCGGGTTCTAAGGTTCCCAATATCACGGGATTGCTTTCATTGTTCATCGTTTCGATTTAGCCACTGAACTGGCGACCGAAATATTCCAGGAAAGCAACCCTCAATTGAGCGTAGTATCGAGTATCAACCAACCTCGGACTGCACCAAAGTCAGTTATCTCACTACCCTAAAGAGGCCAAGATAGTTCAATTAAGGTTCCTAAGGTCTGTTGATGCTTCATGACACCACGCGGAGGCCCCGTACTCTCCTTGACTGAACTCAAGGGTTACCGGTACACACCAAAGTGCCACATCAACGTAGCAGACTGTTTCAACCATGTCGGTATACCCCGCACAGTTCCCTCACAGCCTTGTTGCTACTTTCTAAGAAGGTATCCCCCAGATCCGGGTTAGGATCTATAGAACTCCCAAGACAGTCCCACAATAATAAAGCAAACAAGGAAAACAATTGAAAACACAGTGATCTTAGTCCTAAGGTACACCTCACTTTAAGTTTAGTCCCCAGCAGAGTCGCCAGTTCTGTGATCGGTGGATCTGGAACTGACTGTTTAACGCTGGTTCGCGAGATGTCGCGGAAGCAAGAGTCGCCACCGTCTTTTATTTTCTCCAAATGGAAAGGACAAAAGCACACAAAAATTCCTTATAGAGATTGCTCTCGGTTCGGGAGGTAGGTTATAGAAAGGGAAGGTGTTAGCACCCTTTCTATCCATGGTTATCCATGGGCTCTTAGATACTTGCTCATTGTGTTTTCAAAAATGGTTTGTTTACTTTTCAACTGTGGGTTTTAAAAAAGTTTCTTTGAAAATTTCAGTTCGACTCTTGTATCAGTCCTCAAGAGTGTTTGAAAAATTGCTTTCGAAAGCTTTTTGAAAATGTGTTGGTGTGAAAAGTATTTTGTTTTGTTTTGAAATTTAGAGCAAGTATCTAGAGTCGTCTACCTACCCTAAGGAATTCGTCTGTGTAAATGTCCTTTAAAGTAGTGCCATCCCACCATTGAGAGGTAGGTAGCACCACCGTTGGAGGTGTTCGGGTCAATTCGAGGTTCGGGACATGGTGATCACCAGAGCAATGAGAAGACACCTTAGAAGCTACCCTCATGCCAGGTTCCCGGATCATGAGGACTTACTAAGACATCCTCTACTCGACGATCACCTTTCGAGGCAAGGCAACAATGAAGCGTACCCTAGGGGTGGTGTGTGATTCGTGTGTCGTTTTTATTTGCATTTAGCTTGTCATGTTATTGGTGTTCTACGCTTGTTTTTATTTTGTCCATCCATTCTTGCATGCTTTGTTTAACAGTTAAAAGTTTGCGGGAAAGTAAATCTAAAGCTATTACAAATGGCGCGGGTCCACATCGCCAAAATTAACCAGGACCCGATTTGACAGAAAAAATAAATGAATTAAAAGCAAATAAAGAATTAAAAGTGCGAGAAGTAATTTACATGGCTTCGGGAGAGGTACATAATTATTATAATGAAAATAAAATAAATACGCGAATTAATAAGAAATTAAGAACGAAACGAGGGCGTTGGACCCTTTTGCAAAATATTAAAAATTACATGAATTGATTAATTTAAGAAAAGAAATTGTTTTTGTTTTTTT
The DNA here is from genome assembly GCA_948472305.1 of Vicia faba. NCBI lineage: Eukaryota > Viridiplantae > Streptophyta > Magnoliopsida > Fabales > Fabaceae > Vicia > Vicia faba. The sequence continues at coordinate 1,055,003,034 of OX451736.1, read as the reverse complement.
GGTATTTTTAATATTTTAGGATTTAATAGAAAAAAGAAAGAATTAATTAAAATTAACTACTAACCCTAATTCTATTTTATTTTAATTTATTAAAAAAAAACATTAGAATTTAACCTAAATTAAACCTAATTTTTATATACAATTTTAATTATGAAAATAAATAAAATAATAATATTATTGTGAAAAAGAAAAATTAAAAGGAATAAAAAATTTATTAAACCTAATTCTATATTTTTTTGGATTTTTGTTATGAAAGGAATTTAAACTAATTAATTTACATGCATTTATTTACCAGAAATATTAAAATAAAATATTTATTATATTTTTATCTTTTTTCTGATTTTTTTTTAGGATGTTTTTGTATTTTGTAAAAAAATATTTAATTAATTAAACAAGTGATACTTAAAATAAAAATAGAATTAAAAATAAAGAAAGCAAAAATTATGCAAACCTAGGGGGGTGGTAGTCCCCAAAGTGGAGGTATGGATTCAGTAATCTGGCCCATTTGTTTTGGCCTATTTGGACTTTTTTCTGGACACGTGCAGAGGCGTTGACTCAAGCCTATGGTGTTCGTTCAATCAGTGCCCTTGGATCCCTCCCAACGTACGCGTGGATGGCTTGGTGGAGAAGGTGCACGGTGCGTCTGCAGCCTTGAAGCGCATGGGAATTGCTATTGAAAAATAATATGGAAACATGTAAGACCTGGGACTCGAACCCAGGTCATGTGCCTTGCCACCACTATCACTTTCCAACTGAACCAAATTCGCATTGTTAATATATAATAATAAGCAAATAATATAAAAGAAAGTGGGTTAATGGCTTGGAAACGCGCGCGAAAGTTTGAACGCTCCACTCACAGGCAGCCACATAATCATCTTCCTCGTTTGGTTTTATTTTCCTGAAACGAAAACATATTAAGCAACGGTTTTCACGCGTTGCTGAAAGTAACATATGAAAAAATAGCGAATAGGCCACAAGGCCTCATAAATTGATCGCGATGGCTGGTTTCTGTTCGTCCAAACGCGTTGAATCCAATGGCCTTGGTCTCAGCTTCTAATTTTGCCTTATTTCAAAAGCCCTAATTCTAAGGTTGAAGAACCCTAAATATCAACAATGGCATCTTTGCATACAACACATAAAAACGCAATTAGTTCACATGGTAAGCATCAGAAGGCATCATTGAATAAGAATACATAAACTAAATGTCATGAAAATGTCTCAAAATTAAGATACGAGTATGCAATTTTATGAGAAAATTTTGGATTCTGTACAGCGATTCTTGAGGTTTGGATGACTGTTTTTGATTGAGGCACGTTCAATGGACCTTCAGCAAGCCAATGGAACAAAAATTACGTCTTGAATCGCCTTGAAAGGGAGTTTTCAAAATTGACTTTTTTAGAGAAAATTTCAAGTTGTCAATGGAGTTTCTTGAGTGGCTGCGTGTGTATTCTCATTAGGGTTGTGATCCTGGCATATGTAGTAGTGAATTAGGTAAAAAAGAATCAATCAAATCCATTGCATTCATTGATTTTGGAAATTTGATTTTCTAAGATTTTTTCATATCTTTTTCCATGTGTTTTTGGTTCAAAATCAAGCCAATCAACCCAAATCTTTCCATATTGGTACAAGCACGAAATCTTGAGGCTAAAACATGTATAAAAAGATTGGTTAGGTTAAGTTAGATATTTTTCACATATTTAATTGATTTAAGTGAATTATTATAAATAAAAATTCAAATAAATAAATAAATAATGAGAAAATACTTCCCTTTGGGCCAAGTGGTCGTGCACATGTTTGGAATGATGAATTGTGGAAGAAAAATGGGCCCATTAGCAATTTTAGGTCATTTGAATCAATGTTGACTTTTCAAAATATCCAAAAATTTCCCAACTTCCACAAGGCATAACTTGCTCAATTTTTAAGCTTTTCTCATGTTCTTGGACATTTTGGAAAGGTCTTTGAGTCCTCTAACCAATGTCTTTGGTCCCATGTCATTTTGATTTACCAATCTCAAGTTATGGCCTTTGACTTAAAGTCACTTTTTGTTGACTTTTGAAAATGACCTATAATGTTGAAATTGATAACTTTTTGTGAGAGCATTTCTTGGACTTGAAGTATGAAGATGAGTTGTAGGAAATGTCTTTCTCTTCAAAATGAGCTTTGGATGGAATTTTTCTGATAATCCATGTGAAAGTTATGCCCTGGTCAATTTCAGTTGACTTTTTCAACTGTCCAAATAAGGAAACTTTTGCATCTTGATGATTTTTGAGCCAAGTTTTGAGAATCATGATCAAGCATTGATCAAATGATGTTTGTGGCTTCAACATGATATGTTGACCAAAAATTTGAACTTTTGACTGTCAAATGACCATTTTGCCCCTATAGTTGACTGTAGTGCAATTAGGGTTTTTGACTGTGCAATTTTGAGCTGAATGCCTTGAAACTTGATATGAGGATACTTGACCATATTTTTAAGCATGTGAGACTTGATTGGACCTTTGAAAACTTCATTTTCTTGACCAGAACACAAACCCTAATTTTGACTGTATAGGAGACCTTTGCACTGTGCAACCCTTGGGGAATTTTGAAGCATGACTTGGCAATTTCCTGAAGAATATGGGAGGGCAAATTTTGGGGTACAACACTGATGTTTTAGGAGGGAAAACAAAAGGTTCAAACAAAAAAGGCATGCTGTATTTGTAGCTTTCGAGGGAAAGTGTTTGTATGCCATTTTGGTGCAAGGGATAAGGCAGTGTTGCAGGACTGCTGTGCAGCAGTTTTGGAGTTTTATGGCAAGTGTATCAGGCCTGAACCTGGAAGCGCATGGGACTTGGTTAAGAAGTAACTTTGGCACCTCAACCTTTTGTCTTGACTCTCTGGCCCTGTCTTTCGACCATACTCTTCAACAACTATTTCTTTTTTCAAAACAAAGTGTCATTTGAAAGGATCACGTGGGTATCCTTTGAAGGGGCCCAAATAAGTGTCTTTCAACCAGGTCCTTCACGGGTTCCTTCGAATGGTTCAAATACATGCTCTTGGGGTGGGTCAGTAAAACATGTCATTCGATTGGGACATTCAGACATGTCTGGAAAGTCTTTCGAATGTGCCACCATGGTACTTCTTTCGCATGAGACAAAGGTATAGTGTAGAATTTGTGTGTTGAAGCAAGCCATTTCCAAGGGGGATACTACCCACTCAAACTTTCCTGCAAGGGGCCATGTGGCCAAATGAAATGTGTATGCAAGAGGTGCTTGCTTTGTGACTTTATGCAAACATGCAGGATATTCTTGCTCAAACGAAGGCTTGTATGAAGGGAACCATATGCCCAAATGAAAAGTATGACCAGAAACTTGTACTGAGGGATTCACACACCCCAAACGAAGGATGCATGCAGGGGATGAAAGGCACAATAAAAAAATTGCAACACTGGGAAAGCCATATACCCCAAACGAAGGAGGCCTGCAGGAGGCAAGATATGTAATTGAAAGAGAGAAGAAGAGAAGCTTTGGCCTCCTGAATCGAAGGACATCATCATGAGGCTTTTTGCCTTGTGAATTGAAGCTACTTGATGGGAAGTACTTCCCTGTCAAAGCTTGTAACAAGTTGCTTAAAAGGGTGATTTTGGCCTTGTGCATGTTAACATGGTAAGGAATCCTGCCTTGTAAATCTTGGCTAATACGTAGGGAAAATGCTATGTGGCCAAACGAAAGATTTGCACAGACATTCAAATGAAGTCTAGTGCCTAACGAAGCAGGAAATGAACTTGCCCAAATAAGTCCAATGCCCCAATCGAAGCATGAAATGAACTTTCCCCAAAAGAGTCCAGCGCCCAAACGAAAGATGCAACCAAAGCCATAGTGTCCAATCGAAGGATGCAAAATCGAAAAGAACTTTCTTTTTTCCATTAATTTTGTCAAAAAGAGTATTTTCGTCTATTTTGTGTTTTTTAGAAATTTCCTCTTTAATTTTGATGCTGAAAAGTCCAAATATATTTGTGTAAGCTTGAATTTTTGGGAGCCCTTTGTGAGAAATGTCTTGAGAAATGAGAGGGCAAATTTTGGGATACAACACATATAAACCTTCAAATTGACAAACTTTTCATGTTCCTCAACCTTAACCATTAGAAACCATACCACCAAATCCCCAACCTTCCATAACCATTACTCTAGAAAAAATCCACCACAAATTCCTCAAACACTTCTGGCTCAAATTTTTCCTGAAGATACTCAAGAATAAGATCCCACGTGATTCCATTCCATCATCAACTAAACTCACTCAACCAAACTTTTTACACACCCATGTTTTTTACTCGAACGCACTTGTTACTGCGTTAGGAGATTCTGACTCTGGCACAAAAATCATTAAAACCATCCCTCTGTCTATATCTTACTTGATTCTAAAGATGAGACTCCGATAAAGGCATATGGCAGACAACCTAAACTTGACTTTTCTAACACATCCTTTCTTGGAATTAACATTCTTCCTAATCCTAAACCTAGATGAATTGTTATTTAAGTTTGAATCTAAAGCTAAGAATCGTCTACACTATTTGGTGAAAACATGCACAAATGGTGTAAATCTTGCTGAAAGTGATGCCATATGAAGTGACTTCAGAAGATGGATAAATTCTCGTTCTTGGTAGCTTAGAGAAATCTGACATGATTGTTCTCAGAAGAAATTCCATGAGAAACTATCTGGTTTCGTAGAACCAATTATGGAGTTGATCTATCCAAAATTTATCCATGCTCCTGAACTTGAAGTGGTCATTCCTGAACCAAAACAATTTGTTCCTGAGCCAAAACTTTAGATTGTAGTAGCTTTTACTTCTGTTCATGCTGATCTGAAGTATGCTTTTGATGAACCTATTTTTCTCCATAAATAGTTGCTTCTTCTGGTATTGGGAAGTCCTATAATTCTGATTCTGCTGCTCTTCCTCAGACTCTCTTGAAGACACTTGATGAGATCAAGAAATAAAATGTTGTTGCCAGAACACGTTTGGGTAAACATGATGAGCTATTAAAAGAGAAATTTGTGACCAACTATAGGATTACTAGCATAGTAGAAGCTATTATATCAATACTTCTGTTGTACCCCAAAATTTGCCCTCCCATATTCTTCAAGATTTGCCAAGATCAATCTTCAGATGATTCAAAATCTCTCAAGGGTTGCACAATCCAGTGCCCCCTAACACAGTCAAAATTAGGGTTTTGGTTCTGGCAAAGAAATTGAGGTTTTCAAGGGTCCAATCAAATCCCATATGCCTATATACATTGTCAAGCATCCATATGTCAAGTTTCAAGACTCACGGCATCAAATTGCACAGTCAAAAACCCTAAATGCCCTACAGTCAACTGTAGGGGCAAAATGGTCATTTGACAGTCAAAAGTCAAATTTTTTGGTCAATATCTTATTTTGAAGCCACAAACATCATTTGATCAATTCTTGATCATGATTCTCAAAGCATGGCTCAAAAAGCCTCAAGATGCAAAAGTTTCTATTTTTGGACAGCTGAAAAAGTCAACTGCAAATTGACCAGGGCATAACTTCCTCATGGTTTATCAGAAAAATTCCATCCAAAGCTCATTTTGAATAGGGTGACATTTCCTACAACTCATCTCCACACTTCAAGTCCAAGAAATGCTCTCACAAAAAGTTATCAATTTCAACATTATAGGTCATTTTCAAAAGTCAACAAAAAGGCACTTTAAGTCAAAGACCATAACTTGAGATTGGTAAATCAAAATGACATGGGACCAAAGGCATTGGTTAGAGGACTTCAAGAACTTTCCAAAATATCCAAGAACATGTTCATAGCTTCAAAATTGAGCAAGATATGCCTTGAAGAAGTTGGGAAATTTTTGGGAATTTTGAAAAGTCAACTTTGCCTAAAACACTTCAAAAATGCTAATGGCCCTCAAATTCTTCCTTGAATCATTACCCAAAGCATGTGCACGACCCATTAAGCTCAAAGGGATTTATTTTCTTATTTTTAATTAATTAATTGAATTTTTATTCTTATTAATTCATTTAATTAAATTTAATTATGAGAAAAATATCAAATAATGGTTTTAAATCTTTTTTGTGCAGCAAATATGTTCATTATATGCAAGAGATTTCATGCATCATCTCAAGGGGACAATATCATCCATATTTGGCAAGATTTGCATGGAAAAAAATATTGAAAAAGATATGAAAAAATCAAATATTCAAAACATTAATTCAATGGACTTTTGGGCTTTGTTTTGACCTAGAAAGCTTCACATACAAAGGCATAGTAAAACCTAATTGATACATACACGAAAAGCTGCTCAGAAAGGCATAACCACTTTGCAAAATTTTCACCAAAACTTGAAATCTGAAATCGTATTTGCAGGATCATTCAAAGCCTAAAACCTATTCCAAACCCTTGCTGAGACTTCTTGGAACGTGTTGCAATCATTTTCCAGTCTCCATACTCCAAGAATTGGTAGAATAGCATCACGTTTATCACAAACTTTTCCATAATCGTTTTTTAATTTCCATGCATTATTCATGTGTTTTATTTGTTGATTTACACTAACAATGATGTTCTGAAGCGATTGGTAATGTTTAATTGGACTAACGATGCTTGTAGCCAGATCTGCCATGGACGAAAATTAGGTTTTCCAAAGCTTCAGAATAGGGCTTTCATGTAGGGGAAAAATTGGACCTTGAGACCTATTCCATTGAATTCAGGAGCTCAAAACAAAACAAACCAACACCTCGCGCCCTTTTTATATTTAGACATCTGCTATTCGCTATTTTCCATGGTTGTATTTAGTGGGGGTTTAAAACCCCCGCTACTTGTTTTTCTATTTGCAGATAAATGAAGAAGAAGGCCAGCGTGTCATTACATGATAGGGGCATTCAAAAACCTGGCGCGTTTTTCTTGTTTATATCACTAATCATTGTTCTTTATTATATTATTTGTGTTCCATTACATAACAAATGCGCGCAAACAGCTCAAGTGGCAAGGGATATGCTTGGTAAACACTGGGACCTGGGTTCGATTCCCAGGTCCCCCACATATTTCATGATTTTTATCTTAATGTGTTCAAGTGCAGCGTTCACCCAGAGGCTCACCATACACGCTCACGCTCAGCCTTGCCACGCGCCCCTGATGATCAATCCAATGGCCATAACGTGAATGCTAGGGTGGACATCAGTCAAGCCTCACACGCATGATCAGAAAAGTCAAACGAGGCCTTGTTTTGATGGGCCAAAATTGCTTCCAAAAAACCTCCAAAATGGGCCAGACACCCCCCAATGTTTGTATTCTATTTTTTAATTTCCTTTTCTTTTCTTTTTTTTTTGTTTTTATTTGTTTTAATTGTTTTAATTGTTTTATTTAATTCACCTAAAATAATTTTCATAATAAAAAATCAGAAACCAAAAAATATTTAATATTTAATTCTTATTAATTTCACTATTAGAATATTTTTGTAAATAAAAGTAATTAATTTAGTTAAATTAGGTTTCAATTTTAACACTTTTCTTAATAAATTAAAATAGATAGAAATAGGGTTTTTGACACTTTTCATCTTTTTTTCAATAAATAATTTTCTCTCATTATTATTATTATTAATTATTACTTTTGTAAATAAATATGTAAAATAATTAATTAGTGTAAATTAGGTTAACTTGTTTATTTTTCATTAATAATTAAAAATATTTAGAACTAGGGTTTCCTTCTAATTTTAATTCTTTTCTTTATTTCTTAAATACAAAAACATAAAAAATAATTTCTTTTCTTAATTAAATAATTAATTAGACTTTTAATTCAATTTAATTTCAAAAGGGTCAAAACCCTCGGACGTCCTAACTTTTATTCTTTCGCACGTTATTTCTTTTTTCTTTCGAATATTATGTAACTGCTCAAGGCTTGTAATAGTAATTAGGTCTTTTACTTTCTGCATTTTTTATCAAACGGGTCTTTGTAATTTGGCGATGTATAGACCCGCGCCTTGTAATAGCGTAGGATTTATCTTTCCGCATTTAAATTTCCGCACTCTTAAACTCTAACTTTGCATGAAAGAATGAATGGCTAATTAAAAACAAGCGTAGCTCACAATGATGCATGATCAAAGATAAACTTAACCTGAAAATAACACACAAATTCACACACCACTTCTAGGGTACGCCTCACTGTTGCCTTACCTTCGGAACGTGGTCATCGAGTATAGGACGTTTTAGTAAGTCCTTATGTCCATGATCCCGTTGCCTCGAAACAGTTGCCTCGAATTTAAAAAAAAAAGATCAAGGGCATAAGGGTAGCTTCTAAGGTGTCCTACTGTTGCTCTGGTGACCACACTATCCCTAAACTCGAATTGACCCAAACACCTCCAACGGTGGTGCTACCTACCTCTCAATGGTGGGATAGCACTACCTTAAGGATATTTACACAGCCTAATTCCTTAGGGTAGGTAGATGACTCATAGATACTTGCTCTATTCAAAAACAAATCAAAAACTCTTTTCACACAGACACTTTTAAAAAAAGCTTTCAAAACAATTTTTCAAACACTCTTGAGGACTGATACAAGAGTTATTCAGAAAATTTTAAACGAAAATTTTTCTAACCCACTCACACTTGAAAAGCAAACATTTTGAAAACACAATGAGCAAGTATCTAAGAGCCCATGGATAACCATGGATAGAAAGGGTGCTAACACCTTCCCTTTCTATAAATCTACCTCCCGAACCGAGAGATAATCTCATAAGGAATTTTGTTGTGCTTTTGTCCTGTCCATGTTGGAGAAAATAAAAGACGGTGGCGACTCTTGCTTCCGCGACATTTCGCGAACCAGCGTTAAACAGTCAGTTCTAAATCCACCGATCACAGAACTGGCGACTCTGTTGGGGACAAACTTATAAAAGTGAGGTGTACCTTAGGACTAAGATCACTTGTGTTTTCAATTGTCTGAATTGTTTGCTTTAAATTGTGGGCCTGTTTTGGGAGTTCTATAGATCCTAACCTGGATCTGGGGGATACCTTCTTAGAAAGTAGCAACAAGACTGTGAGGGAACTGTGCGGGGTATACCGCTTTGGTTGAAGCAGTCTGCTACGTTGATGTGGCACTTTGGTGAGTACCGGTAACCCTTGAGTCCAGTCAAGGAGAGTACGGGGCCGCCGCGTGGTGTCGTGAAGCATCAACTAACCTTAGGAACCTTAATTGAACCATCTTGGCCTCTTTAGGGTAGTGAGATAACTGACTTTGGTGCAGTCCGAGGTTGGTTGATACTCGATACTACACTCAATTGAGGGTTGTTTTCTTGGAATATTTCGGTCGCCAGTTCAGTGGCTAAATCGAAACGATGAACAATGAAAGTAATCCAATGATATTGGGACCCTTAGAACCCGGTTACTTCTGATAGGACAGGTTTGAGCCCACCAACTTCAAGAGGGTAATACCCAGACCCCATGCTGGCCTAAACTCTAAGGGTTGTGGTGTGACTTGTGTGCTTTACCATGTTTGCTTTTTGTGGATATTTGTGGTGTGTCCTTATCATATCATCATGACATCATACAGCATCATATGCATTCACTAACCATTTCAGGGGTTCAAATCTTCATCTTTGTTCTTGTTTTGTAGGACATGGAAACTATTCGCAGAAAGACAATTCAGATCAGCCTTGTAAGGATCCCTCCTCAGCTTAAGGAACTTATATCCAGGATTCCTGAGAGATCTTCTTTCAGTGAGAGGCATGGAAGACTCATCAGCTTGGTCAACACCAACATTGAGGAAGATTTGATAAAGGCCCTCTTCCAGTTCTTTGACCCTCTGCACCACTGTTTTACTTTCCTGGATTATCAACTGGTGCCTACATTGGAAGAGTTCTCCCGGCTTCTGAAGATCCCTATCCTTAGTCAACTACCCTACAACGGTACGGAAAAGGAACCCAAACTTGAAGACATTGCTAAAGCCTTACACCTACAACCATCTGACATCAAGGGACATTGGGAAGTTAGAAGTGGTATCAAAGGGTTCTTGGCCAGGTTTCTGTTTGAGAAGGCCCAAGAATGTTGGAACTCCCTTGACCTACAAGCCTTTGAAGAAGTTATGGCCCTCCTTGTCTATGGACTGGTGTTGTTCCCGAATCCCGATCAGCTTATAGATATCAGTGCTGTCCAGATCTTCATGTCCAGGAATCCTATACCTACGTTGCTTGGGGACATCCTTCACTCATGTTACACTCGAACCATGAGAAAAAGAGGTGTACTTATGTGCTGCACTCCTCTCCTGGGAAGGTGGTTTATTTCGCACCTTCCACAATCGGTTTTGAAGAACGAGCGGGGTTTGAGATGGTCACAACGATTAATGACTCTTACACATGTAGATATACATTGGTGCTCTCGGTCCAGAGAGGATGTCACTATCATTGATCGTTGCGGGGAGTTTCCTAATGTTCCTTTACTTAGAATCAGAGGAGGTATTACTTATAACCCATGCTTGGCTTTGAGGCAGTTTGGTTATGCTCGGAGGGACGACCCTCATGACATGTTAATTCCTGACAAAGTTTTTGACTTCGACAACGATGCACAAGGACTTCGCCAGAGATTCATCAGAGCTTGGAGGATGCCCAACAAGGTAGACAACAAGACACTGGGGCATAGGAACTCCATCCCGTTGGAGCCTTATCTCAAGTGGGTACGAGCCCGCTCCCAGAAGTTAGTGATGCCATATCCTCATGTTCTCCCTGTGATCAAAGAGCCAGTTTTGGAAGGAGAGGTGTCCTACACCATTCAACATCCTGATATGCCTACATCCTGGGAAGAAATGCAGAAAAGTTGGATCCAACTTAAGGAAGAACGAAATTCTCTTGAGTCCAGTCTACACGCCAGTGAGAAGAAGGTCTTGGAGCTCACCCGCCTACTGCACGAGGAAAAGACTCTCAACACTTACATTGCTCCAAAGAGGATGCGTAGTGTCTTCTGGGATTGATTTACTTTTGTAATACTTAGCCCATGAGGCTTTGATGTACTGAACAATTATTTCTTAATGATAACGCGTGTTCCTTTTTGTCTACAACAAATTTGAACTTTCGAACCCTTGAATGCATTGCATAAACACATATCATGCATCATGTGCATCACATGTACTTTTCTTTTCAGGTTGCTTAATGTTCTTCGCTGTTTATTTCAGCATCATGAACCCTGAATCATCTACCGAGCAGTCCATCAAGGCCCTTCAGGCTCAGAACGCCCAATTCCAAGAGCTGATCATGAGTCTGGCCCAAGGTCAAGAGAAGTTGTAGGCTCTGTTGGTTAAGAAGAAGAAAAAGAAGAGAAATGTACTATTCAACACTGGCCGGAGGTTTGGTAACGCACTGCAGAATGAGGTTGATCAAGCTGGTTCGTCTGTGGGGAAAGGCAGTCCCCAGGGGGAAGGGTTCCTAGTCCGGTGGTCTCTGACAACGAGACTGATTTCAATGAGGAGCAGTATCCTCCAGCTGAAGACAAGTACAAGCAGTTAGAGGATCGTCTGAATGCCATGGAAATCCAACAAGTGCCTGGATTGGATTTCGGAGACCTGGGTTTATCTTCTGGTGTGGTGATCCCACACAAGTTCAAAGCACCATCTTTCGCAAAGTATGACGGGGCGTCCTGCCCTAAGCTACATCTCAGATCTTATGTGCGGAAGATTCAGCCGTACACTGTGGACAAGAACTTGTGGATCCATTTCTTCCAGGAGAGTCTTTCAGGGACTCATCTCGAATGGTTCTATCAGCTGGATGGAACCAAGGTTCGTAACTGGGAGGATTTGGCTACTGCTTTTTACAAGCAGTATCAGTATAATGCCGACCTCGCTCCTACACGTACCCAACTCTAGGGTATGTCGCTAGGATCGGGAGAAGGTTTTAAAGAGTATGTGCATAAGTGGAGGGACCTGGCTGGCAGGGTGCAGCCACCATTAACCGACCGTGAACTAGTGGACATGTTCTTGGGGACCCTATCCGGGCCGTTCTTCAATCATCTCATTGGCAATTCGTCTGCAGGGTTCACGGACCTCATTCTGACTGGGGAAAGGATAGAGGCTGGTTTGAAATCAGGGAAAATACAGAAAGGTGCGTCCTCAAGTTCTGAGAAAAAGCCTTTCAAAAAGGAAGCCAGTTCTGTGTATGGGCCTAGGAGGCAAAATAAACCAGAACGCCGCCAAGCTGTCAACGCGGTGGTAATTGCAAAGCCTGCTGCCGCCCCTCGGAAACTTAACCAACCAAGGGCTGAGAGACCTAGAAGAGAATTCACTCGGCTTAGTATGACCTTGTCGCAGATCTTGCCGCAACTGCTATCGACCAACTTGGTAACCGTCAGAGAGGCTCCGAAGGTGGTGAATACAACCTCTCCGAAGTATAATCCAAATGCCCGCTGCGCTTATCACTCTGATAGCCCGGGGCATTCTACTGATGACTGCTGGGCCCTGAGGAATAAGGTTCAGGACCTTATCGATGTGAAGGAAATACAGTTTGAGGCACCTGAAAGGCCCAACGTTGTGACCGCTCCTATGCCCCAGCATGGAGTAAATGCTATTGAGGAAGACTTGTATGCAGTTTCTGTGGATGATGTTGCTACCCCTTTATTGACTGTTAAGAGGAACTTGTTGCTGGCCGGTTTATTTCCGGGTTGTAGCAAGGGTTTCCTTCTGTGTGCTGTTTCCCCTACTGGTTGTCCGTTGCTGAAGTCAGGCATCCAAAGCCTGATGGATAGCAGAGAAATCTTGTTCAAGAAGACCGCTGTTCCTTTTGTTCCTACCGAAGAAGTATCTGATGTTACCATCTTCAATAATCCTACCAAGGCTCCCCCGAGGAAGCCAGTCAAAATCACGTCTGTCGCACCTATAACCATTACTGTGCCGGGGCCAATCCCCTACAAGTCTGATAAGGTTGTCCCATGGTATTATGGGGCAGATGTGTATGTACTTGGAGTGAAGCAGGAGTTCGACACCAGTACCGGTATCAGTAACATCACTGGTCCCGCTAAAGTTACTCGCAGTGGCTGGCTCTTCTCGCCTAACATTGCGCCACCAGTTATCCGAAGACCCCTTATAATAACACCTGCAAGTGCGCCTGTTTCCCCTTCTGATCAAGTTTCTACCCCTGCCGCCGAGTCATCTAATACTCGGGGCAAAGGGATTGATGATGTGCCTGCCCGGATGGAGGCACCGAAGACTGTGAATGTTGAAGCCTCCCAGCAGGAGATGGAGGAAATCCTTAAGATCATTAAGAAGAGTGACTTTAACGTCGTTGAACAGCTGGGGCATACCCCCTCCAAGATCTCCATGCTATCATTATTGTTGTGCTCAGAGGCTCATGCCAAGGCCCTGATCTCATTTCTGAAGACGGCCCATGTGCCACAGGAGACATCTGCGGATCAATTTACTGACTGTGTGGCCAATCTGACCGCCGACAATGGTTTGGGTTTCTCGGATGCTGATCTTACCGCTAAGGGAAAGAACCACAATGATGCCCTGCATGTCTCCATAGAATGCAGGGGCACTACTCTCGCACACGTGTTGGTGGACACCGGTTCTTCCCTGAATGTTTTGCCCAAGAAGGCCTTGGACAGGTTGGATTGTGAGGGTCTGGAGTTGAAGCCTAGTAACATCGTGGTCTGAGCCTTCGATGGGTCAAAGAGGATGGTGCATGGTGAGGTAGACATTCTGATCCGTGTTGGTTCCCAAGCCTTTGATTCAACGTTCTATGTGATGGACATCCGTCCATCTTATTCCTGTTTGCTGGGTCGACCTTGGATTCACAAAGCTGGGGCTGTGACCTCCACTATACACCAGAAGCTCAAGTACCCTGTCAGAGTGAAGATTGTTACTGTGCAGGGGGAGGAAGAATACATGGTTAGTCATCTGAATTCATTCCGGTATATTGAGATGGACGGGGAGTTTATTGAAACCCCCTTTCAACATTTTGAAGAGGTACCTCCAACATTGGCGTCAGCTTAGACGGTGATTGAAGAAGACTTCCCTTTGAAGATGGCTTCCTTGAAGGATGCCCGGGTCGTGATTGAGAAAGGTGAATGTGCTAACTGGGGCAGGCTCCCTGATTTTACTCCTAAGACTGACAAGTTTGGGCTGGGTTTTACTGCAGAGGCTCAGAGGGTTGTACGCAAAGCAAAGATCGGAAGACCTCCCGTGTTCATCACCAACCCGGGAGTGAATGCTATTGAAGGCGAGGCGGAGGAATCAGAGTTTAATAGCTGGATCTACCCCACGACCGATGGTGGACTGAACAATTGGACTGCAAAAGACCACATACCTGTTACTTTTGTTACGCAGTAATGAATTCCTTTGTTTTACTTGTAATAAACAATAAATTGAAACTTTATGGCCCGGTGTCTTACCCGGGGCACCGTTAGCTTCATTTGTGAGGGCTTATTAACTGTCATTTCCATATATCATGAATAAAGACATTGGACGTTTTCGCATTTCAAATCTTGTGCTCCCTTTCTTTCTTTCTTTATATATTGCAAAACAGGTATATTTACACACACTCACTCATACAGGTTTCAATCCACTCTGGATCTCACTGGTAACGACTCTACTACTGCCGGTTATGACTTTGAAAATCCGATCAACTTAGCCGAAACGAAGGTGAAGATGATTGCGAAGTGCCTGGCGATCTCGCAAGACTGCTACTCCAGGAAGAGAGGGCCATTCAGCCACATGAAGAGCCAGTGGAAACGGTAAATCTGGGTACTGAGACAGATAAAAAGGAAGTTAAGATTGGTGCCAATCTGGAGCTCAGCGTGAAACAACGGTTGGTTCAGATGTTGCATGATTATGTGGAGATCTTCGCCTGGTCTTACGAAGACATGCCTGGGTTGGATACTGACATTGTGGTCCATCACCTACCTACCAAGGAAGACTGCCCTCTGGTTAAACAAAAGGTCCGTCGTATGCGTCCAGAGATGTCCGAAAAGATCAAAGCTGAGGTTATGAAACAATTTGATGTCGGGTTTCTAGCAGTGACTTCTTACCCTCAGTGGGTTGCCAACGTGGTTCCGGTACCGAAGAAAGATGGTAAGGTCAGAATGTGTGTCGATTACAGGGATCTGAACAGGGCCAGCCCCAAGGATGACTTCCCCTACCTCACATTGATGTTCTGGTTGACAATACTGCTCAGCACAAGGTGTTCTCCTTCATGGACGGCTTTTCAGGTTATAATCAGATCTAGGTGGCCCCTGAAGACATGGAAAAGACTACCTTTGTTACTCAGTGGGGCACCTTCTGCTACAAGGTCATGCCTTTTGGGTTGAAAAATGTTGGGGCAACCTACCAACGTGCCATGGTTGCTTTATTTCATGACATGATCCATCATGAGATTGAAGTATACGTCGACGACATGATTGCAAGGTCCCAAACTGAGGAGGAACACCTTGATCATCTGCAGAAGCTGTTTGACCGTCTGAAGTTGTACAAGCTGAGGTTGAACCCGAACAAGTGCACCTTTGGGGTAAGATCTGGAAAGTTGTTAGGCTTCGTCGTAAGTGACAAAGGTATTCAAGTGGACCCTGCCAAATTTAAAGCCATACAAGAGATGCCAGTTCCCAAGACAGAGAAAGAAGTCAGAGGCTTTCTAGGACGTCTGAATTACATTGCCCGATTCATCTTGCATCTAACTGCTACCTGTGAACCAATCTTCAAGCTGCTGAAGAAAGATCAGGTAGTACGTTGGAATGATGAATGTCAGGCCGCTTTTGACAGAATCAAAGAGTATCTCCGAGAACCACCCATTCTTATGCCACCGGTTGAAGGGAGACCTCTAATACTATACCTAACAGTACTTGACAACTCAATGGGGTGTGTGCTGGGGCAGCATGACGAGTCTGCCGAAAAGAGCACGCCATTTATTACCTTAGCAAAAAGTTTACCGACTGTGAGACCCGATACTCATTGCTCGAGAAAACTTGCTGCGCTTTGGTATGGGTTGCTCGCCGGCTGAGACAGTATATGCTGACTCACACTACTCTGTTGATTTCAAAAATGGATCCAATAAAGTACATATTTGAAAAGCCTGCTCTGTCTGGGAGAATAGCAAGATGGCAAATGATCTTGACGGAATACGACATCCAGTACACGACTCAGAAAGCTATCAAGGGAAGTGTATTGGCAGACCATTTGGCACACCGGGCAGTAGATGACTACCAGTCAATGAACTTCGAGTTTCCAGACGAGAGCATCATGATAGTGACTGATTGTGAAGTACCTGGACCGGATGAAGGACCTGAGGAAGGATCCCGATGGTCTATGCACTTTGACGGAGCCTCCAACGCTTTGGGTAACGGTATCGGCATTGTGATCATATCCCCTCAAGGCACTCATACTCCACTTACTGCTCGGCTATGTTTCAACTGCACCAACAACATGGCAGAGTATGAGGCATGCATCATGGGACTTCAAGTTGCGATTGACTTAAGGATCAAGTTTCTGAGTGTCTTCAGAGATTCCGCTCTCGTGATCAATCAGATCAAAGGCGAGTGGGATACGAAACATCCGAATCTTATTCCTTACAGAGAATGTGTGTTGACATTGATCCCCCATTTCACAGAGATAACTTTTGAACATTTCCCAAGAGAGGAGAATCAGTTGGCGGACCGTTGGCTACGATGTCTTCTATGTTCAAAGTCAAGTGGGACAATGAGGCTCCCCGGATCATTATCTAGAAACTGGACGAACCTGCATACTGTTATGATCTTGAGGCTGAGACAGTAACTGAAAAACCCTGGTATCATGAGGTGAAGAGGTATCTGGAAGCTCAAGAATACCCCGAAGGTGCATCTGTCAATGACAAAAAGTTTTTGAGAAGGTTCGCAGTAAAGTTCTTCCTCAGCAACGGCATCCTGTACAAGCGAAACCACGATTCAACCTTACTGCGTTGTGTGGATAAGACTGAAGCAGAAAGAATCATGGCAGAGCTGCATGAAGGTACCTTCGGAACGCATTCCAGTGGACACACCATGGCAAAGAAAATCCTTCGGGTAGGATATTTCTGGTCCACAATGGAAGCCGACTATTACCAACATTCTCGGACATGTCATAAGTGCCAGATATACGCCGATAAGGTGCACATTCCTCCAGTTCCTCTGAATGTCTTGACAGCACCTTGGCCTTTCGCAATGTGGGGCATTGATATGATCGGCGAGATTAAACCTACGTCATCCAACGGGCATCGCTTCATCCTGGTAGCGATCGATTACTTCACAAAGTGGGTCGAAGCAGCTTCCTACGCTACGGTAACCAAGAACGTTGTGGCACGGTTCATTCGGCATAACCTGATCTGTCAATACGGCGTCCCGGAAAGGATCATTACAGAAAATGATACCAATCTTAATAACAAGATGATCACTGAGCTTTGCGAGCAATTCAAGATACAGCACCACAACTCTTCTCCTTACCGGCCGAAGATGAATGGGGATATCGAAGCAGCTAATAAGAATATCAAGAAGATTGTGCAGAAGATGACAGTGACTTACAAAGATTGGCACGAGATGTTACCGTTTTCTCTTCATGGGTATCGTACCTCAGCAAGAACGTCAACCGGGGCAACTCCCTTTTCCTTGGTCTATGGCATGGAGGCAGTCTTGCTGATTGAAGTCCAGATACCCTCTCTCCGGATAATGAAGGATGCAGATTTGAAAAAAGATGACTGGATCCAGACTCGACTTGATCAATTAAATCTAATTGACGAAAAGAGACTCACTGCTATTTGTCATGGTCAGACGTACCAAAAACGGATGATCAGGGAATTTAACAAGAAAGTCAGACCACAAGAGTATCAAGTTGGGGACCTGGTAATCAAACGCATCATCCTTCCTCAAAGTGATCCCAGGGGCAAATGGACCCCTATGTACGAAGGGCCATTTGTGGTTAAACATGTGTTCTCAGGAGGAGCCATGATTCAAACCACCATGGATGGTGACGACCTTCCTCACCCCGCCAATGCAGACATAGTAAAAAGATACTACGCATAATAAAAGACCCGCTAGGTTGACATACCTAGGCAAAAATTAGGGCTTCCCGGCGAACCAAAAGGGTTCGGGCAAAATGAGGGATGAAATAAAAAAATCTGTACACCCGGCAAGTCGAAAACTTGAAAAGGTGGCTTGGGCAAAAATGGGTATCCCGGTGGACTGAAAACCCGAAAGGGCGGTCCAGGCAAAAGTTAGGGATTAAAGCGTAATACTATGTCTCATTGGATCACCTTGCATCCAGAATCCGGTATCTACATCAAGTTCAGACGGCATAGATCGATCAGCTTCATCTTCGACCGAGCAGCAAAGTGATGAGACGCTCGAAGATATAAAGGCGATAACAGAGTTGAAACCCAGTGGGATTATTCTTTTCACACAGCTGTTTTGTTTTCTTTGTACAAATCGTATAAACTCTGTTGTTCGGCGGCGTTCTCTTACTAGGACGTCAGCCTCTTGTACATAAACGCCTATTTACAGGAAAATTCAAAAATCAATACAAATTCACTTTTCAACTAAATTGCCAATTGTTGTTTTCCCTTTTTCCGTTTTGTTTTGCGAAGAACGTCCAATGTTCAGTTTTTGATATATGCATTTGACACTAATTGCTAACTCATAAATATTTGCATGCAAAACAAAGGATTAATTACAGGTGACATTAGAAATAGGGGCAATAATGAGTTGTCTAAAGCGATCTAATTGCTCAGTCCACCAAGGTACCAAGGTAAGTTCGGCTGAAGAATGTAACCCAGATACCTTCATTCCCCAGTGAAGTCACCAAGATTCAACAATTCTCCTCAAGCAGTTGATCTCCCAATCAGCCCTACAAGGCACAGTATCTCCAGCAAGACAGCAATTTACTCCCCAAGAAAAGTTAATATACTGTCAGCCATAAGGAAGTTGGATTATCCCCCGCAGATCTCAACATTCCCCAGCAGTATATGGACATTCCTAACAAGCATCCCCGACAGTCTTGATCTAAGATTGTTCCCCGACGGTATACCGAACACCCAGTGGAGCCACTTCCCCAGTACAGTCCAAAAGTTTCCCCAGGAGAGTTGAATCAATCTCCCCAGCAGGAAGCTTACCCCTGTAGAGCACGAACGCGTCTCCCAGACTTTTTATTTAAAGGTTATTTCCCCACCAAGATATAACTGGGTTATCCTCAGCCATTTGCCACGGAAAGATCGTCCCCAGCGAAGTCTTCCTACCCCCAGCGGAGTTCATCAAATCTTTCAACATAACACATCAATGGTATCCCCGACGGAGTTATCATCAAACACTTCAGTAAAGTACCTCTCTCTCCCCACAGAGTATTCCCCGCAGAGTAATCTATTCGCCAAGTTTATTCCCCAACGGAGTCATCTTCTCCTACCGGTATTCTTGCAACCATCATCCCCAGTGGAAACGAAGAATCTCACTCTCCAACATCAGCCCAGGATTCAACTTCCCGGCACCCGTCAAAGATTCACTTTCCTGGACAAAAAAAACACATACATTCATCACATCTTCATACATTATAGCATGCATACACGCATCATGAACCTACAATCTCACTTATTCTGAGAACGTCACGCATGTCATACATCATGACATCACATACAGCTAACGTTTTGTCTTTTCAGGACAAAAGATCAGTACAAAGATGATTACTATCAACTGTCGTGATTTCAGATCCGATTCCTGTATCCAGCCAGGGTGTATCTGTTGACGACTATTCCAGACTCGATTCCTGTAACCAGCCAGGGTACGTCTGAAGAGTTTGAAGATCCGATTCCTGTATCTTGCCAGGGTGTATCTGTTGACGACTATTTCCGGACTCGATTCCTGTAACCATCCAGGGTACGTCTGAAGAGTTTGAGGATCTGATTCCTGTATCTTGCCAGGGTGTATCTGTTGACGACTATTTCCGGACTCGATTCCTGTAACCAGCCAGGGTACGTCTGAAGAGTTTGAGGATCCGATTCCTGTATCTTGCCAGGGTGTATCTGTTGACGACTATTTCCGGACTCGATTCCTGTAACCAGCCAGGGTACGTCTGAAGAGTTTGAAGATCCGATTCCTGTATCCAGCCAGGGTGTATCTGTTGACGACTATTTCCGGACTCGATTCCCGTAACCAGCCAGGGTACGTCTGAAGAGTTTGAAGGTCCGATTCCTGTATCCAGCCAGGGTGTATCTGTTGACAACTATTTTCCAGATTCGATTCCTGTATCTAGCCAGGGCACATCTGTGAGTAACCGATTGTAGACTCGATTCCTGTATCCGGCCAGGGCACATCTACATAAAGGGTTTAAAGATTTGATACCTGTATCCAGCCAGGGCACATCTACACGAAGAGTTTGAAAATCAACTCCTGTAACAGGCCAGGTAATTATCTTTCTTTCTCAGGTACGTAAGTTCTCGCTAAGGAATCTCTTACGCGATCGACACCTAGATGGCATCTATAAGCCCATCCCCACAACTACCGCTACAGTCTCCAAATGGCATCTATAAGCCCATTCCCGCTATCACACTGCTGATACTCTACTATGTGAGTGCAAATTTCTGGGCACTCTAGTGTTCAATCATCTTCCACCTTCGGACTACGAAAGGCACGTCAGCCAATCTACATCCTCAGGTTTAAAAATATTGAATAGGGGCAACTGTTGTACCCCAAAATTTACCCTCCCATATTCTTCAAGATTTGCCAAGATCAATCTTCAGATGATTCAAAATCTCTCAAGGGTTGCACAGTCCAATTGCCCCCTAACACAGTCAAAATTAGGGTTTTGGTTATGGCAAAGAAATTGAGGTTTTCAAGGGTCCAATCAAGTCCCATATGCCTATATACATTGTCAAGCATCCATATGTCAAGTTTCAAGACTCACAACATCAAATTGCACAGTCAAAAACCCTAAATGCCCTACAGTCAACTGCAGGGGCAAAATGGTCATTTGACAGTCAAAAGTCAAATTTTTTGGTCAATATCTTATTTTGAAGCCACAAACATCATTTGATCAATTCTTGATCATGATTCTCAAAGCATGGCTCAAAAAGCCTCAAGATGCAAAAGTTTCTATTTTTGGACAGCTGAAAAAGTCAACTGCAAATTGACCAGGGCATAACTTCCTCATGGTTTATCAGAAAAATTTCATCCAAAGCTCATTTTGAAGAGGGTGACATTTCCTACAACTCATCTCCACACTTCAAGTCCAAGAAATGCTCTCACAAAAAGTTATCAATTTCAACATTATAGGTCATTTTCAAAAGTCAACAAAAAGGCACTTTAAGTCAAAGACCATAACTTGAGATTGGTAAATCAAAATGACATGGGACCAAAGGCATTGGTTAGAGGACTTCAAGACCTTTCCAAAATATCCAAGAACATGTTCATAGCTTCAAAATTGAGCAAGATATACCTTGAAGAAGTTGGGAAATTTTTGGGAATTTTGAAAAGTCAACTTTGCCTAAAACACTTCAAAAATGCTAATGGGCCTCAAATTCTTCCTTGAATCATTACCCAAAGCATGTGCACGACCCATTAAGCTCAAAGGGATTTATTTTCTTATTTTTAATTAATTAATTGAATTTTTATTCTTATTAATTCATTTAATTAAATTTAATTATGAGAAAAATATCAAATAATGGTTTTAAATCTTTTTTGTGCAGCAAATATGTTCATTATATGCAAGAGATTTCGTGCATCATCTCAAGGGGACAATATCATCCATATTTGGCAAGATTTGCATGGAAAAAAATATTGAAAAAGATATGAAAAAATCAAATATTCAAAACATTAATTCAATGGACTTTTGGGCTTTGTTTTGACCTAGAAAGCTTCACATACAAAGGCATAGTAAAACCTAATTGATACATACACGAAAAGCTGCTCAGAAAGGCATAACCACTTTGCAAAATTTTCACCAAAACTTGAAATCTGAAATCGTATTTGCAGGATCATTCAAAGCCTAAAACCTATTCCAAACCCTTGCTGAGACTTCTTGGAACGTGTTGCAATCATTTTCCAGTCTCCATACTCCAAGAATTGGTAGAATAGCATCACGTTTATCACAAACTTTTCCATAATCGTTTTTTAATTTCCATGCATTATTCATGTGTTTTATTTGTTGATTTACACTAACAATGATGTTCTGAAGCGATTGGTAATGTTTAATTGGACTAACGTTGCTTGTAGCCAGATCTGCCATGGACGAAAATTAGGTTTTCCAAAGCTTCAGAATAGGGCTTTCATGTAGGGGAAAAATTGGACCTTGAGACCTATTCCATTGAATTCAGGAGCTCAAAACAAAACAAACCAACACCTCGCGCCCTTTTTATATTTAGACATCTGCTATTCGCTATTTTCCATGGTTGTATTTAGTGGGGGTTTAAAACCCCCGCTACTTGTTTTTCTATTTGCAGATAAATGAAGAAGAAGGCCAGCGTGTCATTACATGATAGGGGCATTCAAAAACCTAGCGCGTTTTTCTTGTTTATATCACTAATCATTGTTTTTTATTATATTATTTGTGTTCCATTAAATAACAAATGCGCGCAAACAGCTCAAGTGGCAAGGGATATGCTTGGTAAACGCTGGGACCTGGGTTCGATTCCCAGGTCCCCCACATATTTCATGATTTTTATCTTAATGTGTTCAAGTGCAGCGTTCACCCAGAGGCTCACCATACACGCTCACGCTCAGCCTTGCCACGCGCCCCTGATGATCAATCCAATGTCCATAACGTGAATGCCAGGGTGGACATCAGTCAAGCCTCACACGCATGATCAGAAAAGTCAAACCAGGCCTTGTCTTGATGGGCCAAAATTGCTTCCAAAAAACCTCCAAAATGGGCCAGACACCCCCCAATGTTTGTATTCTATTTTTTAATTTCCTTTCCTTTTCTTTTTTTTTGTTTTAATTGTTTTATTTAATTCACCTAAAATAATTTTCATAATAAAAAATCAGAAACCAAAAAATATTTAATATTTAATTCTTATTAATTTCACTATTCGAATATTTTTGTAAATAAAAGTAATTAATTTAGTTAAATTAGGTTTCAATTTTAACACTTTTCTTAATAAATTAAAATAGGTAGAAATAAGGTTTTTGACACTTTTCATCTTTTTTTCAATAAATAATTTTCTCTCATTATTATTATTATTAATTATTACTTTTGTAAATAAATATGTAAAATAATTAATTAGTGTAAATTAGGTTAATTTGTATATTTTTCATTAATAATTAAAAATATTTAGAACTAGGGTTTCCTTCTAATTTTAATTCTTTTCTTTATTTCTTAAATACAAAAACATAAAAAATAATTTCTTTTCTTAATTAAATAATTAATTAGACTTTTAATTCAATTTAATTTCAAAAAGGTCAAAACCCTCGGACGTCCTAACTTTTATTCTTTCGCACGTTATTTCTTTTTTCTTTCGAATATTATGTAACTGCTCAAGGCTTGTAATAGTAATTAGGTCTTTTACTTTCTGCATTTTTTATCAAACGGGTCTTTGTAATTTGGCGATGTATAGACCCGCGCCTTGTAATAGCGTAGGATTTATCTTTCCGCATTTAAATTTCCGCACTCTTAAACTCTAACTTTGCATGAAAGAATGAATGGCTAATTAAAAACAAGCGTAGCTCACAATGATGCATGATCAAAGATAAACTTAACCTGAAAATAACACACAAATTCACACACCACTTCTAGGGTACGCCTCACTGTTGCCTTACCTTCGGAACGTGGTCGTCGAGTATAGGACGTTTTAGTAAGTCCTTATGTCCATGATCCCGTTGCCTCGAAACAGTTGCCTCGGATTAAAAAAAAAGGATCAAGGGTATAAGGGTAGCTTCTAAGGTGTCCTACTGTTGCTCTGGTGACCACACTATCCCTAAACTCGAATTGACCCGAACACCTCCAACGGTGGTGCTATCTACCTCTCAATGGTGGGATAGCACTACCTTAAGAATATTTACACAGCCTAATTCCTTAGGGTAGGTAGATGACTCATAGATACTTGCTCTATTCAAAAACAAATCAAAAACTCTTTTCACACAGACACTTTCAAAAAAAGCTTTCAAAACAATTTTTCAAACACTCTTGAGGACTGATACAAAAGTTATTCAGAAAATTTTAAACGAAACTTTTTCTAACCCACTCACACTTGAAAAGAAAACATTTTGAAAACACAATGAGCAAGTATCTAAGAGCCCATGGATAACCATGGATAGAAAGGGTGCTAACACCTTCCCTTTCTATAAATCTACCTCCCGAACCGAGAGATAATCTCATAAGGAATTTTGCTGTGCTTTTGTCCTGTCCATGTTGGAGAAAATAAAAGACGGTGGCAACTCTTGCTTCCGCGACATTTCGCGAACCAGCGTTAAATAGTCAGTTCTAAATCCACCGATCACAACTTCCTCCTCCTTCAAACCCATAATTTTTTTCTTTATAAAGTATTATGTTTAGTTTTTAACCGTCTGAATTTATATCTTTATCTTTTGGTTAATCAATGAAGTTCTTATTTTGGTTTCAAATCGTTTAAGTCTTTTTATTAATGACAAGGAGGGAGAACATGACTTGCGAAAGTTGTTAAGAACTTTTAGTCCTTCAACTAAGGTTTGAAATCTCCAGAACATGACTTCAACGCTTTCATCATCCTCCATTTTGAAAGCTTCATATTTCTAAATCAAGGTCAGTGTCTTGGTTTCCTTGACTTGATCATTTCCTTCATGAGTCATTTTGAGAGAACCAAATTTAGACTTGGCAGAGTCTCTATTTTTCATCTTCACATACTTAATATAATAAATCACATTCAAAAAGATGGTTACTGCTTTATAATGATTCTTACAATCTTTCTTTTGTTGATCAGTCTTAGCTCTCCTAGCTATTTCTTTTCCAATATTATCTGTGGGACGTATGTAGCCATAAACTACCATATCCCAAAGATCAATATCATGACCTAGAAAGAAACTTTCTAGTTTATCTTTCCAGTATTCAGACTTTCCTCCATCAAAGATGGGAGGTTTAATGTTATAACTTTTATCGTTTGAATCTGATGCAACAAAAACTGGAGTAGGTTCAACCATTGTGTTTCTTTAATGAAAAACTCGTATGGATCTTTATCTGATACAGTTAAGTGTTTGATAACTATCAATACAAGAATCGGAACTCTGATATCAATTGAAGGTGTGAGAAACACAAGAAAGGGGGATTTGAATTAGGTTTCACCAAATAAAATCTTTTCGTTGGTGACAAACTAAGTATGCTTAGAACATAAAATAGTAAATGAACACAATGATTTTTATCCTGGTTCACTATTAACTAAGCTACTCCAGTCCACCCTCGCAAGGATGATTTCTCCTTTTACAAGGACTTAATTCACTATAACCAAATTGATTATAGAACAACCCATAATAAGTCTGATCAACCTTATTGGCACCCCAATAAGCCTATCGATCCTTAATATAAATCCACTCAAGCCGCAATAAGAGTCTTATTAAGATAAGACCTTCACTCAGTCTCTCAAGGTATCATTTAACAATAGTTGAGTACTTTCAGTGTATTACAGATTTGCTTCTTGTAAGCAGATTATACATACTTTTCAGTATAATGAAAAACACCTAAGTGTTCTATTGCAAGATATGAGCAACAACTCCTTGCTTATTTACAAAACTATATACAGATGATTTATTTACAGAGTTTGCATAATGCTTTGGTGTAGTTTTGTTGAGCTTTATTTAAACCGATAGATTTGTCGTTGTAATGTAGTTTGTTACTTTTCTTCAACTTATAAGTCTTCATTTTATAACTTGTAAAAGAGGTCTATTAAAAGGGTAGAAAGGTAAATTGAAAATCTAGTTGTTTATTCTTAATGGTTATAATGAGAGTAGTAACTGTCAAGTATAAAAGAATTGTCTTTGCGCTACTCTAGAAGAGTATAGGCACAATCACTTTATGTACCTTTTGTACACTATCACACATTAACCATTTTGAACTTTTCTTCGTGATCTACAGGTTCTTCAAATATTTGAATGTTGAGCATTGAAGCTTGTTGTAGAAGAATCTTTCTTAAGCCTTAGGACCTAAGTCTTGGAGTCTTCAGGAATTGTCACATAGAACCTTGTCTCCAGAGTCTTAAGCACTTGGTTGTAAGATCTTCCTTTTCTTTAGATCATTGTTCAGCAGAACCTCGTCTTCATAATCTTTAGAACTTTTAACAGACATAAGTATAACTTTAGAAGGCCTCCAAAGCTAAATCACAAAGCCACGATCAAAACTTCTTGTACTAACGTTCCTAAGACACGTTGCAGAAGATTAGTTCATAACCTTGACTTTACTGAAACATGTAACCACATGTTTTCTTCCAGAGTGTATGTTCAGACCTAATGACGTTACACACCTTGTACCAGAGTCAGAATATTATAGCATCAACTACACACTAGAGGAAACTATTAGTGTATACAATTATTCTCTAAGATAACATGTGAAGCTGTCATCAAAATCTCAAGGCCAGATGTAGGAAACATTTTTTGTTCTTACAACGTTTGTCTAAGAGTTTCTAACTGTGACTCTGATAGAAGAGCTTTTGAAGATTTATCTAGCTATGAAGATTTTGCGCTTTCAAGTTCTGAGGTTCTGAAGACCAAGTTCTGAAGACAAGGTTCTGAATATTTTGAAGACAAAGGTTCTGAAACCAAGTTTTGTAGACTCTGAAGACAAGGATCTGAAGACTCTGATATAATGTTTTGATCCTTCTAAATATGCTTCATCAACATGCATTTAGAAGCCTATGAAGATTAGAAGATAAGATCAAAAGGTTTTACGTGAGTGAATAGTACATGGTACAAGATCAAATATTCCTTCCACTACTCTGATTTTGTGGCGCAAGGACAATACTATGATACAATTTTGTCTACCACTCTCACTGGCCTTAGGCAATAATACAACTGGAATTTTAGAATTCTTATTCTACCCTCCAATGGATCTTTCTCTACCTATATAAAGAAGCCCTTGGAAGATTAGAATTAAGCTTTTGATGACAAACTTTTGCTCAACAATCTTGAACGTGAATATTCATTACCGTGAGATAGAAAAACATCAAGCAAGAAACTTTTGTTCATACACTTGCTAAAAACACTTTGTGTTAAATCATTATATTTCAATTAGTGTAATCAACTTTATAGAAGCAACTTTGTAAACACACATTTTGTATTTCAACCTGTGAGTTGATATTTCTTGAGAGACTAGAGTATAGTCAAAAGTCTTAAGAAGACATTGACAGTAGATGTTTGTGGTTGTAATCAAGTTTAATTATAGTGGATGTATTTGAGGTAGCTTCGTTAACAACGAACTAGGATAAAAATATTGTGTTCATTATTTTTATTCTAAGTTATTTATTCTTTATAAAAATTTTATCCTAAAAATTCAATTTAAATTATTTTTTTTTGGGTTTCTTTAACCTTCACTCTCTTGTTAGGAAAGATTGAGAAAAAACATGGAAAAGTTTTGTGATTTGTAATGATTTAAAATATTTGACAGACTAAGAATGCAATTATTTTTAAAGGTGGTATTCTGAATATATATTTGGTGTTTTCTTAGGTTAAGTCTCTTTTGTAGAATTGATTGAGAATTAATTGTAGCTGTTAAAATGTGATCTCATAGGAGGATTAAAATGTTAATCCTATTAACCCTTTGTATCGAGTCAATTTGAGATAGTTTTTATTATACTTTCCTATTTTCTTTCTCCCTTCCCTTCTAAATTACGTTGAGTATCTATAATACTTCTTTCAATTTCGTTCTTTTATTGTATTGATGGTGGTAATGTCTTCGAGTGGATTCTTTAAATTTATGATTTTTTCCATCTAAACACACCATTTGACATTAGTAATTAAATGAATACTTTAATAATTTTTTGTGTTATTTTCTGGTACTGACCTAGGGGATAGGGAACTATTTAGCAGGTATAGGTGGACCATGTTCGTGTGGTTGAGTCTACGCCGCACTAATGGACTGTGCTATCCGTGATTAAGCAATATAGTGCTACATTGTAAGAATGCCAATTGTTAACCAACAAGTCATATGTGATTCATGAAGGAGAGATGTGTTAGGCCTCTAATGGCATGTTTCCTATTTCAAAATAAGCTGATTTTACACGCTTTGAAATGCCAGAAATGGACTAACTCATTAGGGGTTATTAGATCTCTTGAGTTTGTGCAAAAATATCAAACTCTATGAATCTTTTACTAACTAGATTGCTTAAATTTAATGCTATTTATGATTTGGATATATGTTGTTCATAATGTTAGGTAGCAAAACAGTGCTAATCATACAAACCTTATTTATTCTTAATTTGACTAATTTTATCTTGTTGTACTTACTATATTATTTTTATGCAATTTTACTCATCGAATAATATGACAACACAAGCTTTTTTATAAATAAATAAAAAATTAAACTCCCTACATTAAAAGGTTACAAAATGGATTCCGCACGTGGTTACCAAAATTAAACTCCCTACTTTTATATTTAAGGTGATAATATTTTAAACACACACTCTTTAATATTATTCCCTTCATTTTTATTGTGTATTTATTTTTTTGAATTTTTAACAAATATAAATATTAATAGATTAATTGTTATATATTATTAGTGTAAAAAATTTTACACTATCAATACATCATAACCACTTATAAATATTATTTTATTAATAATTAAAATAAAAATCAAATTTAATTTAAAATTTAATAATTACTATTTACTGATAGTATAAATTTTTTTATACTATCAATACATTTTAATTAAATTCAAATATTAATATAATTTTTTACAATTTTAAATTTTAAATTTTATATTTCAATATCCGCAGATCCGTCCAATTCCATCCACCTCATTTATTCGTGGAATGAACTAATTTAGATTAGTACCCTCAACAATGTCACTCCCGCATTGTTCTATTTTTCTACAAGTTTTTGTTGGACATATTAACCATTATTCACGATCACTTGAACTAAATTTAAGCTATAGAAATAATTTTAGTAAGATTATAAAATTATATAAGATGATATATGAATTATCAAACATATATGTTGGTCCCATTTTAATCTGATATGTAAAAGTTTGAGTCGATTCTAAAGACATTGCATCTTTAAATTTAAAAATTATAAAAATTTAGGTTAATGTTTGCGTTCACAAAAAAACTATAAAAAAGTCAATGTATGTTGAAAGTATAATTTCTTGTATTGAAATAGGTCGTTGTTTGACATAAGGTGTGTCAAAAAGTTTAATCTGTCGAATTGTATGTAGTTGTCGAAGTGTTGTAATCAGGTTGCTATACACATATTCGATTTAGATCTAAAATATATATTTTGGACTTTTGTGTTTTGGGCTTTGGCTTATGGAGAAAGTTAATCTAAAACTATAAATAGAGGGAGTAACCTCTATTATGATGTAGAATTTGTACTCAAAGAATTTTGCAGTTGCAAAGTGAATAAAGATTTTCCACAGTTTGTGGGTAGAGAGAAACTCTGGAGAAACCCTAATCTCTTTTCTTCTTTAATTTTCTTTTCTTTCATTGTCATTGTGTGGTGATAACAATCTTGTTCATCAAGATTCATAGAAATTTATCATAGGTTTTGGTTGATTTTCAACATCTAGTATCAAGAGCTCCGGTTGAGCGATTCAAGGCAAGCAAGAACAATGGCAATGAATCATCCGAACGGGCATTTTCCAGCAAGTCTTCCGATTCTTAAAGCTGATAACTATGAGAATTGGTGCAAGCAGATGAATGTTGTGTTTTATTGTCAAGATCTTTGGGATCTTGTGAAACATGGATTAGAACCGCTTGAAGAAGACGTTTGAGAAGAAGAATAGGTGAAATACAAAGAGTCGAAGAAGAAGAATTATAAAACTCTCTTTATAATTCACCAATGTCTGAGTCCAAACAATTTCAAAAAGGTTAGTGATATAGAATCTACAAAAGAAGCTTAGAAAGTTCTGAAGAAATCGTTTGGAGGCGCTGAGAAGGTGAAAGAGGTGAGGTTACAAACTCACAAAAGAATGTATGAATTGCTTAAGATGGAAGATAGCAAGAGCATATCTGATTTCTTCACTAGGATTATGAAACTAGTGAATCAAATTAAGGTTTGTGGAGAGACATTAACAACAAGAGCAGTTGTTTCAAAGGTCTTGAGATCTTTGGCTCTGAAGTTCGACCATGTGGTAGTTTCCATATAAGAGTTGAAGAACACGTCAACTTTGACAAAAGAAGAGCTTCAAGGGAAACTTGAATTTCATGAACAAAGAATGTATGAAAGACCTGCAGGCAAGTCGAAGAGTGATATGGATTTGCAGGCACATTCAACAAAAGAAAGTAAAGGCAAAGGAAAGTGGTTCAATAAAGATAGAGGTGACTATAACAATTCGAATGGTAGAGGAAACTTGTAGAAAACCTGACAAGAGTCACATTCAGTGTGACAATTGTCATAAGTATGGTCACTATTCTAGTGATTGTCCAGAAAAGAAAAAGAATCAAGAAAGTGATGCAAAGTTCGCAAAGTATGAAGAAGAAGAGATGATGTTGATGGTCACAACAAGAGATGAAGAGAAACTAAAGAACCAATGGTACTTGGATTCATGATGCTCATCACACATGTCTGGAAGGAAAGATTAGTTTGTCAACATAAAGCCTTCAATAAGGAACATGGTGAAATTTGCAAATGACAATACTCTAGCAGTTGAAGGTATTGGTGATGTTCTGATTATGAGGAAAGATGGCAAGTGGCCAGTAATTTCCAATGTGTTGTTGTTGTACCCCAAAATTTGCCCTCCCATTTCTTCAACATTTTCTTATCCCAAGACCCTTGGAGCTCAAGATCAAGTTAGGGTTTGCTCTGCTCAAGACTCCTCCTTGCACTGTTGACCCAAATTAGGGTTTGTGTTTGCACAAAGATGTTTTGACATAAAAGGCCCAAGATAACTTTCATGCTTCATATTGAACTCACAAGTTTATCCATACCAAGTTTCAAGCCTTGATTCCAATCTTTGCCCAGTCAATTGGACAGTTGACCTAGAAATCAGCTGTATTGGGGAAAAAGTCAACTATGGCCAATTGACAGTCAAACCTCATGATTTTTGACCCACATCAACATTATGAACTCATATGGACCATTTGGGCAAGTTTGGATCCCAATCCCACAAGAAATTTGATCAGATCACCAAAAGGGCAAAATGGTCATTTTTAGGGTTTTGACTGCACAAAGGCAATTTTTGACTGTTTGACCTAGCCAATGGCAAACCAAACTCACATATGGACTCAAGGACTCAATGACATGGTCTTGACACATTC
The DNA here is from genome assembly GCA_948472305.1 of Vicia faba. NCBI lineage: Eukaryota > Viridiplantae > Streptophyta > Magnoliopsida > Fabales > Fabaceae > Vicia > Vicia faba. The sequence goes on along the minus strand of OX451736.1, from coordinate 1,054,971,709 downwards.
AACAAGTTCAAAAGATCCCAAATGCACAAGATTGACAAATGAATTTTCCAGTCAACTGAGCCAAAATTGATTGTATATTGAAAAGTCAAACTTTGACTTTTTGGTCAAAATCAAGTGTCAAGATTCATTTTTCATCAAGACATGTCAAATCATGAAACTTGTTCATCAAGAAACCAAAAATTACAAATTAGGGTTTGAAATGAAGAAATTTCATAACTTAGAAATTTTCTAAGTTATGAAAATTTCTAATTTTTTCCTAACTTTGTCCCATTTTTTCATCAAGATACATTTGGATTTAAACAAAACTCAAAACATGAAAGTTATAGTACATTTGAAACTCTACAACTTTGATTCACAAAGTTTCCTCAAAAGAAGCTTGTAGCTCAAGTTATTATTTTTGGAACAAGGGTGCAAAACATTCTTAACTTAGAAAATTTTTGACCTATTTTAGGCAGGATTTTTGCCTAACTTCATGGCCACTTTTCACATGCTTCCACTTATAATTTCCACTTGCATTACAAAGATGGATTGTAGTACACATTCCAAGCTTTCCAAATTGTCCAAGAACTTCTCAAACACCCTTGTGGTTAGGGAGAATCGAATTTGTCAATATGGGCAAAAGTCACTTTGTTCATGAGCCCATTTCATGTTCATACACTTAGGCATTTTTGAAATCAGCTTGCACAAGCTAGTTACAGGCCTCTAATCTCATTTACACTCAATAATTAAATGCCAATCCATTGTGCAAAGATGTTATTTTGTGCATTTGGTCATTACATGGAAGTTTAATCCATATTTGGAAAAAGCAAGTTATCCATTCTTGTAAAGAGTTGCTTTATGTCAAACACAAATCTAAGAAGTACCAAAGCATATCTCTTGGGAAAAAGTTCATGAACAAAGTCCACTGATCAAGAGTGATTTATGCAGCATAGATTGAGGGGAGTAGGGGCCTGCATTGTGAAGACACATTCTCTTACTTATCAAAGAAGAAACTTGCATATTAAAACACAACTCACATTCCTGTCAAAAGAATCCTAAGCAAACATTGTGAACACATTCCAAACATCATAACTGAGCTGAAATACGAGCCTATCACCTTGAACACCTCCCCAAACACAGAAACACCACTTTGCTGCACAAAACAGGGCATCCCTGCAGATTGAGTTGCACAACTCAGTTTGCTCGTGCATTTTGGTCAAAGCTTGTTCATACACACTCCCTACCATCCATTAAAACTATCCCAAGCCCTAGCTACAGACTGTAACACCTCTAACCAAGTTCACCATTTTCATTTTTTCAGTTGTGCAGGTTAACTTCCATAGCTCGTTTCAGTTAGTTCCAAAGCAAGCTAGAGGTTGGAGAAGCATCCCTAGACCTCAAGCAAGCTATACAAGTCCTCACATTGCATTGAAAGTACCTCCATAGTCATACACGATTCAAGCTGAACAAGTGAGTTTTTGAACTTCTATCTCTCTATCCAAGCATAGTTAGGCTTAAGTTTGTGAAGAAAGCATGTTCTAATCATAGCCATGAAGCCATCCATGTAGTTACTTTTTATTTATGTTGTGTGTGCTAAGAGTATTTTGAACCTGAACATTGACAAAAACTTAGGTCAGAAATTGGGGGAGAAGAAATTCTCTCTCATTTCTGAGAGTTAGATCAAGTTTTTTATATGTATGAATTCGTGGTTTGATGCTTTACATTTTTTGTGTTATAAGTTTCTGTTAAAAATCAAAGAATCAGGATGTTTGAACAAGGTGGGAAAGGCGCACGTTTTTGACAAAATTGTTGCTGGAGGTTGAAGAAGCTTGCTTTGGGCTGGGCCTGACTTGTTCTTTCTATTTGCACACTCATTTTCGACAAACACCCCCTTGGCCCATTGTGCTTTATTTTTATCATTTTTGATTTTTTCTTTTTATTTCTGACTTGTTATTTTTTGCCAAAATATAAAAAATATTAAAAACATTTTTTCAACCATTTTTGCATTTTATTTGAATTTTATTTGTTTTATTTGAGTTTGTACATATAAATAACATATATATCCTTTTATTTAAAATACTAAAAATAATACTAATACATTTTTATTTTCTGATTTTATTTTATTTTATCTCTTGAAAACATTTTCTAGAAAAATATACTTTTTTTGTAAATAATAAATATTTGTATTTTTGTACATATTTAATATATTTAATAAATAATATAAATACTTATATATTTATTAGAATATTTAGGGAAAAAAACTTAAAAATAATACATTTTTATTTTTATTAATATTTGACCTCAAAAATCACTTTTTTACAATATACTTCCTTTTTATTTATTTTTTTTATATAGTTAACAAATATTGTATATAATATATAATAAATACCTTTTTATTTATAAAATTAGAGTTTTTGCCCTAAACATGAAAAATCCAAAAATTATCCTTTTTATTTTTGTTCATTTGTCACATGAAAAATACTTTTACATACATATAAAAATCATTTTTTGCATCTTGCATATTTTATTGTATTTTTATTTAATTATTGTACAATTAAATACCTTGTAAATTCCATTTGGATTGTAATAGTTTTGATTTAAATTTTTTGCTAAATATTCCCATTTGAACATTTGTACCCCCCATCCCATAATTGTGTTGTAATAATTTAGGACTTTAATTTTCGCACTTTAAAGCTTTCTAAATATGCCATGATAGACTTAGGGTTTTGAATGCAAAAATCAAATGACAAATAGCTTGACCTAATTCAAAGACAAAAAAGCATGAAAATGGACAACACCAATCACACTTGCACCCCTAGGATTACTCCACTTGTTGCCTTCAATAATGGGCCATGTTGCATGTTAGGTGTCTTTGGCAAAACAAAACAATATCAAATGATCATAGTCCCTCGATGACGCTTTCGAAAGTTGCCTAAAAATGATCAAGTCCCTTAAAAGAAAAATTGCCCAAAGACACTTGGCACTATTGCAATCATGGTCTAAACGATGACCCGCGCCCGTCCCGTTAACATCCTAACACAAGATTGTCCACCAAATACAATGGTGGAAAAAAATTGTTAAAAGGGTTAAAACATAGCAAAAAACCTTTGAGTAAATTTAGGGGTAGACGACTCTTAGTTACTTGACCAAACTTGCAAAACAACGCTTGCCTATTTTTAAAAACCACATCACAACACACTTTCAAAAACATTGAAAACTCTTCAAAAGATAAGTGCACCTTTGTATACATCCCAACATGGATCATTACAAAGGTTGCCACCACATTGGCCTCTTTTCAAAACATTTTCAAACCCACACACACAAAGCACCATTTCAAACAATTGAAAATCAAAGGCAAGTGATCTAAGCAAGTAACTAAGAGCCCATGGATAACCATGGATATAAAGGGTGCTAATACCTTCCCTTTCTATAATCTACTCCCCGAACCCAAGAAAACATCTCAAAGGTTTTTGCTGTGCTTTTTAGCCTTTCTTTAGGATAAAATAAAAAGTCGGTGGCGACTCTTGCTCAACCGAAACATTTGCGAAAACAAACGCAAAACCTCAAGTCAGTTCTCCCACCGTATCACAGAACTGGCGACTCTGCTGGGGAATAACTTTAAAAGTGGAGTAACCTTAGGGCTTAGATCACCCTCTTGCATGACTAATTGTTTGCTTTGATTGCTTTATATCTTGGCTCTCTTGTTTGGGTTTGAAATCCTACACCCGGATTTGGGGAAACATTCATAGATAGCAATACGTTGTGGAAACTGTGCAGGGTATACCGACACGGTTGAAGCAATAGCTATATTAGTGCGACATATTTGTGAGTACCGGTAACCCTTGAGTTAAATCAAGGAGAGTACGGGGCCGCTGAGTGATGTCACTAAGCACTAATGACCTAGAACCTTACTTGACCATCTTGGCCTTTTATTAGGGGAAGTGAGATGACCAGCTTTGGTGTAGTCCGAAGTTGGTAGATACTCGATACTACACTCATTGAGGGTTGTTTTCTTGGAATATTTTGGTCGCTAGTTAAGTGGCTAAACCAAAACAATGAACATGGAAAACGATCCAGTGATATTGAGCTCCTTAGAACCCGATTACTATTTATAGGACAGGTTTTTAAGCCAACTTCACTCAAGAGGGTACTTACCTATGAAACCCCATGCAAGCCTGAAACTAGGGTTTTGTGTGAATTGCTTGTACACATGTTTGTGCATACATCATGAGCATCATAAAGTATCATATGCATACACTAACCATTTCAAGGGTTTAGATCTTCATCTTTGTTCTTGTTTTGTAGGTCATGGAAATTCTTCGCAGGAAAACTATCCAAGTCAACCTTGTGAGGATCCCTCCTCAACTCAAGGAGCTCACATCCAGGATTCCGGAAAGCTCTCCATTCAGTGAAAGACATGGTAGACTGCTCAGCCTAGTCAGCACCAACATTGAAGAGGACATGGTAAAGGTGTTGTTCCAGTTCTTTGACCCCATTCACCACTGTTTCACTTTCCCCGACTACCAATTGGTGCCCACTTTGGAGGACTTTTCTCAACTCTTGAGAATTCCTATTCTTAATCAACTACCCTACAACGGTACGGAAAGAGAACCAAAGCCTGAAGATGTTGCTCAAGCACTACACTTGCAACCATCTGACATCAAGGGGCATTGGGAAACTAGAAGCGGTGTAAAAGGCTTCTTGGCAAAATTCTTGTTTGAGAAGGCACAAGAGTGTTGGAATTCATTGGACCTACAAGCCTTTGAAGAAATTGTGGCACTCCTCATTTATGGGTTGGTCCTGTTCCCAAATCCTGACCAGCTTGTAGATGTCAACGCCGTCAAGATCTTCTTATCCAGGAATCCAATACCAACATTGCTTGGGGACATCCTTCACTCATTTTACACACGAACAATGAGAAAGAGGGGTATTCTCATGTGTTGTACTCCTCTCCTTGCAAGGTGGTTTATTTCGCACCTTCCACAATCTGTCTTGAAGAATGACCAAGGCCTAAGGTGGTCACAACGTTTGATGACCCTTACTCACTCTGATGTACATTGGTGCTCTCGGTCCAGAGAAAATGTCATCATCGTCGATCGTTATGGAGAGTTCCCTAATGTCCCATTACTTGGCATTAGAGGAGGCATTACCTACAACCCTTGTCTAGCTTTGAGACAATTTGGATATGCACGGAGGGATGGCCCTCATGACATGTTGATTCCTGACCTAGTTTTTGACTTCGACAACGATGCGCAAGGACTTCGCCAAAGGTTCATCAGAGCTTGGAGGATACCTAACAAGGTAGACAGCAAGACACTGGGGCACAAGAACTCCATCCCTCTTGAGCCTTACCTCAAGTGGGTACGAACCCGAGCCCAGAGTCTAATGATGCCTTACCCTCATGTTCTCCCTGTGATTAAAGAGCCCGTTAAGGAAGGAGAGGTTCCCTACACCATCATGTATCCTAACATGCCTACATCGTGGGAGGAGATGCAAAAGAGTTGGATCCAACTCAAGGAGGAACGAAATACTTTTGAAGCCAGCTTCTACGCCAGTGAGAAGAAGGTTTTGGAGCTTACCCGCCGACTCCACGAAGAAGAAACCCTTAACACCTACATCGCACCAAAGAGGATGCGCAACGTCTTTTTACCTTGAGAAGTTTTTTGTAATATTTGGCCCATGGGGCATTTATGTACTGACAAATTTCTTCTTATTAATATGACGTGTGTTCTCTTTGTTTGCAACAATTTTGAATTTTCTAAACCCTTGAATGCATTGCATAAACAAACATATCATTCATCATGTGCATAAGCAGGTCTCCACACCAGGTTTCCTTATCTTTCTGCTGTTTATTTCAGTAAGATGGATCTCGAACAGACGGTCAAGGACTTGCAGTCTCAAAACTCACAGTTTCAACATCTCCTGATGACCTTGGCAAAGGGTCAGGAGGATCTAAAAGCCCTGCTTGGGAACAAAGAGCAAGTGAAAAAGAAGAAGAAAAGGGTCGGGGTGGCTACCCTGGGAAGAAGGTTTGAGGGTGAAGCCAGAAGAGTTCTTGAATTTCCCCTTACATCTGAAGAGGGAACCAGTAAAGGGAATGCGGCTGCGGTACCTTCCGAATCCGAAGCTGAAGAAGGAGAGGCTGAAGAAGACGAAGACTACTCTGAGCAACAATACCCGCCCGCCGATGACAAGTACAAAAGCTTGGAAGACAGGTTGGCAGCTATGGAGCTGCAGAGAGTTCCCGGCTTAGATTTCGAAGATTTGGGATTAGTTGCTGGAATTGTGATCCCCCCGAAGTTCAAAGTGCCAGTTTTTGCAAGATATGACGGGTTGTCCTGCCCAAAGATGCATCTCAGATCATATGTAAGGAAGATCCAACCTTACACTGCAGACAAGAACCTATGGATCCATTTCTTTCAGGATAGCCTTTCAGGGGATCAACTCGAGTGGTTCTATCAGCTGGATGGAGCCAGTATCCGAAACTGGGAGGACTTGGCTACTGCCTTTTATAAGCAATATCAATACAATTCTGACCTCGCTCCCACGCGTACCCAACTCCAGGGTATGTCACTGGGGACGGGCGAAGGATTCAAGGAGTATGCGCAAAAGTGGAGAGATCTGGCTGGCAGGGTGCAACCACCTTTAACTGACCGTGAACTTGTTAACATGTTCTTAGGGACCCTGTCTGGTCCATTCTTCAACCATCTGATTGGTAATTCTTCTGCTGGGTTTACAGATTTGATCTTGACTGGTGACAGAATAGAAGCTGGTATCATGTCGGGGAAGATATAGAAAGGTGCCTCCGCGAGTACTGAAAAGAAGCCTTTCAAGAAGGAAGCCAGTGCTGTTTATGGTCCCAGAAGACAAGTTAAACCGGAACGCCGCCAAGCTGTCAATGCGTTGGTAATTTCAAAGCCTGTTGGCGCTCCTCAGCAATTTAACCAACCAAGGGGTGAGAGACCCAAGAGGCAGTACACTCGGCTCAGTATGACCCTGTCTCAGATTTTGCCGCAACTGCTGTCAACCAATCTGGTAACTGTCAAAGAAGCTCCGAAGGTAGTGAACACAGCTTCTCCAAAGTACAACCCCAACGCCCGTTGCGCTTATCACTCTGATAGCCCAGGGCATACTACGGATGATTGCTGGGCTCTGAGGAATAAGGTTCAAGACCTTATTGATGCTAAAGAAATACAGTTCGAGGCACCCGAAAGACCCAATGTTGTGACTGCTCCCATGCCCCAGCATGGAGTGAATGCTGTGGAAGAAGACCGGTATGTAGCCTCCGTGGAAGAGATTGTTACTCCGTTGTTGACCGTCAAAAGGAACCTGTTGCTAGCCGGTTTATTTCCGGGATGTGGTAAAGGTTGCCTTCTATGTGCTGTTTCACCTGTTGGTTGTCCTTTGCTGAAATCAGGTATCCAAAGCCTGATGGATAGCAAAGAAATCTTATTCGAAAGGATTGTTGTTCCTGCTGTCCCTGCTGCAGAAGTGTCTATCGTTACTATTTTCAACAACCCTCCTAAGGCTCCTTCAAAGAAGCCTGTCAAAATCATGTCCACTCAGAAGATTGCTCCTATCATCATCACTGTTCTGGGGCCTCTCCCTTATACATCCGACAAAGCTGTCCCATGGCACTATGGGGCAGATGTTTATGTGCTTGGAGTTAAACAAGAGTTTGATACTAGTACCGGTGTCAGCAACATCACCGGGCCTGCCAAGGTTACTCACAGTGGTAGGCTGTTCTCACCAGATATTGCGCCACCAGCTATTCAGAGACCTCTTATCATCACACCTGCAAGTGTGCTTGTTCCTCTTCTTGATAAAGTTCCTGTCTCTACCCCTGCTGCCGAGTCATCTGACGCTCGGGGAAAAGGGATTGCTACTGATTTGCCTGCCCTGATGGAGGCATCAAAGACAACCACTGTTGAAGCTTCCCAGCAATAGATGGAAGAGATTCTCAAGATTATCAAGAAGAGTGATTTCAACGTAGTTGAACACCTGGGGCACACCCCATCAAAGATTTCTATGCTATCACTGTTGTTGTGTTCAGAGGCCCATGCCAAGGCCCTGATTTCCTTCCTGAAGACGGTCCATGTGCCACAAGAAACGTCTGCTGATCAATTCACCGATTGTGTGGCCAACTTGACTGCCGATAATGGGTTGGGCTTCTCTGACGCCGATCTGACCACCAAAGGAAAGAACCATAACGACGCCCTGCATGTCTCCATTGAATGCAGGGGCACTACTCTTGCCCATGTGTTGGTAGACACCGGTTCTTCATTGAACGTATTTCCCAAGAAAGCTTTAGACAGGCTGGATTGTGAGGGTTTAGAGCTCAAGCCTAGTAACATTGTTGTCCGGGCCTTTGACGGTTCAAAAAGGATGGTACATGGGGAAGTTGACATTCCAATCAGGGTTGGTTCTCAAGTCTTTGATTCTACTTTCTATGTGATGGGCATTCGACCATCCTATTCTTGTTTGCTGGGTCGTCCATGGATCCACAAGGCTGGAGCAGTGACCTCCACACTACATCAGAAGCTTAAGTACCCGGTCAGAGGGAAGATTGTGACAGTTCAGGGGGAAGAAGAGTATATGGTCAGTCACCTTAACTCGTTCCGGTACATAGAGATGGATGGGGAATTCATTGAGACTCCATTCCAGCACTTTGAAGAAGTTCCTCAGACACTGGCATCAGCTGAAACTGTGATTGAAGACCCTCCTTTGAAGATGGCTTCCTTAAAGGATGCCCGGGCTGTGATTGAGAAGGGTGAGTGTGCAAACTGGGGCCAAATTCCTGATTTCACTCCAAAGACTGACAAGTTTGGTCTAGGTTTCACTGCAGAGGCTCAGAAGGCTGTTCGTAAGGCAAGGATTGGAAAACCTCTTGTGTTCATCACCAACCCGGGAGTAAATTCTATTGAAGACGACATGGAGGAATCTGAATTCGACAGCTGGATCTACCCAACAACCGACGGTGGACCAAGCAACTGGACTGCCAAAGACTTCACACCTATTACTTTTGTCACTCAGTAATGAACTCCTTTGTTTTGATTTTGTAACAGACAATATTTTGAAACTTTTATGGCTCGGTGTCCTACCCGGGGCACCGTGGCTTCATTTGTGAGGGCTTTTGTGTGTCATTTTCATATATCATCAATAAAAACATTGGACGTTTGTTGCATTTCAAAATCTTGCGCTCCTTTTCTTTCTTTATTATATATTGCAAAACATCTATATTTACACACACTCACTTATACAGGTTCCAATCCACTTTGGATCTCACTGGTAACGACTCTGCTACTGCCAGTTATGACTTCGAAAATCCGATCAACTTAGCCAAAGACGAAGGTGAAGATGATTGCAAAGTGCCTGATGAACTTGCAAGATTACTACTCCAGGAAGAGAGGGCCATTCAACCACATGAAGAGCCAGTGGAAACGGTAAATCTGGGTACTGAGACAGACAGAAAGGAAGTCAAGATTGGGGCCAATCTAGAGCTCAGTGTGAAACAACGGTTGATTCAGATGCTACATGACTATGTGGAAATCTTTGCCTGGTCTTACGAAGACATGCCTGGGTTGGATACCGACATTGTGGTTCATCACCTGCCTACCAAGGAAGATTGCCCTCCGGTAAAACAGAAGGTCCGCCGTATGCGTCCAGAAATGTCCGATAAAATCAAAGCTGAGGTTATGAAACAAATTGATGCCGGGTTTCTAGCAGTGACTTCTTACCCTCAGTGGGTTGCCAACGTGGTTCCGGTGCCGAAGAAAGATGGTAAGGTCCGAATGTGTGTTAATTACAGGGATTTGAACAGGGCCAGCCCTAAGGATGATTTCCCTCTGCCTCATATCGACGTTCTGGTTGACAACACTGCTCAGCATAAAGTATTTTCCTTCATGGACGGCTTCTCCGGTTATAATCAGATCAAGATGGCTCCTGAAGACATGGAGAAGACCACTTTTGTTACTCAATGGGGCACCTTCTGCTATAAGGTCATGCCTTTTGGGTTGAAAAATGCTGGGGCAACATACCAACGTGCCATGGTTGCTTTATTCCATGACATGATCCATCACGAGATAGAAGTATACGTCGACGATATGATTGCAAGGTCCCAAACTGAGGAGGAACACCTTGACCATCTACAGAGGCTGTTTGACCGTCTGAAGTTGTACAAGTTGAGGTTGAACCCGAAAAAATGCACCTTCGGGGTGAGATCTGGAAAATTGCTAGGCTTCGTCGTAAGCGACAAAGGTATTCAAGTGGACCCTGCCAAGGTGAAAGCCATACAAGAGATGCCAACTCCCAAGACAGAGAAAGAAGTCAGAGGCTTTCTAGGACGTTTGAATTACATTGCCCGATTCATCTCGCATTTAACTGCTACTTGTGAACCAATATTCAAGCTACTGAAGAAAGATCAAGTAGTACGTTGGAACAATGAATGTCAGGCCGCTTTCGAAAGAATCAAAGAGTATCTCCAAGAACCACCCATTCTTATGCCACCGGTTAAAGGGAGACCTCTAATACTATACTTGACAGTACTTGACAACTCAATGGGGTGTGTGCTGGGGCAGCATGACGAGTCTGGCCGAAAAGAACACGCCATTTATTTCCTTAGCAAAAAGTTTACCGACTGTGAGACCCGGTACTCACTGCTCGAGAAAACTTGCTGTGCTTTGGTATGGGCTGCTCGCCGGCTGAGACAGTATATGTTGGCTCACACTACTCTGTTGATTTCAAAAATGGATCCAATCAAGTACATATTCGAAAAGCCTGCCTTGTCTGGAAGAATAGCAAGATGGAAAATGATCTTGACGGAATATGACATCCAGTACACGACTCAAAAAGCAATCAAGGGAAGTGTATTGGCAGACCATTTGGCACACCAGGCAGTGGACGACTACCAGTCTATGAACTTTGAATTTCCTGATGAGGATATCATGGTAGTGACTGATTGTGAAGTACCTGGACCGGATGAAGGACCTGAGGAAGGATCCCGATGGTCTATGCACTTTGACGGAGCCTCGAACGCTTTGGGTAATGGTATCGGCGATGTAATCATATCCCCTAAGGGCACTCATACTCCACTCACTGCCCGACTATGTTTCAACTGCACCAACAACATGGCGGAGTATGAGGCATGTATCATGGGTCTTCAAGCTGCAATCGACTTAAGGATCAAGTTTCTGAGTGTCTTCGGAGATTCCGCTCTCGTGATCAATCAGGTCAAAGGCGAGTGGGATACGAAACACCCAAATCTTATTCCTTACAAGGAGTATGTATTGACGTTGATTCCCCACTTCGAAGAAATAACTTTTGAACACTTCCCAAGAGAGGAAAATCAGTTGGCGGACGCGTTGGCTACGATGTCTTCTATGTTCAAAGTCAAATGGGACAACGAGGCGCCCCATATCATTATCTGGAAGTTGGACGAACCTGCATATTGCTTTGATCTTGAGGCTGAAGAGGTAACTGAAAAACCGTGGTATCATGAGGTGAAGAGGTACCTTGAAGCTCAAGAATACCCCGAAGGCGCATCTGTTAATGACAAGAAGTTCCTGAGAAGGTTCGCAGCAAAGTTCTTCCTCAGCAATGGCATTCTCTACAAACGAAACCATGATTCGACATTACTGCATTGTGTGGATAAGAATGAAGTAGAAAGGATCATGGCAGAGCTACATGAAGGTACCTTCGGAACACATTCCAGTGGACATACCATGGCAAAGAAAATCCTTAGGGCAGGATATTTCTGGTCCACAATGGAAGCCGACTGTTATCAGCACTCTCGAACTTGTCATAAATGCCAGATCTATGCTGATAAGGTGCACATTCCTCCGGTTCCTCTGAACGTCTTGACAGCACCATGGCCTTTTGCAATGTGGGGCATTGATATGATCGGCGAAATCAGACCTACGGCATCCAACGGGCATCGTTTCATCTTGGTGGCGATTGATTACTTCATAAAATGGGTTGAAGCAGCTTCCTATGCTACCGTAACCAAGAATGTCGTGGCACGTTTCATTCGGCACAACCTGATCTGTCGATACGGTATACCTGAGAGGATCATTACGGATAATGGTACCAATCTTAACAACAAGATGATCACTGAGCTCTGCGAGCAATTCAAGATACAACACCACAACTCTTCTCCCTACCGGCCGAAGATGAACGGGGCTGTAGAAGCAGCGAATAAGAACATCAAGAAGATTGTGCAGAAGATGACAGTGACCTACAAAGATTGGCACGAAATGTTACCATTTTCTCTTCATGGGTACCGTACCTCAGCACGGACGTCAACAAGGGCAACTCCCTTTTCCTTGGTCTATGGCATGGAGGCAGTCTTGCCTATTGAAGTCCAAATACCCTCCCTCCAGATAATGAAGGATGCAGGTTTGAGCGAAGATGACTGGATCCAGACTCGGCTTGACCAATTGAACCTAATCGACGAAAAAAGACTCACTGCTATTTGTCATGGTCAGACGTACCAAAAACGGATGATCAGGGCATTTAACAAGAAGGTTAGACGACAAGAGTATCAAGTCGGAGACCTGGTAATCAAGCGCATCATTCTTCCTCAAAGTGATCCCAGGGGCAAATGGACCCCTACGTACGAAGGGCCATTTGTGGTTAAACATATCTTCTCAGGAGGAGCTATGATTCTAACCACCATGGATGGTGACGACCTTCCTCACCCCGCCAATGCAGACATAGTAAAAAGATACTACGCATGATCAAAGACCCGCTAGGTTGACTGGCCTAGGCAAAAATAAGGGCTTCCCGGTGAACCAAAAGGGTTCGGGCAAAAATAAGGGATGAAATAAAAAAATCTGTACACCTGGCAAGTCGAAAACCTGAAAAGGCGGCTTGGGCAAAAATGGGTATCCCGTTGGACTAAAAACCCGAAAGGGCGGTCCAGGCAAAAGTTAGGGATAAAGCGTAATACTATGTCTCATTGGATCACCTTGCATCCAGAATTCGGCATCAACTATCAGGCTCAGATGACTCCAATCAATCAGCTTCATCTTCAACTAAGCGGCAAAGCGATGAGACGCTTGAAGACATAAAGGCGATAGTAGAGTTGGAACCCAGTGGGATTATTTTTCACATAGCTGTTTTGTTTCCTTTTCAAAATTGTATAAACTCTATTCTGGTTGGCGGTGTTCTCTTACTAGGACGTTAGCCTCCTGTACATAAAACGCCTATTTACAGGCAAACTTCAAAATCAATACAAGTTTCATTTTCCAGACAAATTGCCAATTGTTTTTCCTTTATCTATTTTGTTTTGCAAAGAACGTCCAATGCCCATTTTTGATATATGCATTTGACATTAATTGCTAATCATAAATATTTGCATACGAAACAAAGGACTAATTACTGATGACATCAGAAACAGGGGCAATTCAGAATTGTCCAAACGATCTAGTTGCTCTGTCCACCGAGGTACCAAGGTAAGTTTGGCTGAAGAATGTAACCAAATTACCTCAACTCCCCACAGAGTAAGACAAGATTCAGCAATTACTCTCCCCAGGCAGAGTTGGTCTCCCATCAACCCCGAAAAGGCACATTGTTCCCTTAGGAAGTCAACGATACTCTCCCCAAGCAGAGTTAGTCTACTGTCAGCCTTAAGGAAGTTGGGTATCCCCAGAAGATCTCAACATTCCCCAGCGGAGTATAGACATTCCTCAACAAGCATCCCCGGCAGTCTTAGTATAAGATTGTTCCCCGGCGGAATACAAGACACCCCAGTGGAAACATTCCCCAGTACAATCCAAAGTTTCCCCAGGAAAATGGAATCCATATCCCCAGTAGATTCTAGAAGCTTATCACCTGCAGAGTACATACGGCTCTCCCCGACTTTATTCAAAGGTTATTTCCCCACCAGGGTATAACTGGGTTATCCTCAGCTAATTATCACGGAAAGATCGTCCTCGGTGAAGTTCTTCCTGTCCCCAGCGGAGTTCATCAAATTCCCCAACATAACTTACCAGTGGAATCCCTAGCAGAGCTCTCATCAAAACCTCGGCGAAGTATCTCTTCCCACAGAGTAGTTCCCCGCAGAGTAATCTCTCCAACGAGTTTATTCCCCAACGGAGTCATCCTCTCCTACCGGTTTATTCTTGCAACCATCATCCCCAGTGGAAACGAAGAACTCTACTCTTCAGCATCAGCCCAGGATTTGAACTCCCGGCACTCGTCAAGGATTTATTTTCCTAGACAAAAATACATTCATCACATTTTTATACACCATGACGCATGTATATACGCATCATATCACACAATCTCATTTATTCTTGAGAACATCATGACCTCATGCATATCATACATCATGACATTGCATACAACTAATGTTTTGCCTTTTCAGGAAAAGGTCAATCCAAAGATGATTACTGTCAACTATCGCAATTCCAGATTCGATACCTGTATCTAGCCAGGGCACATCTGTGAGTGATCGATTGTAGATTCGATTCCTGTATCTAGCCAGGGCATATCTGCATGAAGAGTTTGAAGATCAACCCCTGTAACAGGCCAGGAAATTATCTTTCATTCTCAGGTCAGAGGTTTACACCTGTATCCAGCCAGGAAAGCTATCTCTACCAACCTTTTGCAAATTCCAGTTTCAATTCCTGTATCTAGCCAGGGCATATCTGTGAGTAGATTCGATACCTGTATCCAGCCAGGGCATGTCTACCTGAAGAGTTTAGAGATTCGATTCCTGTATCCAGCCAGGGCATATCTGAAGACGACAAATTCCAGATTCGACGCCTGTATCCAGCCAGGACATATCTGTAGACGACTAATTCCAGATTCGACACCTGTATCTAGCCAGGGCATATCTGTGAGTGATTTGATTGTGGATTCGACACCTGTATCTAGCCAGGGCATATCTTCATGAAGAGTTTAGAGATTCGACACCTGTATCCAGCCAGGGCACGTCTGTAAACAACATTTTGAAGTTCCGGATTCGATTCCTGTATCTAGCCAGGGCACATCTGTGAGCAACTAATTGTAGATTCGATTCCTGTATCTAGCCAGGGCACATCTGTATGAAAAGACTGAAGATCAACACCTGTAGCAAGCCAAGAAACCATCTTTCTTTCTCAAATACGCAAGTTCTCGCTAAGGAATCTCTTATGCGATTAACACTTCCAAATGGCATCTATAAGCCCATTTCCGACAAGGTTCTGTCACGTCTCCAGATGGCATCTATAAGCCCATCCTCCTATCCACCATCTCTCCAAATGGCATCTATAAGCCCATTCCCGCCATCACATTGCTGATACTCCACCATGCGAGTGCAAATTTCAGGGCACTCTAGTGTCCAATCTCCTTTTACCCTCGAGTCGCGAAAGGCAAACTTGCCAATCTAACTCTTCAGGTTCAAGAAGATTGAACAGGGGCAACTGTTGTACCCCAAAATTTGCCCTCCCATTTCTTTAACATTTTCTCATCCCAAGACCCTTGGAGCCCAAGATCAAGTTAGGGTTTGCTCTGCTCAAGACTCCTCCTTGCACTGTTGACCCAAATTAGGGTTTGTGTTTGCACAAAGATGTTTTGACCTAAAAGGCCCAAGATGACTTTCATGCTTCATATTGAACTCACAAGTTTATCCATACCAAGTTTCAAGCCTTGATTCCAATCTTTGCCCAGTCAATTGGACAATTGACCTAGAAATCAACTGTATTGGGGAAAAAGTCAACTATGGCCAATTGACAGTCAAACCTCATGATTTTTGACCCACATCAACATTATGAACTCATATGGACCATTTGGTCATGTTTGGATCACAATCCCACAAGAAATTTGATCAGATCACCAAAAGGGCAAAATGGTCATTTTTAGGGTTTTGACTGCACAAAGACAATTTTTGACTGTTTGACCTATCCAATGGCAAACCAAGCTCACATATGGACTCAAGGACTCAATGACATGGTTTTTACACATTCAACAAGTTCAAAAGATCCCAAATGCACAAGATTGACAAATGAATTTTCCAGTCAACTGAGACAAAATTGACTGTATACTGAAAAGTCAAACTTTGACTTTTTGGTCAAAATCAAGTGTCAAGATTCATTTTTCATCAAGACATGTCAAATTATGAAACTTGTTCATCAAGAAACCAAAAATTACAAATTAGGGTTTGAAATGAAGAAATTTCATAACTTAGAAATTTTCTAAGTTATGAAAATTCCTAATTTTTTCCTAACTTTGTCCCATTTTTTCATTAAGATACATTTGGATTCAAACAAAACTCAAAACATGAAAGTTATAGTCCATTGCAAATTCTACAACTTTGATTCACAAAGTTTCCTCAAAATAAGCTTGTAGCTCAAGTTATGATTTTTGGAACAAGGGTGCAAAACATTCTTAACTTAGAAAATTTTTGACCTATTTTAGGCAGGATTTTTGCCTAACTTCATGGCCACTTTTCACATGCTTCCACTTAGAATTTCAACTTGCATTACAAAGATGGATTGTAGTACACATTCCAAGATTTCCAAATTGTCCAAGAACTTCTCAAACACCCTTGTGGTTAGGGAGAATCGAATTTGTCAATATGGGCAAAAGTCACTTTGTTCATGAGCCAATTTCATGTTCATACACTTAGGCATTTTTGAAATCAGCTTGCACAAGCTAGTTACAGGCCTCTAATCTCATTTACACTCAATAATTAAATGTCAATCCATTGTGCCAAGATGTTATTTTGTGCATTTGGTCATTACATGGAAGTTTAGTCCATATTTGGAAAAAGCAAGTTATCCATTCTTGTAAAGAGTTGCTTTATGTCAAACACAAATCTAAGAAGTACCAAAGCATATCTCTTGGGCACAAGTTCATGAACAAAGTCCACTGATCAAGAGTGATTTATGCAGCATAGATTGAGGGGAGTAGGGGCCTGCATTGTGAAGACACATTCTCTTACTTATCAAAGAAGAAACTTGCATATTAAAACACAACTCACATTCCTGTCAAAAGAAGCCTAAGCAAACATTGTGAACACATTCCAAACATCATAACTGAGCTGAAACACGAGCCTATCACCTTGAACACCTCCCCAAACACAGAAACACCACTTTGCTGCACAAAACAGGGCATCCCTGCATATTGAGTTGCACAACTCAGTTTGCTCGTGCATTTTGGCCAAAGCTTGTTCATACACACTCCCTACCATCCATTGAAACTATCCCAAGCCCTAGCTACAGACTGTAACACCTCTAACCAAGTTCACCATTTTCATTTTTTCAGTTGTGCAGGTTAACTTCCATAGCTCGTTTCAGTTAGTTCCAAAGCAAGCTAGAGGTTGGAGAAGCATCCCTAGACCTCAAGCAAGCTATACAAGTCCTCACATTGCATTGAAAGTACCTCCATAGTCATACACGATTCAAGCTGAACAAGTGAGTTTTTGAACTTCTATCTCTCTATCCAAGCATAGTTAGGCTTAAGTTTGTGAAGAAAGCATGTTCTAATCATAGCCATGAAGCCATCCATGTAGTTACTTTTTATTTATGTTGTGTGTGCTAAGAGTATTTTGAACCTGAACATTGACAAAAACTTAGGTCAGAAATTGGGGGAGAAGAAATTCTCTCTCATTTCTGAGAGTTAGATCAAGTTTTTTATATGTATGAATTCGTGGTTTGATACTTTACATTTTTTGTGTTATAAGTTTCTGTTAAAAATCAAAGAATCAGGATGTTTGAACAAGGTGGGAAAGGCGCACGTTTTTGACAAAATTGTTGCTGGAGGTTGAAGAAGCTTGCTTTGGGCTGGGCCTGACTTGTTCTTTCTATTTGCACACTCATTTTCGACATACACCCCCTTGGCCCATTGTGCTTTATTTTTATCATTTTTGATTTTTTCTTTTTATTTCTGACTTGTTATTTTTTGCCAAAATATAAAAAATATTAAAAACATTTTTTCAACCATTTTTGCATTTTATTTGAATTTTATTTGTTTTATTTGAGTTTGTACATATAAATAACATATATATCCTTTTATTTAAAATACTAAAAATAATACTAATACATTTTTATTTTCTGATTTTATTTTATTTTATCTCTTGAAAACATTTTCTAGAAAAATATACTTTTTTTGTAAATAATAAATTTGTATTTTTGTACATATTTAATATATTTAATAAATAATATAAATACTTATATATTTATTAGAATATTTAGGGAAAAAAACTTAAAAATAATACATTTTTATTTTTATTAATATTTGACCTCAAAAATCACTTTTTTACAATATACTTCCTTTTTATTTATTTATTTTATATAGTTAACAAATATTGTATATAATATATAATAAATACCTTTTTATTTATAAAATTAGAGTTTTTGCCCTAAACATGAAAAATCCAAAAATTATCCTTTTTATTTTTGTTCATTTGTCACATGAAAAATACTTTTACATACATATAAAAATCATTTTTTGCATCTTGCATATTTTATTGTATTTTTATTTAATTATTGTACAATTAAATACCTTGTAAATTCCATTTGGATTGTAATAGTTTAGATTTAAATTTCTTGCTAAATATTCCCATTTGAACATTTGTACCCCCCATCCCATAATTGTGTTGTAATAAATTAGGACTTTAATTTTCGCACTTTAAAGCTTTCTAAATATGCCATGATAGACTTAGGGTTTTGAATGCAAAAATCAAATGACAAATAGCTTGACCTAATTCAAAGACAAAAAAGCATGAAAATGGACAACACCAATCACACTTGCACCCCTAGGATTACTCCACTTGTTGCCTTCAATAATGGGCCATGTTGCAAGTTAGGTGTCTTTGGCACAACAAAACAATATCAAATGATCATAGTCCCTCGATGACGCTTTCGAAAGTTGCCTAAAAATGATCAAGTCCCTTAAAAGAAAAATTGCCCAAAGACACTTGGCACTATTGCAATCATGGTCTAAACGATGACCCGCGCCCGTCCCGTTAACATCCTAACACAAGATTGTCCACCAAATACAATGGTGGAAAAAAATTGTTAAAAGGGTTAAAACATAGCAAAAAAACCTTTGAGTAAATTTAGGGGTAGACGACTCTTAGTTACTTGACCAAACTTGCAAAACAACGCTTGCCTATTTTTAAAAACCACATCACAACACACTTTCAAAAACATTGAAAACTCTTCAAAAGATAAGTGCACCTTTGTATACATCCCAACATGGATCATTACAAAGGTTGCCACCATATTGGCCTCTTTTCAAAACATTTTCAAACCCACACACACAAAGCACCATTTCAAACAATTGAAAATCAAAGGCAAGTGATCTAAGCAAGTAACTAAGAGCCCATGGATAACCATGGATATAAAGGGTGCTAATACCTTCCCTTTCTATAATCTACTCCCCGAACCCAAGAAAACATCTCAAAGGTTTTTGCTGTGCTTTTTAGCCTTTCTTTAGGATAAAATAAAAAGTCGGTGGCGACTCTTGCTCAACCGAAACATTTGCGAAAACAAACGCAAAACCTCAAGTCAGTTCTCCCACCGTATCACAGTTGTACATATTAGGCACAAAGAGAAACTTGTTCAACATAAGGAAGTTGGTCAAAAAGAATTATAAAGTGTCGATCAAAGACAAGATGATGAGAGTCATCGATGCAAGAGGAAGGTTAATCTTAAAGGCTCCCATGTCACATAATAGAACCTTCAAGATTGAGTTAAATGTGATGGATCACAGATGCCTAACAACTGCAGCTAGCAAAGATGAGTGGATATGGCATTATCGATTTGACCATCTAAACTTTAAAGAAATCAAAGATTAGAAGATAAGAAATATGGTTTCAAAATTACCAGAAATCGACATTCCAACGAGGTGTGTGAGGAATGTGTGCATGCGAAGCAGCACAAGAACAGCTTCCGTAAGGATGCATGAAGTAAGTCAAAGGCAATCCTTGAAGTCATATACTCTGATGTATATGGATCAACCCAGATGGATTCGATGGAAGGTAACAAATACTTTGTCACATTCATAGATGATTTCAGTCAAAAACTGTGGACTTACCTGATGAAGAAGAAAAGTGAAGTGATCGAGGTATTTGCAAGTTTAAATTTATTGTCAAAAATCTGTGGTTGAAAGCTCGAGATTTTGAGAACTGGTGGTGGTGAAGAATATGTATCGAGAGACATCGACATGTTATATGAGAAGAATGGGATTGTGCATGAGGTGGTGCCACCCTAAACTCCATAACAGAATGGAACTGTAGAAAGAAAGAATCAAACTATCATGAATATGGTGAGAAGTATGTTGAAAGGCAATGATTTACCTAAAGAGTTTTAGGGTGAAGCTTTTCTGACTGCAACATACATATTGAACAGATGTCTGACGAAGAAGCTAGAAGGAATTAATCCAAAAGAATGTTGGTATGGTGTGAAGCCAGGCTTGATTCATCTGAAAGTGTTTGAATCTATAACACATAGACTTGTGCCCGATCAGTTGAGAAGAAAACTTGATGACAAGTTGAGTTAAATGATCCTAGTAGGATATCATTCGACAAGAGGTTACAAGTTGTTAGACCCAGTGAACAAGTAGATTGTGATCAGCAGAGACGTGATCATAGATGAGCTTAAAGAATGGGATTGGACTAAAACTGTCAAGAAAGATTCAGTGAGAATCTTACTTGAAGAACCAGAAACTCAAGTCGAAAGAGGAGTTCGACAAGAGGAAGTTAGAGATCAACCAAGTACAAGAAACCTTAGAGAACAAGACACATGCTTGCAAGGTTGCAAGATTTTGTGATTACATCAGATGATGTGGTTGATGATGAAGGTAAGTTGGTACATTATGCTTTCTATGCATATGTCGAATCATTTAATATATCTGAAGCATTGAAGGATTCAAAGTGGGTGAGCGTAATGAATGAAGAAGTGAAGTCCATCGAAGATAACAACACCTGGTCACTTGTCGAATTTCCTCAAGGCAAGAAGGCAATCAATGTAAAGTGGGTATACAAGGTGAATTTGAATCCCAAAGGAAAAGTAAATCGACACAAGGTAAGACTTGTGGTGAAAGAATTTCTTCAGAAGGAAGTAATCGACTTCGATGAGGTTTTTACACCTGTGGCTAGAACTGAAACAATCGGGTTGGTTATTGGTCTAGTAAAAATGAACAGTTGGCACATATGTCAGATGGATGTGAAATGTGCATTCCTGAATTAACCCTTAGACGAAGAAGTTTATGTTGCACAACCAGTTGGGTTTGTGAAGCATGGCGAAGAGAGAAAGGTGTACAAGCTGCATAAATCCCTGTATGGATTGAAACAAGCTCCAAGAGATTGGAATAAGAAAATGGATAATTTTATAAGGGAAAAGGAATTTGCGAAGTACACAATTAAGCGTGGAGTATATGTAAGAAAAAGCAAGAGTGAATTGATTATACTATGTCTCTATGTCGATGACTTATTTATAACACATAGCTGCAAGAAAGAGATCAAAGACTTCAAAGGTGATCTCAACAAGGAATTCAAAATGTCAGATATGGGTGACATTTCATATTTCCTTAGCATAGAATTCAACAAGAGTTGTAGAGGTTTAATGATGCATCAAAGAAGATATGCAGGAGAAATTATTAAGAGATTTGAGATGGAAGAGTGCAACTCGACTTTGACACCTGCATAACCAAGGTTGCAACTGTCAAAATATTCAGACGAAGATGATGTCGATCCAACCCATATGGAATACTTATTGGGTCTTTAAGATACCTTTGTCACACAAGGCCTGATTTAGCATAAAATGTAGGTATGATAAGTAGATTCATGAAAAAGTCAAAGGTATCACACCTAGCAGTGACGAAGACGATGCTGAGATATATGAAAGGAACTATTGATTATGGCATTTTATTTCCTGTAGCTGATAAAGGAAAAGAATGCAAGTTAGTGGAGTACACTGATTCAAGTTAGTGTAGTGATGTTGAGGATTGAAAATCCATATCAGGATATGTGTTTATGCTAGGTAGTGCACCATTTAATTGGAGTTAGATAAAGGAACCAGTAGTGGCATTATCATCATGTGAAACATAGTACATAGCTGCTTTTCTTTGTGCATCTCAAACAACATGGATGGTGAATTTGGTCGAAGAGATAACAGGAAAGGATCATGGAGAAATTACCATGAAGATAGACAACATGTTAGCTATTAATATGGAAAAGAATCAAATAGCACAAGGTCAAAGCAAGCACATATAAATGAGGTTCCACTATCTTTGAGAGCAGGTAGCAGATGTGAAGATGAACTTGAAACATTGCAGAACTGAGAATCATATTGCTGACATCATGACGAAGGGTGTGCAGGTCGAAGGGTTAAGAAGACTACGAGCTATGATGAATATAGATAGTTTAGTCACAATGAATTATATGGTGTGTTGAAAGTGTAATTCCTTGTGTCTAAGCAAGTTGTTGCTCAACACAAGGTGTGTCGAAAAGCTTAGTCTGACGAGTTGTATGTAGTTGTCGAAGTATTGTTAGCAGGTTGCTACACACATATTCAATTTAGATCCAAAATAGGTATTTTGGGTTTTGGCTTAGGGAAAAGACTAACCAAAAAATATAAATAGAGGGAGTAACCCTTATTATGATGTACAACTTGTATTCATAAAATTTTGTAGTTGCAAAAATAAATAAAAGATTTTGCACAGTTTGTGGGCAGAGAGAAACTCTGCAAAAGCCCTAATTTTTGTTCATTAATTTTCTTTTCTTTTCATTGTCATCGTGTGGTGATAACAATCTTGTTCATTAAAATTGATAGAAATTTATCATAGGTTTTATTGGATTTTCAACTATGCAGAAGAAAAATCTCATTTAAGAATGCAAATTTAAAATTTTAATCTAAAAAAAACGTAAACAAAAATAGACATGCTCGACATAACTAATTTGTTTTTACATGATAATCCTTTAATTTACTTGAAAATTAGTATTGCATTGTAAATATAATGATTTTAATATCTAATTTTTGGCGAAAATAAACCGTGTTAATGTTCAACTTCAAGATAAAAATATTATATTTGAAAATTTAAGACAAACCATTAATAATAAAAAAAGTACAAATAACATATACTAGTATGAAAAATGCTTATTAGTGTCATACCCAATTTTTTTATCTAAGATCCCATCTTCATTTTCATTTTTCATAAAGCATCAAGGTCACGAGATACAATTGGTTTTTAATCCGTTCACCTTCGATCATTGTTTATACATAGATTATCAATTGTTATGAACATTTTATTTTATGCGTCACTAACTTCTAATCCCATACAAAGGTGTATGTTTGTGTTTCTTTGGTTTCAAGTGCAGATACATATCTGAATCAAGAGCGTCAGGTGTTGCGCCTCAATTAGGGTTTTTCACCCCTCAAGTGTTCGAGTATGGTGAATCACCAATTCTCAAAGGCTACTTCATCAAAGATTGGCCTATAATAAAAAACACAATTAATATTCCATCATAACTAGCCCCTATGTGCATCAATATGTCTGGGAATGCGAGGGAAGATCAAATTTGCAAGTCGATTCAGAGCACTTTGACCAAAAGTCAACATTTTCAAGATCAAGTTCAAACGATTGTAACTTATTCATTATTCAATATTTTTAGTGGTTCTTTTTACGTATGAATGTCCTTGATGTCATCTCCAATTTCTCTTTACAAGTCAAGAGCTAATTATGTGCGGAGGATCATCAGAATTCCAAATACTTTAGAGGTCATTTTGTGAATTTGACCTAATCTCAAAATAGTTGTGCCCAACTTCCACGAATCATAACTTCCTCAATTTTTAATATTTTGAGGCGATTCTTTTTACATGTTGTCACAATTGATGTCTTCTATAAGTGTTCGTCAAGAATCAAAGTCAAGTTATGCTTAGAAATACGTGGAACTTATTGAAACATGATTGTTCGTAGTTTTTTATTTAGAATGTTCTTAACTTCTAAATTCAATTCATGCCATAATTGTTTTCTCAAAGATGTTCATTCTTATGTTTAGATCATCATGATACAATATGTTTGTTTCAAGGATTCTTTGATGGCTCGTTACATATTTCAAGTCATTTGTGTTTGAGCATTAACGATTATTAGATCACAATGGATTTTTGATCGAGGTTATTAAGGCACTATTTGTTCATTTGGGGTACCATTGACTTGTATTGTAAGTCACTGTGAACTGAAGATGTAACTTAGAGTTTTAGCAAAGAAGATTTGAGGATTCGATCAAATAATGTCTTTGATTTCAATTCTATTCAAGTTCACAAATATTTTTAAAGTGAAGTTCACCAAAAGTCCACTAATTCTACAAGGACCATTTCTAAGGAAAAGTTCTTATTAAATTCAAGAAAGTGATACAAACTTCAAGATAAAAGGACATCAATTCTATAAGGACCATTCAAGAACTTTCAAAATCTCAAGTTATACGACCATTTTTATTCAAGCTTAAGGTTTCAAGTTTACATTGGTATTCAATATGAATTACAAAAAATTGTATCCTAAACCTACTAAGTTATTGAATACTCTTAAGCCTTGTTTCATGTTACTTTTGCTGTCAAAAATTCTGCTACCACTATGTTGTCCATAAATGATGCCTTGTCCTTGTCCAAGATGCATAAAACTTGCATAATAATACCAAAAATCTGGTTCTGCCCCTCTAGATAACCTGCTCTAAAACCAATCCACAAAATGGCCAAATACAACAATCCAAACTCGATTTCCCACTACATAAACCTGCAAACAGCCCCACACTAACATACAAAGTTGTTGTCCAAAAACACCAAAACCTTGTTAGAACAAAGTTTGAATCTACTACCCTAAGTTAAAGTTTTGATGATAACAAAATGCAAGATTATATAAATTGTATGATTCATGTAAGACATATATGCTACCTAAAAATTATATTGTGTTTTACAGAAACTCTGATGAGTATCAGCATAAGAATATCATCATCAGCATCAGAAGATGAAATATCAACATCAGCATCAGAGGATGTTATATCAGATGCCAGAATCAGAAGATCAAAGCATGTGCTTACGCTGAAGCTTGATGAACAGATCTGCGCGTAACAATCTAAACTCTGATCAAGACCACAACAATTCATCAGCACCTAGAAGCATCAGAATAAGCCAAAGCCAGAACATGATTAATTGGCAACGGTACTGTGCATTCAAGATACTTTATTATCAACGACATTATTCCAGACAAAGATATTCTCAATATGGAAAGAATGTAATTGGCATTGAAACGGAATAACTGACTCCAACGTATCATTTCCAATGCTATATAAACAAGCAAGTGAGGAATGGATTGGCTAATGCTCTACAACTCTCTACACGCCTAAAGCGATTCATCTTCATCCTCATTCACAGTTTTCTAAAGCTCTCAAATTACTTACTCTATTGTTTTAGCATTCCAGTTCTCATAAGCTTAAATTGTGTAGTATCACAGTTGTGATAAACAGTTTTGTAGAAAACATTCAACACACTTAGATCTCATTTATCTGTAAGAAAGTATTTCCTTGAGAAACCGGTTTATGGTTTTGACTCAAGAAGGCTTTAGCAGTTGTTAAAGCAGTTGCAATATTCAGTTGAATATAGTGGATTAAGACCTCGTTGGAGAGAGGCGAAATCACCTTGACGGGTGGACTGGAGTAGTTTGAGATCAAACGAACCAGGATAAAAACAACGTGTTGTCTGCATTTGATTTCAAGTTTTACAATTCAACCCCCCTTCTTGTGTTTTTCACTTCTTCAATTGGCATCAGAGCGCCTGGTTCTGAGCTAAAACACTTAACCGTGTCAGTACAAGATCTAGCGTCAGAAAAACACAATGGCAGGAACATATCAACACAGCAGAAATGACAACAATGAAGATAGAGACAAATTCAGCGGCAAACCTCCAGTCTTTGATGGAGAGAATTTTGATTACTGGAAAGACATAATCGAAAGCTTCTTTCTGGAACATGATGCTGATCTGTGGGACATGGTGACAGATGGATACACGCACCCAGTGAATGCAAGCGGTCAGAAGATTGACAGGAAAGCAATGTCTGATCAACAAAAGCGTGACTTCAAAAATCACCACAAGGCCAAAACTATTCTTCTCAGCGCCATCTCTTACGCTGAATATGAAAAGATATCTAACAGAGACACATCAAAGAACATGTTTGACTCACTCAGAATGACGCATGAAGGCAACATTCAGGTCAAAGAAACTAAAGCTCTTGCGCTCATTCAGAAGTATGAGGCATTCAAAATGGAAGAAAGTGAATCCATTGAAACAATGTTCTAAAGATTCCAAATTCTGGTGGCTGGTCTCAAGGTTCTGGACAAAGGATACTCTACTGCTGATCATGTCAAGAAGATCATCAGAATCTTGCCAAAACAGTGGAGGCCAATGGTTACAGCGCTGAAGCTAGCTAAAGATCTCAACAAAATTTCTCTGGAGGAACTTATCAGCTCCCTCAGAAGTCACGAGATAGAGCTAGAAGCTGATGAACCTCAGAAGCAAGGTAAGCCTTTAGCATTAAAATCTAACAGAAAATCTGACTCTAAAGTTTTGCAGGCAGTTGAATAAACATCTGATGGGTCCTCATTAGAAGAAGACGAACTTTCCCTCCTCTCCAGAAGAGTGAACCAACTATGGAAGCAGAGGAAAAGGAAGTTCAGGAATCCCAGAAGATCTGATCAGAATGAGTCCTCTTCCAGATACAGAAGGTCAGACTCTTCCTCTGGATACAAAAGATCTGAAGGCTCTTCAGGAAGCAGAAAGCCAAACACCAAGGACATCACTTGCTATGAATGCAACGAGCAAGGACACTATAAGAGTGACTGTCCAAAGCCTCAGAGGGAAAAGCCCAAAAAGAAGTTTGGAAGAGAAAAGAAGAAAAGTCTCATGGCTACATGGGATGACTCTGACTCGTCTGAAGCTGACTCAGAATCAGATGATGAGAGAGAAAACATAGCTCTCATGGACAACATATCAGAAGACAGTGAAGCTTCTGAATCAGACTCAGAATCAGACACCGAAGAGGTATTTCCTGACTTTGCAATTAATTTTACTAAGGTTAAACTTGCTGAAAGCCTTAACGAAATTCTGGAAAGGTACCAGCAGATCAGAGTTAAATTCAGAAACCTGAAAAGGAATCTTGATTCTGACTCTGACAAAACTGAGAGTCTCAAATTGGAAAATTCTGAGTTGAAAAATAAAATTTCAAAACTAGAAAATGTTTTACAAAACTCTCAGAAGGAAACAATTTCTGAAACTCCCAGCAGCGTTGATGAGATCATCAAGGAGTATGATCATAGCTTTCAGAAGTTCCTTGCTAAAAGCATAGATAGAAGCAAAATGGCTTCAATGATCTATGGAGTTAGCAGAAACGGCAGAAAGGGAATAGGATACCAAGGTAAGGTACCTACACCAAAGAATGCCATGGATTTAATTATTAAACGCACTCCTCTGAATTCACACTTTGTGTATGGTCACACACATGATATTAAATATACTAGTAGTAAGTATTCTGTGAAACCAAAATTCAACCAGAGTTTTGGTAAAGCTAACAAATCAGGACCCAAGAAAATATGGGTACCTAAGGATAAAATAATACATGTTGCAGAAATCTTTAGCATCAAATCAGAAATACCAGTCATGGTACCTGGACTCTGGCTGCTCACGACACATGACGGGAAGAAGGCATATGTTCCAAAGCCTGGAACTTAAGCCTGGAGGCCACGTAGGCTTTGGAGGCAATCAGAGGGGAAAGATCACTGGCTCTGGAACTGTAGGTAATGGAAATCTTCACTCTATAAACAATGTTCTGTTAGTAGATGGATTAATGCATAATCTGTTATCCATAAGTCAATTAAGTGATAACGGTTATGATATAATCTTTAATAAAAAATCATGTAAAGCTGTTAGTCAGAAAGATGGGACTATCCTATTTAATGGAAAGAGGAAAAACAACATTTATAAAATCAAACTTTCTGAACTGAAAAGTCAGAATGTAAAGTGTCTTCTGTCTGTTAACAACGAGCAATGGATCTGGCACAGAAGATTGGGGCATGTTAGTATGAGAAGAATATCTCAGATTAACAAACTCAATCTGGTCAGAGGACTTCCTAATCTGAAGTTCAATTCAGATGCTCTGTGTGAAGCATGTCAGAAAGGCAAGTTTGCAAAACCTTCTTTCAAATCTAAAAATGTTGTTTCTACCTCTAAGCCATTAGAACTTCTGCACATTGACTTATTTGGACCAGTTAAAACTGCTTCAGTCAGTGGCAAGAAGTATGGGTTAGTAATCGTAGATGACTATAGCAGATGGACATGGGTAAAGCTCTTAAGACACAATGACGAGTCACACTCTGTGTTTGTCACCTTCTGTAACCAAGTTCAGAATGAAAAGGATCTTAGAATCGTTAAAGTCAGAAGTGATCATGGTGGAGAGTTTGAAAATAAATATTTTGAGTCATTCTTTAATGACAAAGGCATTCTGCATGATTTCTCTTGTCCTAGAACTCCCCAGCAAAATGGAGTTGTAGAACGAAAGAACAGAACATTGCAAGAAATGGCCAGAACCATGATCAATGAGACAAACGTTGCTAAGATCTTCTGGGTAGAGGCAATAAACACAGCGTGCTACATTCAGAATAGAATCTCCATAAGACCTATTCTGGAAAAGACTCCATATGAATTGTGGAAGAACATAAAGCCCATCATTTCATATTTTCATCCATTTGGATGTACTTGCTTTATGTTAAATACAAAAAATTATTTGAACAAGTTTGACTCTAAAGCACAGAAGTGTATTATGTTAGGATACTCTGAACGCTCAAGAGGGTACAGAGTATACAATACAGAAACACAGATTGTGGAAGAATCAATCAGTGTTCGTTTTGATGATAAGCTTGACTCTGAAAAGTCAAAGCAGAATGAAGTTTTTGCAGGTATGGAAGTTGAATTTATAGGTTCTGAAGACAAGTAATCAGAAGCTCTAAATAAAGACACTCCTTCAACATCAGAAAGAGGCACTGCTAGCAATCCAGCAACATCTATTGACCAACCTCAGAAAAGACTACCCAGAAGCAGCTTGGATCACCTAGAAGAAACTATCTTAGGAAGAAAGGAAGATCTAATCAGAACAAGAGCCAGCTTCAGAAACTCTGAAGAATCCCTCATGGGACTTGTTTCTCTGATTGAACCTTCCTCAATTGATGAAGCACTTCTGGACAACGACTAGATTCTAGCAAAGCAAGAAGAGCTGAATCAATTCACCAGAAATGACGTATGGGATCTTGTTCCCAGACCCAAAGGATTCAACGTCATTGGAACAAAATGGGTGTTTAGAAACAAGCTGAACGAACAAGGTGAAGTTATCAGAAACAAAGCACGACTGGTAGCACAAGGTTATAGTCGGCATGAGGGGATAGACTATACAGAAACCTTTGCCCCAGTCTCCAGGTTAGAATCTATCAGACTTTTAATTTTGTTTGCTGTTAATAAAGGCATCACTCTGTATCAGATGGATGTCAAGAGTGCATTCTTCAATGGATATATAGAAGAAGAGGTTTATGTGCACCAACCCCCTGGTTTTGAAAGTACAAAAAATCCAGAATATGTTTTCAAGCTAAAGAAGTCACTATATGGTCTGAAACAAGCTCCCAGAGCTTGGTATGAAAGACTAAGTAACTTTCTGTTAGAAAAAGAATTCACCAGAGGGAAGATGGACACTACCTTATTCTGTAAGTCAGTTAAGAATGACATCTTAGTTTGTCAAATTTATGTTGACGATATTATTTTTGGATCTACTAATCCGTCTCTTGGAAGAAAATTTGCTAAGTGTATGCAGGCATAATTTGAGATGAGCCTCATGGGAGAACTGGAATTCTTTATGGGAATTCAGATCAATCAAACTCCAGAGGGAACTTACATTCATCAGAGCAAATATGTCAGAGAACTTCTGAAGAAATTTGATCTCTCAGAATGTAAGTCATCAAAGATTCCAATGCATCCCACGTGCATCCTGGAAAGAGAAGAGGTAAGCAAAAAGGTAGAACAGAAGGTCTACAGAGGTATGATTGGTCTCTTCTTTATCTGACGGCTTCAAGGCCTGATATTTTATTCAGCGTATGTATTTGTGCAAGATTCCAATCAGATCCTAGAGAATCTCACTTAACAGTTGTTAAGCGAATTTTCAAGTATCTGAAAGGTACTACTAATCTGGGTTTATTTTATAGAAAATCTAGTGATTACAGCTTAGTAGGTTACTGCGATGCTGACTTTGCTGGAGACAGAGTAGAGCGTAAAAGTACTTCTGGAAGCTGTCAGTTTCTGGGAGAAAATCTGATCTCTTGGTCCAGCAAAAGGCAATCCACAATTGCGCTATCAACAGCAGAAGCTGAGTACATAGCAGCAGCAGGATGCAGCACACAAATGCTCTGGATGAAAAGTCAGCTTGAAGACTTCCAGATTTTTGAGAGTAACATCCCTATACTGTGACAATACTTCTGCCATTTGCTTAAGTAAAAATCCTATTCTGCATTCTAGGGCTAAGCATATAGAAATAAAACACCATTTCATTAGGGACTATATTCAGAAAGGAATTTTGAACTTAAAATTTATTGATACATACCATCAATGGGCTGATATCTTCACTAAACCACTTTCTGAAGATAGGCTCAACTTCATTCTGAAACATCTCAGCATGAAGCTCTGCCCAGAGTGAAAATGTTTTAAGTTTATATGTTAACCTTCAGAATTTGTTTTATTTTACTGTGAACTTCTGATCAATCTTCTTTCAGAAAGTTAGACATGCAGATTGTATCAGAGTCTATCCATAAAGATCTGAGCGTCTCATTTCAAGGATAGATGTGTTGTTCACCAAATCAAACAAGTGTTATCCAGTCATCAGCTAATCTCTGAAGCAGAACACACGTGCACGCTTCTGAGAAGGCAAAACGCTGATTGGATGCATTGAGACACATGTCACTGGTAACCGTTCCAAATATCTTTCTCAAATACCCTAAAATCAGCCAACATTAAATGCGCATAATCATGAGTTAATTCTCTCTCTTAAAAACGTTTATGTTTTCAAAAACACTTTTTGAAACTTATTTAAACACCATCACTCCATTCATTCACTTTTTACCGTCTCTTGCAATCATCTAAATATTTTCTGCATTCTTACTTGTGTGTTCATCTTTTTCCAAAGAAACCCTTTTTCAAGTTTTTTTCTCAAAAAACCCTAGTGTGAACATGGCGTCCTCTAGCACTGTTTCTGCAGGTTCTCAGCAAGATGCTTCTTCTGATCAGTACCAAATTCCCTTCAGAACTCTACTCACACCGGTGAAGAACTTGGAAGTTCTGTCTGAACTGATCGTTGATTTCACCAGTTTGAAAGAAAATGGCTTCGATTTGACTGAAGAAATTAGGGCACAAGGATGGGAAAGGTACTTTGATAGGTTGGTGGGTCCAACGTTCCCTGTATTGGTCAAAGAATTCTGGATACATGCGTCTTCATCAACACATAAGGTTACTTTATATGTCATGGGCAAGAAGATTATGATTACTGAAGATCACATTGCTAGACTGATTGGATACAACGGTGGTGGCATCCGCTGTATTGACATGGCAGAAAGAGCTGGAAACACTGGCATTGTTGCTAGACAGATTTTCACGCATGGGGTTCCATCCAGCAAGATCAGAGATTTGAAGGATCAGCACAGAATCTGGGCAAAGATCATCTTGGGCTGCTTCAACCACAGGAAGCGCACAAGCTCTCCTGACTACATCAACATAGATCAGCAATTTCTGCTCTATTTTATTGCAAAGAAGACCAGATCAACCCTGCTCATCTTCTGTTCAATCATCTGAAGACCAGCGTCAAGGAGACGAGAGAAGAAGAAAAGACTAAAATGGATTGGATACCCTTCGGAAGATTAATATCAGATATTCTAACTGAGAATAGGCTGATAGAACACCTGACAGAGGCACAGGAAATAAGCTCTCTGGAACCAGCTATTGGCAAGCAGCTGAACGCCAAGAATCTGAAGAAGATGAAACTGATAGAGAATATCAGAAAGGAGCCCATCGTCACTCCTCTTGCTGACATCACCAGCAGAAGAGTCCCTCTGAGCGACTTTCCCATATTCTCTAAGATTGACTCTAAACCAGTCATTGTTCTCAGATACTTGGACGCGTGTAAAGCTGATGGCACAGATCCTGATCTGAACATCAAAGATCTGCACAAGCAAGCACCAGAGGTTACTTTGAAGAAGACTAAGAAGAGAAAGGCTGCTTCAGAAGGACCATCCCAGCAGACCCCAAAGAAGAGAGGTAATTTATCTGCTGTTAATGTTTTAAATTCATCTGCTGTTCCAACATTGATTCCAACCCCAGCTTCATATGAACTCCCAATTCCCATACCAACCATTGATGATACCGAACCTGAGTTTGACCCTTCTGAGTCACTAACTCTCAGGAGATCCCGCACCAAACCCCAAAATCCAAAACCCACAACATCAACAGAATTAGAACTTAATAAAGTTCTTTCTGAAATTGATCAACGTTCTTCCGCTCCCCTCTCAGAAAATCCAAACACTCAACCAGAAACTGCCCATTCACCTCAACCAGAATATACACTCTCACCAATACAAGAAAATCCACAATCACCACAACCAGAAACTTCTCCACCTCCCTCTCCACAACCAGAACTTAATCCACCTTCACCTCAACCATCATCTAGCATCTTGAATTTTGAAACAGGCATGCATAATTGGATTGCTTCTCTAAAGCAGGCTTGTCCGGGAATGATTGATCCGGCTGCGTCAGACCAACTCTGGACACAATTCAGAAAGTGGATACGTGCTGAAACCTTTAAGCTGCAAGACATAAACTATGAACAGGCTCAACATAACTTCAGCAATCTGCTGAAAGAAGTTGAAGGTCCAGTCATGAGTCAGCTGCTGTAGGAGGAAGTGCTCTTTATGGATAGTGAGCCATGGTCTGAAAAGCGTCCAGCATCAACAGTTCAACCAACAGAAGATGTGTGTCAAGAAGAAGACATTGCAGAAAGCTCTCAGAAGCACCCTGACTCTGACATCTCTCAAGCTGCCTTGGACAGGCAGACTCTTGAAGAGCTGAAGCAAAATGATCTTCGTCTGCAGGAGAGAATGGATGAAAGTGATCAAAGGATGAAAGCAAGGATGGATGTTCAGGACAACAAGATTGACTCAGTAGCCAGCATGGTGCATCAGCAGAAGGAAACTACTGATCAGATTAAGAACATGCTTGAGGCTCTGTTCACACGCCTTCCACCTGCACCTTAGTTTTTTTCTCTCTTGATATTTTCATTGTTTTCTTTGCATATCATCTGTACTATTCTTCTGGCTCTGAACTGAATACAACCGTTTTTCTGCACTTATTCTCTTACTTCAATTATTTTTTACTTCCTCAATTATGTGCACTTTTTGATTGCTGACAAAAAGGGGGAGAAAGACTGATATTTTTCAATAACGGTTTACTGAGACAAAAGTCTCAAACATTCTAACACTCTGATATACTTGAATGTTTTTGTTCTGCATAGCTTACAGGTACAAGAATCAGATGAACTCTAATACACTGAAGCTCTGATGTTCTGATGTTCAAAGAAAGTCAATAAAGATCTGATCCTAAAGAACTCATGGAATTAAAGGGAAGTAATAAATTCAGGGGGAGTCTTTCTGATCTAAACTCTGATACCTCTTTTATCCCTTATAACTTCCTATTTAATTCTGATACAATTTACTATTTGGTTATCTCTGATACTTTTCTCGTTAATTTCCAATTGAAAAAATCTAGTTTTTGTCATCATCAAAAAGGGGGAGATTGTTAGAACAAAGTTTGAATCTACTACCCTAAGTTAAAGTTTTGATGATAACAAAATGCAAGATTATATAAATTGTATGATTCATGTAAGACATATATGCTACCTAAAAATTATATTGTGTTTTACAGAAACTCTGATGAGTATCAGCATAAGAATATCATCATCAGCATCAGAAGATGAAATATCAACATCAGCATCAGAGGATGTTATATCAGATGCCAAAATCAGAAGATCAAAGCATGTGCTTACGCTGAAGCTTGATGAACAGATCTGCGCGTAACAATCTAAACTCTGATCAAGACCACAACAATTCATCAGCACCTAGCAGCGTCAGAATAAGCCAAAGCCAGAACACAATTAATTGGCAACAGTACTGTGCATTCAAGATACTTTATTATCAACGGCATTATTCCAGACAAAGATCTTCTCAATATGGAAAGAATGTAATTGGCATTAAAATGGAATAACTGACTCCAACGTATCATTTCCAATGCTATATAAACAAGCAAGTGAGGAACAGATTGGCTAATGCTCTACAACTCTCTACACGCCTAAAGCGATTCATCTTCATCCTCATTCACAGTTTGCTAAAGCTCTCAAATTACTTACTCTATTGTTTTAGCATTCCAGTTCTCATAAGCTTAAATTGTGTAGTATCACAGTTGTGATAAACAGTTTTGTAGAAAACATTCAACACACTTAGATCTCATTTATCTGTAAGAAAGTATTTCCTTGAGAAACCGGTTTGTGGTTTTGACTCAAGAAGGATTTAGCAGTTGTTAAAGCAGTTGTAATATTCAGTTGAATATAGTGGATTAAGACCTCGTTGGAGAGAGGCGAAATCACCTTGACGGGTGGACTGGAGTAGTTTGAGATCAAACGAACTAGGATAAAAACAACGTGTTGTCTGCATTTGATTTCAAGTTTTACAATTCAACCCCCCTTCTTGTGTTTTTCACTTCTTCAAACCTTGCTCATGATATACCTAAATAGCCAAGCAAAACCTATTGTCTAATATACAAAAATCTTCATAAAAAACAATCCACAAACATCCAAATACTTTACAAAAATAGCAAAACAAAAAAAGACAACAAAAAGTTACAATACAGTATACTATAACAGTTCAAATTCCTCATGTTTTCCCCCTAAATCCCATTTGTCTTCCTCTATTAGAAAAAAACTTGATTAAAAAAAAGAGAAGGAGAAAAAATAACACATGGGATACCCCAAAAATTTATTCAATACACAGAAGAGAACACACCTCAAAACTATCCAAACCCTATTCAATCTTCTCTCAAAACTCTCTTAAAATTATGCCATAACCTACTACATTCACTCAGTCGAACTCCACATGCTCTCACCTTCTTGAACCCGCGACATACACAGTCTATCACTCTATACTCTCCCTCCGCCCAAGAAAATTTATGTTAAAAAACACAAAAAAATAGTCTTCAAGATCACCAACCATTAACCTTACACATACCCTGCAAAATCCCTCTCAAACCTTTGTTCCATTCCACCTGCATAAACCCATCACCATATATCACATGTAACTCAACCCCACATACCCTTAACTTTGCCTGCAACCACCCTCTAAACCTCTTCAACAGACCATCAGCAACCTGAAACTATAAACACCACAACCTCCCATCCTCTCAACTTTTACATTATCCTCACAACCTCTGTTTTCACGCATCAACTACATAACTCCTTTCCTCCAGCCACATATCTCACATCTTTTTCACATGGTGGAAACTAGAAAAAACCTCTGTCAAAACGAGAAAACTCCCTCTATTCTCAAACCTTATTTCTGCATCAAAATAAACACACACAATAACTCAACACAACCTGCAAACTAAAACTCCCTCAGCAATGTCAGACCCTGCAAAAACTCAAACCACAAATACCACCATGTGAAACCAGATCAAAACACTCCATATTACCACCACAATCTTCTTCTTTCTACTTCAGTTTTTAATCTCATATTTCTCTTTAATAATCACATGACACACTAAATATTTAAAAACAATAACATTGCACTGAAACACTCTTAGCCACACATCTAAGCATATTCAATAATAACCTCTCCGAAATTGCAAATCCGTTGTACATCAAAACTGACAACTACTTAACACTGACGCCATCTGAAATTGATTCAACGCAACAACAATAATACAAAAACAAAAAACTCACGCAGAAGAACAGATAAAGAAGATTGAAATCTAACCTGAAGGTAGAAATTATTTTCATCTCATTGTTGTTTTTGTTACGTAAGACCCTATTACTTCCTTATATTACTTATCTTGCTGTTTGTGATAACACATGAAGAGGTGTTAAGGTTTCGATCCCTATTATTGTTGTTTACTTATGAGAAGAGAGAGGTGAATCGATTGGAAACATGGATAGTTACGATGTTGTTATATTGAAACCGAGAGATTGATATGAGTTCTATCCATGCCATGTTGTTATCTTTCCGAACAGATATAAAACAGATAAAAATTGTTGTTGGTGTTTAACCGTGAAAGCGGAGTGGATAGGCGGATAAAATATAGATAAGATATAAAGGTCTTTGTTGTTAGTACGTGTGATACAGTGGGAGAAATAACTTGGTTGTTTTGGGTTTTATCGCAAATGTTGTGGTTAGCAAGAGTCGCCACCGACTTTTCTTTTATCCAAAAGGAAAGGCTGAAAAGAACAGGAAAGACCTTTGAGATTGTTTCTTGAGTTCGGGGGGTACATTATTAAAAAGGAAGGTGTTAGAACCCTTTTCATCCATAGTTATCTATGGGCTCTTAGTTACTTTCTAGATCACTTGCTTTTGTTTGACAAAATGTGCTTTGTGTGGTTTTTGAAAGTATTTTGAAAAGGCACCATCGTTTAGGCAAACTTTGTAATAGTTCGTAATAACGTATACAAAGTGTTGATCTTTTAAAATTGTTTCAAGTTTGAAAGATGTTTTGAAAGTGTTTTTGAAAGTGTTGGTGTTTGTTTTGAAAATGGCAAGGATGTTTGATTTGAAAATGAGCAAGTAACTAGGAACAATCTTCCTACTCAAAAGTCTTAGTTCATTTCTTCCTTTACTTTGATATTGCTATCTTACCATGGATTTGATAAGAAGCCCTATCTTTGGATGTAAAGGGACGGGCGTGGGTCATCGTATAGCAATGTTTTGAGATATCGTAGCATTTCTTTTTTAGGGACTAAATTCATTTTGAAAGGCAACTTTGATAGCGTCATTGAGGGACTATGATCTTGTATTTTTTATTGCTTTTGCTAAGATACCCCACATGTATAACATGACCATTTTTATAAGGAAACAAAGTGGATTTACCCTAAGGGTGTAAGTATGCAAGTGTGTTGATTTATATGTATTGTTTTGTCTTGAATAAAGGTTTGCTAATTTGTTGATTTTAATTTTTCCATACAAACCCTAATTTACTAGCATTTATATATAAAGCATTAAATTGCGGAAAATAAAAATACTAAGCTATTACATCATGGGGGATGGGGTATACAAATTTACAAATGGGGATTTTGCAAGAAAATTAAATCTAATTAATTATTACAACCATATTGAATATTGTACAAAATTGAAGATAAAAATGCAAGAATGCAAAATGGAAAAAGAAATTATTTTTATTTGATTTTTTATGAAGGGTTTTAATCTTGACCTAATTAAGAAAAATAATTAATGAAAATCAAATAAAATTAAATTAAACTAATTAAGAAAAGAAATTAACTAAAAAAGACTTTTTAGCGTTTTTTATGAAAAAGTTTTAGGAATAATATAAAAATTATTTAATTAAAATAAACCTAAATTCTAAATTAATTTTAATTTACAAGAAAATAATATAATACAATAATTAAACCTAATTATCTAAATATTAATAAAAAAAGAAATTAGTTTGGTTAAGAAAATTGTTTTTGTTCATTTTAGTTTTTATAAAGAAAAGTAAAATATGAGTGTAAAAATAATAAAATAAATATTTTTTGGATTTTTCTATTAATAATAAAAAAAAATTATTTGTAATAAAAATAATAATAAGAAAATATGAAAGTAAAATAAACTAAAATAAAAATAAAATAAAATAAAATAAAGAAATAATGGGCCAGGGTGTATGAAACATAACCAGGGGGGTCAGCAAAAATAAAGGCCCAAAGGAGGAAAGCCCAACACCTGTTACAAACAAAAAAGGGAGAGAAAAACAGAAAATATAGCAAAAAATGGTAAAACGGACGTTGGGGTGACAGGCGCGCGCTTTAACCACTGGGGTGGTGATACATCCGCTAACTTGTACACAATAATAAATACATAACACAAATTTTGCCCTGACTGTACTTCATCTTCAACCTCCAGCCAAAGGATTTCAAACTTGTTTAATTCTCAACCATTTTCAACAATGTAAACATGAAACTTATGCATTTTTTCACCACGAATCCAACCATGTAACTAAATTAAGCTAACATTCAAAGATAAGGATGAATTTATGAAAGTACCAAATTCTGACCTAAATGTTTCAGCAAATTCAAACTCAAAATTCTCCATGCTCAAGCAACATAAATGAAATCTATGGACATGTATAGTTTCAGGGCAATGATATCTACATTCTATCTTCATAAATGCAAGCCTAACAATTCCTAAATAATGAGATAGAAGTTCAATAAAAATACCTCAAAACTGGAAATCGTGAAATGAGTTTGGACTTGTTTCAAGTGATGGTGATGATCAGGTTAGCTTCCTTGAACCTCTAGGAAGCTAATGCATTGGCTGGCTTGAACTGAAAGTGGCTGGAATGGTCTTGAGAAGTCCAACTGCAATGCTCTATTTTTGAACTTGGAAGTTAATGAAGATGATGTTAGAGTCGTGTAACAGGGACAAGGATGGCTTATGTATGATGTTTGTAAGCTTTTAGAAGCAAAAGGCCAAGAAACGCACGAGTGGATTTTGATTTTGGGATTTCTGGCCAGAATATGCAACAATGGAGGTCTGAGATGCAGTTCTGAGTTCGGGTGAGTTAGAGAGCTTGTGTATTTGTGTGTTAGCTTGCAAATAACTTGTGCATATGTATGGAAAAGGTTCTAGCACTTGAGAGGGTTAGAAGCACAAGATATGGACTTTTGGCTATGTTACTTGATTTTGAAGAAAAGTGGAAATATAGTTTCAAGGCAAAGTACAAGCATGGTCTGAGTTGTTAGAGGCTTTAGATAAGTTTCTTATGGCTTTTAGATTGTGTGAGATCAGAAGAAAACAAGTGCAAAGCTCAAGAATTGACTTTGTGTATAAAAGCCACTTTTCTAAAATGGCAATGTTGCCTTTCTTCCGAAAATGGTATTAAGCATGGGCGATGCATTGAATGCTTGGATTAAAGCTTATAACAGTTGTGA
This sequence comes from Vicia faba, assembly GCA_948472305.1. NCBI lineage: Eukaryota > Viridiplantae > Streptophyta > Magnoliopsida > Fabales > Fabaceae > Vicia > Vicia faba. Next base: position 1,054,932,499 of record OX451736.1, on the reverse strand, counting down.
AAACATTTAATTATGGAGTTCCAAACAAGTTTGAGGCCTGCAAAGCAAAGATTATGCATCCTAGGCTTGGATTTGAATTCTTGTTCATCATGGAAATGACCTATAATTCAAGAATAAATGTCCAATTTCTTGTCTTCGATTCTCTTTGCTCAAACATGATCTCAATGAGTTCTTGGATATTTTGAAAAGCTTGTAACATCCTATACAACCTCTATGTTTGTCACTTTTGAAAATTCCCCTTGGAACTATGTGAAAAATTGCCATGAAGTTAGGTCAAAATCCTGCCTAAACTAGGGCAAAATTTCACTAAGTTTCCAAGTTTCATGAACATGTATTCACAAAATCATAACTTGACATCCATGCATTTCTAGGAGAAGTTTTGTTCTACAATGTTTTATATATCATTGAGATCTACAATTTTCATGTTGAAAGTTTCCTTTGAATCATCTTGCATCATGGTGAAAAATTGGCTCAAAGTTGTGAAAAAATATGAAATTTCCAACACTTAGAAAAATTTCAAAGTTTAGAATTTTTGACTTTTCAAAATGAAATCTTGAATTTTTGATTTCTTGATGAACAAGTTTCATATTTTGACATTTTTTGATGAATTGTGATCTTTGATACTTGATTTTGACCAAAAAGTCAAAGTTTGACTTTTCAGTATGCAGTTGACTTTTGATCAATTGATTGAAAATCAATTATCAATCAATTGATCTTGAGAAATGTTTTGAGTCATTCCATTATGTAAAAATGATGAATTTGAGTCCTTGAGATCATAACTTAAACCAATCAATCATTTTCTAGGTTAAAAATCAGAAATTGCCCTTTCTTAGTCAAAAACCCTAATTTTGACCATTTTGCCCTTTTGATGATCTGATCAAATTTCTTGAGGAATTATGGTCCAAACTTTTTCAAATGACATATATGAGTTCATAATTTTGATATGGATAAAAAATTATGAAGTTTGACTGTAAATTGACCACAATTTACTTTTTCCCCAATACAGTTGATTTTTAGGTCAACTGATCAATTGATTGAGCAAAAATATGATCCAAGACTTGAAATTTGACATGAACAATCTTGAGGGTCCAAAATGATCCATGAAAGTCATATGAGGCATTAAAAGTTCAATTATCCTCGTGCAATCTCAAACCCTAATTTTCAGTCATCAGCGCTTGAGGAGGTGTCTTGAGCTGATCAACCCTAGTGCAGTCTTGAACCAATGGAGATTTTGTGAGAAATTACTTGATAAATGAGAGGGAAAATTTTGGGGTACAACAGATTCCCCTGTTCAATCTTCTTAAACCTGAAGAGTTAGATTGGCGGATCCGTCATTCGTGACTTGAAGGTGAAAGATGATTTAACACTAGAGTGCCCAGAAATTTGCACTCGAAGATGGATTGTGAATGGGATTATAGATGCCATTTGGAGGAATGTTGGTAAACACTGGAAGAAGTATCAGCATAAATCTTTTGTTGATTTATACTAAAACTTGATGTTTTACCTGTGAGAAAATGAGTTAGTAAAAATGCAGATGGATGCATGATGTTCACAAGATGAATGAGATCATGTTAAATGCACTTTGTATGTACATGCTATGATGTATGAATGTGATATGTATATTTTTGTCCGGGAAAATAAATCCCTGACTGTTGCTGAGGAGTTTTCGGAAGTTGACTCCCGGATTACCATTGGGGATGAAGAATATATATATCTTTAAACTTTGTTGAAAGGACGCTTCTTCTGGGAAACATCTCTTGAGCGTCAGCTGTTATCTGGTCGGATCCAGGATTCACAATTTGTTGAGGATGAAGTAGTCAACTGCTATCTGGTCGAATCTAGGCTTCACGGTAACTTACTGGGGAAGAGATAAATTAATTGTTATCTGGTCGGATTCCAAGCTTTGTAGAAAATTTCTTGAAATTAAATTGTTATCTGGTCGGATCCAGGCTTCACAACAACTTGCTGGGGATAAGGAAGTTTAACTGTTATCTAGTTGGATAAAAGCTTTACAATAACTTTGAATTGGTAACTACTATCTGGTCGGGTCCAGGTTTCATGGTTTTTTTTATAGAAAGTTGCACTATTATCTGGTCGGGTCCAGGCTTCACAGTGTCTCTCTGGGGATCGTAGTTAATTGTTATCTGGTCGGGCTCCAGGTTTCACAATAACTTGCTTGAAAACTGACATCTGGTCGGGTCCAGGCTTTGCAGATTTCTGAGGTGGATAAGGCTAATTGTTATCTGGTCGGGTCCAGGTTTCACAATAGAATGTTTGGGAATTTTAGTTGTTATTTGGTCGGGTTCCAGGTTTCACAACAAATTTCTGAGGGTAATTATTATCTGGTCGGATCCAGGCTTCACAATAACTTGTTTGGGCAGAGGCAAACTCTACTGGGAAAAAGAAGTCAAACCTTGGTCTGGTTGAGTTCGGGTCCTTCTATATTTTGAAGAGTTAAATTAATGTCTGGCCGGGTATAAGCTTTAGTAACTTAAAATTGAGATTAACTATTGTATGGTCGGGTCCAGGTTTCAGAAACTCAAACTGTTATCTGGTCGGGTCCAGGTTTCATAGTATTTTTTGGAGATAGTAAAGGTTTTTTTGATGACTTTACCGGGGATTACGGGTTGTGGCCCTATGATTTGTAATAGTCTGAAAGACAAACTCAAGTTGGAGAGCATAGACTCAGCTTGGGAGGACATACTCATCTTGTGAGGTATATTCAACTGAGGGTATCAGGCTCAGTTGGGGAATTATGATACTTATTGTTTGTTGGGGAAATAAACCCTGTTGATAAACTGCTGAAGAGATGAGTTCTTTTTGGGAAGAGATCCACAAGGCCTCTACTTGTAAGATTCTATTTAGCTGGGGAAAGAGCTTCCATGAGGTTGAGCCTCTGGTTGGAGAGTATCCTATACAAAGAGACTTTTTGAGTAACTTTGTTGAGGAGGATGTTAATGAAGTAACTTTGTGGGGGTATTCCATATTCATTAAAGATGTGCTTGTTATTGCTTAGATCATATGTGTCAAACAATTTTAATCATGTTCATATGCATATGTTCATTCAATTTTAGTTATTGGACAAATTTGCATTCAAAACAAAGACAGGAAGTTTGCACTTCAAAGTATATTTGTATTGGTATTTTTCCCATGAATAGGCGTTTTTGTACAAAGAGACGGATATCATAGTAAGAGGAAATCATCGAAAAGGATGACAAAATTGAAAACAAAAACAAATAGCCATGTGAAATGATCTCATTGCCTTCTAACTCTACTATTGCCCTAATGTCTTCGAATGCCCCTTGTCGTTGACAGAAGTTGATTGGATTCATATTGGACCGTTTAAACTCAGACCTTGGTGATAAAGTTGACTGTGGTGATTCCACGGGACATAGTCATACGCTTTTAATCCTTAACTTTTGTCTGGACCTCCCTTTCGGGTTTTCAGCCCACCAGGATATCCATTTTAGCCCAAGTCACCCTTTCGGATTTTCAACTTGCCGGGTGTACAATCTTTTGCATATATCCCTAATTTTTGCCCAAACATTTTGGTTTGCCGGGATGCCATTATCTTGCCTAGGTGTCTCAACCTAGTGGGTCTCATATGCGTAGTATTTTTTAACTATGTCCGTGTTTATAGGATGTGGTAAGTCTTCACCATCCATGGTAGTCAGCATCATGGCACCATCATAGAACACTCTTTTGACAACAAATGTCCCTTCATAGGTGGGAGTCCATTTGCCTCTGGGGTCGCCTTGTGGTAGAATGATACGATTTATCACCAAGTCACCGACTTGATATACCATAGGCTTGATCTTTTTGTTGAAATCCTTGATCATAGGTTTTTGGTACGTCTGACCATGAAAAAAAGCAGCCAATCGTTTTTTGTCGATCAAGTTCAGCTGATCCAATCTCGTCTGAATCCACTCGTCTTCGTCTAGGCCTGCCTCATTCATAATTCTCAGCGAGGGAATCTGAACTTCCACTTATAAAACAGCTTCCATGCCATAGACTATAGAAAAGGGAGTTGCCCCAGTTGATGTTCTAGCTGAAGTGCGGTAGCAATGTAGAGCAAACGACAACATCTCATGCCAATCCTTATAGGTTACCACCATTTTTTGCATAATCTTCTTGATATTTTTGTTGGCCGCTTCGACTGCGCCATTCATTTTCGGTCTATATGGAGAAGAATTATGATGCTTGATCTTAAACTGAGTACAAAGCTCAGTAATCATAGCATTATTGAGATTAGTCCCATTGTCGGTGATGATCCTTTCGAGGATACCATAACAGCAGATGAGGTTGTGTATGATGAATCTGGCTACCGCATTCTTTGTGACTGGGGAAAAAGAAGCGGCTTCAACCCACTTGGTGAAATAGTCGATAGCGACAAAAATGAAGCGATGTCCGTTGGAAGCGGTGGGCTTGATTTCTCCAATCATATCAATTCCCCACATTGCAAATGGCCACAGAGCGGTCATGATATTCAGAGGGATATGAGGCACATGGACCTTGTCAGCATAAATTTGGCATTTGTGGCAAGTTCTTGAATGTTGATGGAAATCAGTCTCCATTGTTGACCAATAGTATTCAGCTCTTAAGATTTTCTTAGCCATCGTATTTCCACTTGAGTGAGTACCAAAGAGTCCATCATGCATGTCTTCCATGATTTCCTCTGCCTCCTTCTTATCCATGCATCGGAGTAGGGTATAGTCATGGTTGCGCTTGTATAATATCCCGTTACTTAGGAAGAATTTGGCTTCAAATCTTCGTAAGAACTTTCTGTCATTGATGGATGCTCCCTCTGGATACTCTTGTGCTTCAAGATATCTCATCACCTCATGGTACCATGGCTTTTTCGCATCAGTGTCAAGCTCAGAGAAATGTGCAGGTTCGTCGAATCTCTCGATCGCAATCATAGGGGCCTCGTTATCCCATTTGACCTTGAACATTGAAGACATGGTTTCCAAAGCATCAGCCAACTGATTTTCTTCCCTAGGGAAGTGCTCAAAGGTGATCTCTTCGAAGTAAGGGATCATGGATAACACAAGTTCCTTTTAAGGGATGATATTTGGGTGCTTAGTGTTCTAATCTCCTTTTACTCGGCTAATAACTAGAGAGGAATCACCAAACACATTGAAATTCTTGATCCTCAAGTCAATAGCAGCTTTCAGACCCAAGATGCACGCTTCATATTCAACCATATTGTTCTTGCAGTCAAAGCATAGTCTGGCGGAGAAAGGAGTGTGGCAACCTTCAGGAGAGATGATCACAACGCCAATTCCGTTACCCAAGGCGTTGGAAGCCCCATCAAATACCATAGTCCATCGGGATCCTTGTTCAGGTCCGTCATACAGTCCAGGTTTTGTGCAATCGGTTACCAACACGAGGTTCTCGTCAGGGAAGTCGAAGTTCATAGACTGATAATCATCCATAGCTTGATGGGCCAAATGATCAGCTAGTATGGTTCCTTTGATGGCCTTTTGAGTGGTATATTGAATGTCGTACTCAGTCAAGATCATTTTCCATCTGGTTATCCGCCCGGAAAGGGCAGGTTTCTCGAAAACGTACTTGATTGAGTCTATTTTAGAAATCAACAAAGTGGTATGGGTCAATATATACTGTCTTAGCCGACGAGCAGCCCATGCCAGAGCGCCACAAGTTTTCTCGAGCGGTGAATATATGGTTTCACAGTCGGTAAACTGTTTGCTCAAGTAATAAATAGCATGCTCTTTTCGACTAGACTCGTCATGTTGGCCCAAAACACACCCCATAGAGTTCTCTAGTACTGTCAAGTACATAATCAAGGGTCTTCCTTCAATTGGAGGCATGAGAATATGAGACTCTTGTAGATATTCTTTGATTTTGTCGAAAGCAACTTGGCACTCATCATTCCATCTGACTACCTGATCTTTCTTCAAGAGTTTAAAGATTGGCTCACAAGTAGCAGTTAAGTGTGATATGAAGCGGGCAATATAATTGAGACGACCCAAGAATCCTATAACTTCCTTTTTAGAACGAGGGACTGGAATTTCTTGGATGGCCTTTACCTTGGCAGGATCAACCTCAATGCCTTTATTGTTGACAACAAAACCTAGAAGCTTTCCAGATCATACTCTAAATGTGCACTTGTTAGGGTTTAACCTCAGCTTGTACTTTTTCAGCCTTTCGAACAGTTTGTACAGGTGATCGAGATGTTCTTATTCAGTTTGTGATTTGGTTATCATATCGTCCATATAGGCCTCTATTTCAGGATGAATCATTTCATGAAACAAAGCTACCATAGCTCTTTGATATGTTTCCCCTGCATTCTTCAATCTGAACGGCATGACCTTGTAGCAGAAGGTGCCCCATTGCGTAACAAAAGTAGTCTTCTCCATATATATTCGGGATCCATCCTTATTTGATTATAGCCGGAGAAACCGTCCATAAAAGAGAAGACTTTATACTGAGCATTGTTATCAACTAAGGTGTCAATGTGTGGTAGAGGGAAGTTATCCTTGGGACTTGCCCTATTCATATCCCTATAGTCTACGCACATGCGAACTTTTCCGTACTTTTTTAGCACTGGCACCATATTAGCAACCCATTGGGGATAGGATGTCACAGCTAGGAACCCTGCATCAAATTGTTTCATCACTTCAACTTTGATCTTCTCAGACATATCAGGTCTCAGGCGACAAACCTTTTGTTTGATAGGAGGACAGTCTTCTTTTGTCGGCAGACGATGAACTACGATGTCGGTATCCAACCCAGGCATATCTTCATAAGACCAAGAAAATACTTCCACATAATTATGCAACATCTGAACCAACCTGCTCTTGACACTGCTTTCCAAATTAGCGCTGATCTTGATTTCCTTCTTATCTGACTCAGTACCCAGATTGATGACTTCAACTGGCTCTTCATGCGGTTGAATAGCTTTTTCCTCTTGTAATAGAAGTATGGCTAGTTCTCCTGGTATTTCACAATCTTCCTCGCCTTCGTCTTCGGCTTGGTTGATTGGACATACGAAGTCGTAGTTGGTAATAGTAGAATCATTGGAAATAGGATCCAGAGTGGATGAGGACCTGCAAGAATACGTGTGTGTGTGTGCATGTAAGATACATGGTTATTTTTTTGAAAATGTATTTGAAGAAAAAGAAAGACAATGAACACAAATATTTGAATACAAAAGAGTCCAATATACTGAATGATCATATGATTAGATGAATATAAATAAAACCCCTGACAAATGGACCAAAGCGCCCCGGGCCAGGCTCATGGCTTAAAGTCATTGTTTGAATATTACAGACAAAATGTTTTTGAATTGAAATAAAATAAATAATAAGTAGATTACTCCTCGACAAAGGAGATGGGAACAAAGTCCTTTGCATGCCAATTCTTCAGCTCTGTTGTAGTTGGATACACCCAATCTTCAAATGCAGCTTCTTCATCAGAATCACCTACGACGTCGACTTCATGGCTTCCAATGCGGAGAGATGACTTTCCAACACGAGCACGCTTCACTTCCCTCCGAGCTTTGACGGTGAAGCCTAAATCGAAGTGTATGCTTTAAATGGGATATCGAGGAGTTTCCCCCAAGTATCACAGTTTCCTTCTTCAATTTCCGCACGGGCATCCTTGACTGAAACCATCTTCGGCATGGCCTTAACAGCTTTAGACTCATCAGAAGAACATTTGGCAGCAGCAATCATTGGTGGTACAACCTCAAAGGCTTGACAGAGGGTTTCAATGAATTCTCCATCCATCTCTACGTACTTGAAAGAGTTAAGGTGACTTACCATAAACTCTTCTTCTCCACAGACGGTGACTATTCTTCCCTTGACTGGATATTTGAGTTTCTGGTGGAGAGTTGAGGTTACTGCCCCAGCTTTATGGATCCACGAACGACCTAACAGACAAGAATAGGCAGGACAAATATCCATAATATATAAGGTGGAGTTGAATACTTGGGAGCCCACTTTGATTGGAAGATTTACTTCCCCATGAACAGTCCTCTTTGATCCGTCAAATGCCCTTACAATGATATCGCTTGGATATAAGACTAAACCTTCACAGTTTAGACGGTCTAACACTCCCTTGGGTAATACATTCAGGGAAGAACCAGTGTCGACTAGCACATGTGCTAGGGTAGTCCCTTTGCACTTGATAGAAACATGTAAAGCTTTATTGTGATTCTTCCCGAGAGGTATTAAGTCAGCATCTGAAAATCCTAAGCCATTATCAGATGTCAGGCTAGCCACACAATTATCAAATTGATATGTTGTTGTTTCATGGGGGACATGATCCTTTTTCAGGAATTTGATTAATGTCCAAGCATGGGCATCGGAACAAAGCAGCAATGACAACATTGAAATCTTAGAAGGGGTTTTCCCCAACCGTTCCACAATCTTGAAGTCACTTATTTTTACAATCTTCAAGATCTCGTCCATCTCACGAGCGGAGGGCTCTCCATCAGCAACATACTTGGAGGGTACTTCAATCACATCAGGCTCAATAACCTTCTCCTTCCCTCTTGTATCGGTACTTGGCTTGGCAGCAGTAATGTGGATGGGTGTCCTTGTAACAAGTGGTGGTGAGATATTGGGTGAAAATATTCTCCCAGTTCTAGTTACTTTGCTTGAGCCAGCTATGTTACCAACATTGTCATCTTTTTCTTCTTCGATCCAGGCGTCTTGTTTAATCCCATGATAGAACACCTCAACACCATAGTTCCATGGTACTGCCTTGTTTGAGGAATAGGGAATTGGTCCGGGATTAGTAATTATTAAGGGAGCAACAGTGGGTTCATTTGAAATCCTAATAGGACCTCTGGAGGTGATCCTAAAAGGCCTGTTTGAGATGGTAATAATGGAGAGGTCTTCACATTTGTTAATCAAACTCTTGGCAAGTGGGGTTTTCTCAAATAGAATTTTGTGGTTATCCATCAGGCGTTGAATGCCTTTCTTCATCCATTCACATCCATTGAGTTGTCTTGTACAACACACACGGTCTTTTACACAGCCAGGGAAAATCCAAGCTTTCAATAGATTTTTTTGATTATATACAGCAGAGTATTCAATTCTTCAACAGAGGCAACAAAATTATATCTTCAACAACATTAACATTCTTGTCATGCTTTGGCATCGGAGCGGTAATTACATTTGGTGTTGGAGGAGGATCAAACTCAATAGTCTTATTGTCAATCAAATCCTGGATTTTCTTCTTCAAGGCCCATCACTGGTTAGTCTCGTGCCCGGGGCTGCTAGAGTTGTAAGCACACTTAGCATTCCGATTATACTTTAGCGAAGAAGTATCAGGGTTGGCAGGAGGGTCACACAACGTCACTAAATTAGCCTTAAGCAAATGTTGTAAGGCTTGATAATGACATGCCTAACCTCATAAATTGTCTTCTTGGAGTTTCAAAATGTTGATGATTTGCAGATGGTCTTGGAATAGGAGTTGGATTGGAGATTCGGACAACATTGACAGACGGGTGATCATTCTTCTTGGTACGGGCCCTTTCCCCGTACACAACATTGACTTCCTTTCTTGCAGCAAAAGGTTTCTTGATAGGATTGGAAGTGGAGATAGACGCCACATAGGTCTTCCCACTTTTTATGCCACTTTCAACTCTTTCACCGGTTAAGATCAATTCGGTGAAACCAGAAGAAGAGCAGCCAACCAACAGATTAAAGAAGGGACCAGATAAAGTGCCCATGAACATGTCGATATGCTCCCATCAGTCAAGGGCGGTTGGACCCTACTAGCAAGGTCTCTCCACTTTTGCGCATATTCCTTAAATCCTTCATTCTTTCCCATGGCCATATCTTGTAATTGAACCCTTGTTGGCGGTAAGTCGGCGTTGTACTAATACTGATGGTAGAAGGCGGTAGCTAAATCCTCCCAAGTATTGATACATGATCCATCTAACTGATAAAACCATTCAAGTTGTGTTCTAGCCAAACTCTCTTGGAAAAAGTGAACCCAAAGCTTCTTATCAGCAGTGTGTGGCTGTATCTTACGCACATAAGATTTGAAATGGAGTTTTGGACAAGAAACCCCATCGTACTTTGAAAAGACTGGTATTTTGAATTTGTGGGGGATGACTACCCCAGAGATCAAACCCAAATCATCAAAATCTAAACCAGGGACGGCCTAGATTTCAACAACTTTCAATCTGTCTTCTAACTGCTTGTATTTGATATCGGCGGGTGGATACTGCTCGTCGAAATAATAATAATCAGATACTTGATCATTGACACAGTCAGCCTGAGTACTCTTGATCTCACCAATATGGTTCTCGTCCTCTTCAGATGAGTCTTCTCCTACTCGGATTTGACGGACTGTCTCGTTGAACCTTCTACCCATGTTGAGTAGAGCTTTCTTCTTGGGCTTTTTCTTAACGGCCAGCAAAGCCATCATATCTTGCTGCCCCTTGGCTAGGGCCAGTAGAGTTTCCTGTAATTGAGAATTTTGGGCTTGGAGATCTTTCACAGTTTTCTCTAGATCTATCTTGCTGAAATAAATAGCAGAAAGATAAGGAAACCTGTTATGCAAAAACCTGTCTGCTATAATACATGGAATATGTATATGCAAATTATTTCAAAGATTAATGAGATTTAAATTTGTATAAACAAAAGAATGAACAAACGTCAATTTTCTTTAAACAAAACAAAAATATTACATCATGCCTCTTGGGCTTACAAAATAACTTTCTAAGATAAAAAGATTGAACGCATCCTCTTCGGTGCGAGATAAGCATTCACACTTTTCTCTTCTTATAGCTGCTTCGTAAGCTCCAAGACCCTCTTCTCACTAGCATATAATTGAGCCTCAAAAGTACAACATTCTTCCTTCAGTTGGATCCAACCCTTTTGCAAGTCTTAGAGAGAGGTAGGCATGTCGGGATGGAGGATGGTGTACGGGACATCTCGTTCGACCACAGGCTCCATGATGACTGGTAAGATGGAGGGGTAAGGCATCACAAGTTTCTGAGCGTGAGATCATACCCACTTAAGGTAAGGCTCGAGGGGAATGGAATTCTTGTGCCCCAGTGTCTTGCTATCTACCTTGTTCAACATCCTCCAAGCTTGGATAAACCTCTGGCGGTAACCTTGACCATTATTCTCGTAGTCAAATACCACTCTTTAGATCAGCACCTCATGTGGACCATCCCTTCAGGCATAACCAAACTGTCGTAAGGCCAAGCAGCGGTTGTAAGTGATACCTCCTCTAATGCCGAGTAAGGGGACATTAGGAATTCTCCATAACGGTCGATGATAATAACATTCTCCAAAGATCGGGAACACTAATGAACATCTGAATGTCTGAGCGTCATCAACCTATGGGACCACCTTGAACCTTGCTCATTCTTCAATACAGATTGGGGAAGATGCGAAATAAACCATATTTCTAAGAGAGGAGTGCAACACATGAGGATACCTCTTTTCCTCATAGTGCGACAGTGAAAATAATGTAGGATGTCTCCTAACAAAGTAGGAACCGGGTTACGAGACATGAAGATTTTGATGGCGTTTATATCTATGAGTTGGTCAGGATTTGGAAAAAAATCATCCCATAGATTAGAATAGCCACAATTTCCTCAAAAGCTTTTAAGTCCAAGTAGTTCCAACAATCTTGAGCTTTCTCAAACAAGAACTTGGCCAAGAAACCTTTGACAACACTCCTTGTTTCCCAATTAGTTGTGATATCAGATTGTTGCAAGTGTAAGGCTTGAGCAATCTCTTCTAGTTTTGGATCTCTTTATGTATCGTTGAAGGGTAGTTGATTGAGAATGGGAATTCTCAATAGTTGGGAGAATTCTTCCAAAGTTGTCACAAGTTGATAATCGGGAAATGTGAACCATTGGTGTAGAGGATCAAAGAATTGGAAGAGCACTTTCATCATATCTTCATCAGTGTTGGAGGTAACCAAGTTCACGAGGCGGCCATGTCTTTCGGTAAATGGATAATTCTCAGGAACCCTTGATGCTAACTCTTTGAGTTGAGGAGGTATCCTTATGAGATTGACTTGAATGGTTTTCCTGTGAATAGAATCCATGTTCTACAAAACAGAACAAAGATAAATCCCAAAAATCCTTGAAATGGTTAGTGAGTATGAGTATGATGTTATGATGTTTATGATGTTATGTACAAGTAAATATATACAAACAAAAGAAACAAGTCCTTAGGTTTAAGCTTGCATGGAGTCTCATAGGTAAGTACCCTTTTGAAGTTTAGTTGGCTCAAACCTGACCTAGAAATAGTAACCAGGTTCTAAGGGAGCTCAATATCACTAGTTTATCTTCTCAGGCATTGTTTCAGCGCAAGCCTCTTTAATGGCAATCGAAATATCCCAAAAAGCCAAATCTTAATAAGTGTAGTATCGAGTATCTACCAACTTCGGACTACACCAAAGTCGGTCATCTCACTATGTCATAATGGCCAAGTTGGTCAAGTAAAGGTTCTAAAGTCAGTTAGTGCTACATGACATCACTCAGTGGCCCTGTATTCTCCTTGACTACTCAAGGGCTACCGGTACCCACAAATATGTCACACTAACGTAGCTATTTCTTAGACCATGTTGGTATACCCCGCACAGTTTCCACAATGTATTGCTATTTACCTATAAGGTATCCCAAATCCGGGTAAAGGATTTAAACCCAAACAAAGAACCAAAATATAAAGCATACAAGTCAAACAATGAAAGAAAGTAAAGGTGATCTAGCCCTAAGGTAACCCCACTTTTAAGTCATTCCCCAACAGAGTCTCCAGTTCTGTGATACAGTGGGAGAATTGACTTGGTTGTTTTACGTTTTATCACAAATGTTGCAGTTAGCAAGAGTCTCCACCGACTTTTCTTTTATCCAAAAGGAAAGGTTGAAAAGAACAGGAAAGGCCTTTGAGATTGTTTCTTGAGTTAGGGGGGTAGATTATGAAAAGGGAAGGTGTTAGCACCCTTTTCATCCATAGTTATCTATGGGCTCTTAGTTACTTGCTAGATCACTTGCTTTTGTTTGAAAAAATGTGCTTTGTGTGGTTTTTGAAAGCATTTTGAAAAGGCGCCATCGTTTAGGAAAGCTTTGTAATAGTTCTCGTTCGTAAGAACGTATACAAAGTGTTGATCTTTTGAAAATGTTTCAAGTTTGAAATATGTTTCGAAAGTGTTTTTGAAAGTGTTGATGTTTATTTTGAAAATAGCAAGGTTGCTTGATTTGAAAATGAGCAAGAAACTAGGAACAATCTTCCTACTCAAAAGTATTAGTTCATTTCTTCCTTTCCTTTGATATTGCTATCTTACCATTGATTTGGTAAGAAGCCCTGTCTTTGGATGTAAAGGGACGGGCGTGGGTCATCGTATAGCAATGTAATGAGATAACTTAGCATTTATTTTTGAGGGACTAAGATCATTTTGAAAGGCAACTTTGATAGCGTCATCGAGGGACTATGATCTTGTATTTTTTGATTGCTTTTGCTAAGATACCCCACATGCATAACATAGCCATTTTTATAAGGCAACAAAGTGGATTTACCCTAAGGGTGTAAGTGTGCAAGTGTGTTGATTTATATGCATTGTTTTGTCTTGAATTAGGGTTTGCTAACTTGTTGATTTTAATCTTTCCATACAAACCCTAATTTACTAGCATTTATATATAAAGCATTAAATTGCGGAAAATAAAAATACTAAGCTATTACATCATGGGGGAGGGGGTATACAAATTTACAAATTGGGATTTTGCAAGAAAATTAAATATAATTAATTATTACAACCTGTGATACGGTGGGAGAACTGACTTGGGTGTTTTGCGTTTGATTGCAAATGTTACGGTTAGCAAGAGTCGCCACCGAATTTTCTTTTATCCAAAAATAAAGGTGAAAAAGCACAGGAAATACCTTTGAGATGTTTTCTTTAGTTTGGGGGGTAGATTATGAAAAGGGAAGGTATTAACACCCTTTTCATCCATGGTTTTCCATGGGATCTTAGTTACTTGCTAGATCACTTGCTTTTGTTTTGAAAATGTGCTTTGTGTGGTTTTTGAAAGTATTTTGTAAAGAGGCCTTTGTTTAGGAAAACTTTGTAATGATTCTCGTTCGTAAGAATGCATACAAAGTGTTTGATCTTTTGAAAATATTTCAAGTTTGAAAGATGTTTTGAAAGTTTAGGTGTTTGTTTTGAAAATAGCAAGGAGGTTTTTGTTTTGAAATTGAGCAAGTAACTAAGAATATTCTACCTACTCAAAAGTTTTTCATGTTTATTTCCTCTTTCCTTTGACATTGTTATCTTACCATTGATTTGGTAAGTAACCCTATCTTTGGATGTAAAAGGGACAGGCGTGGGTCATCGTATAACCATGATTATCAATATTGTAAGATATCTTAGCCTTTTTCTTTAGGGACTAAGATCATTTTGAAAGGCAACATAGATAACGTCATCGAGGGACTATGATCTTGTATTTGTTTGTTTTTGCTAAGATATCTCACATGCGTAATATGGTTACTTTTGTAAGGCAACAAAGTGGATTTACCCTAGGAGTGTTTGTATGCAAGTGCATTGATTTTCATGCTTGATTTGTCTTTTATTAGGGTTTGCTATTTGTTGGTTTTAGTCTTTCCATATAAAACCCTAATTACTAGCATTTGTATATAAAGCGGTAAAGTGCGGAAATTAAAATTACTATGCTATTACATCATTTAGGGGAGGGGTGTACAAATTACAAATGGGGAATATTACAAGAAATTAAATCTAAATAACTATTACAACTATATTGAATTTTTAAATTAATGTATAAATAAAATACAACAATATAAATGTGAAAAGGAATATGATTTTTGTTTGGTTTTTTTTCATGAAAAGGTTTTTTTTAACCTAATTAACTAAAAATAAAATAATTAATTAAAAAAATAAAATTAAGGTTAAGTTAGTAAAAATAATTAATTTAAAGAAAAGTATTTTTTAGTGTTTTTTTTGTGAACTTAATTAAACTAATAAATAAAAATGATTAAATAAAAGATCCTAAGTCCTAAATTGATTTTAATTTATAAGAAAATAATAATACAATATAATAATAATTAAAATTAAATTATCTAAGTATTTTAAAAAAGGTAAATTTGATTATTAAAGAAAATGTAAACGAAATGTTTTCATTCTTTTGTTTTTGTGAAGAAAAATAAAATATAAATGTAAATAATATAAATATAAATATTTTTTAGATTTTTTATTAATGAAAATAATTGTAATAATAATAATAATATTAATAATAATAATAAATAAAATATAAAAAAGTAAAAAATAAAATAAAATAAAAATAAAGTCAGGGGGGTTAAAAAATAGTCAGGGGTGTGTAAGTGTAGCAAAAAATCCCAAGCCCAATGGAGGAAGGCCCAAACGTTGCAAAAAGCCAGAAAATGTCAAAAAAAATGAAAAAAAGGTCATGCTGGGGCTTAAACCCAGGACCTCATGGTGACAGGCGCGCGCTTTAACCACTGGGGTGGTGATACATCCATTAAGTTATGTAAAACAACAAATATATAACCTAAGTCTTGCCCTAAATGTACTTCATCTTCAACCTCCATCCAGAAGCCCCACAACTTGTTCATTTCTCAACCATTTGCAATAATGTAAATATGAAAGTTGTGTAAAATTTTACCACAATTCCAGAAATATAAATAAATTAAACTAATTCTCAAGAATGAGCATGAATTTTGAATGGTACCAAATTCTGACATAATTTTTCTAGGATGTTCAGATTCAAAATTTTAACTACTTAAGCAGTATAAATGAAATCTAAAGACATGGTTAGCTTAAGAACAATGATGTCTACATTTTTCATTCACAAACTAAACATTAATGACGCTTGTATGAAGAGTTCAAAAGTCAGAAAACTCACCTTGCAAGAGGGTATCGTGTTTTGAGTTTGAGCTGCTTTTAGTGAGTTCCAATGATTGGATTAGCTTCCTCAAGTTCCCAGGAAGCTAATGTGATGCTTAGCTTGAGCTGAAAGTTCCTGAGGAGTTCTGGAGAAGTTCAAGTGCAAAGCTCTGTTTTTGAACATGGAGGATGGTGTTAATGGTGTTACAGTCTTGTAACAGGGTGAGGGATGAGTTCTAAATGATGTTTAGAAGCTTTAGGAACAAAAAGGCTTGAAAACGCACGAGGGAGATGTGAGTTTCAAACTTTTGGTCAGGTTATGTAAAAATGGAGGTATGTGATGCAGTTCTGAGTTCTTGGTGTTTTTAGGGCTTAAGCATGCATGTGTTTTGTTGCCAAGGACTTGTACATAAGTAATGAGAAGGTTTTTGTGCTTGGGAGGGTCAGAAGTACAAGTTCTAGACTGATTGCTATGTTACTTGATTTTGAAGAAAAGTGGGAGCATGGTTCCAAGATGAAGTACAAGCATGGGCTGAGTGATTGTAAGGCTTGAGACAAACTTCTCTTGAGTTATAGTACGTATATGATCAAAAGAAAACCATTGCAAGGCTCAAGAATAAGTTTTGTGTATAAAGCTACTTTTTCAAAATGGCATTATGCACTTTCTTCCTAAAATGGATATAAAGCATGGCATTGCATTGAATGCTTGAGTTGAGACCTCTAACAACTGTGCAAGCAATTAATTATTGAATTCCTAACAAGTTTGAGGCCTGTAAAGTAGAGATTATGAATCATAGATTTGAAATTTGAATCTTTGTTCATCACAAAATTACCTATAATTTTAGTTTGAATTCCTAACTTCCTCTCTTCGATTCTCCCTGCTCAAGAATGATCTCAAGGAGTTCTTGGATATTTTAGAAACTTGTAATGTTATCTACAAGCCCTCTTTGAATCACTTTTTAAAATTCTCCTTGGAACTATATGAAAAAGTGCCATGAAGTTAGGTCAAAATCCTGCCTAAACTAGGGCAAAATTTCACTAAGTGTTTAATTTCAAGACCATGAATTTATGAATCAATAACTTGAGATCTAATCACTTTTAGAAGAAGTTGTGTAAAGAAATGTTGTATATCTCATGGAGATATACAACTTTCATGTTGAAAGTTTCTTTTGAATCATCTTGCATCATGGTGAAAAATTTGCTCAAAGTTGTGAAAAAACATGAAGTTTTCAACACTTAGAAAAATTGCTAAGTTTGAAAACTTTGAATTTCCAAAATGAAATCTTGACTTTTTGATTTCTTGATGAATAAGTTTCATATTTTGACATGTTTTGATGAATTGTAATCTTTGACACTTGATTTTGACCAAAAAGTCAAAGTTTGATTTTTCAGTATACAGTTGAGTTTTGATCAGTTGACTGAAAATGAACTATCAATCTAATTGGCCTTGAGCAATGCTTTGAGTCATACCATTAGGTCAAAATGATACAATTGAAATATTTAGATCATGCTTCAAACCAATTGACCATTTTCTAGGTCAAAAATCAGAAATTTCCCATTCTCAGTCAAAACCCTAATTTTGACCATTTTGCCCTTTTGATGATTTGATCAAATTTCTTGAGGAATTGTGGTCCAAACTTGATCAAATGATACATATGAGTTTATAATGTTGATGTGGATAAAAAATTGTGAAGTTTGACTGTAAATTGGCCACAATTGACTTTTTCCCCAATACAACTGATTTTTAGGCCAACTGCTCAATTGACTGAGCAAAAATGTGATTCAAGGCTTGAAACGTGACATGAGTAATATTGGGGGTACATAATTATTTATGAAATTCATATGAGGAATTGAAAGTTCAATTATCCTTGTGCAATCTCAAACCCTAATTTCAGTCATCAGTGTTTAAGGAGGTGTCTTGATCTGATCAATCCTTGTGCAGTCTTGAGCCAAGAGAGATCTTGTGAGAAAATATTTGATAAATGAGAGGGAAAATTTTGGGGCACAACAGCTGCCCCTGTTCAATCTTCTTAACCCTGAAGAGTTAGATTGGCGAATTTTCCATTCGTGACTTGAAGGTGCAAGAGGATTGGACACTAGAGTGCCTAGAAATTTGCAGTTGAGGATGTGATGGTTGATGGCCTAGGGAATGGGATTAAAGATGCCATTTGGAAAGGTGATGGAAAGCTGTTGGAGATGGGCTGAAAGTTGAAACTGAATGAGTATCAAAATGGCGTATGTATCTAGAGCGTATCTGAACTTTATCTGAAAGTTGAATCTCAATCAAAATGGCGTCCGTGTCTGGAGTGTATTTGAACTGTATCTGAAAGCTAAATTTGAATGAGTATCAGAATGGTGTCCCTGTCTGGAGCGTATTTGAACTATATCTGAACGCTGAATCTGAATGAGTATCAGAATGACGTCCTTGTCTGGAGCGTATCTGAACTGTGTCTGAAAGTTGAATCTGAATGAGTATCAGAATGGCGTCTGTGTCTGGAGCGTATCTGAACTGTATCTGAAAGCTGAATCTAAATGAGTATCAGAATGGAGTCCGTGTCTGGGGCGTATCTGAACTGTATCCAAAATCTGAATCTGAACGAGTATCAGAATGGCATCCGTATCTGGAGGGTGTCTGAATTGTATTTGAAAGCTGAATCTGAATGAGTATCAGAATGGCATCCGTTTATGGAGCGTATCTTAACTGTATCTGAAAGCTGAATCTGAATGAGTATCAGAATGGCATCCGTATCTGGAGCGTATCTGAACTGTATCCAAAAGAGTGTATGAGAAGAAGCTTGTGTAGGATTGCTTCAGCTGGTCGTGTAGATAATTGTCCTAGCTTGCTTCAGGTATCAATCTCTGACCTTTTTTTAGAATTGTTGATGATAGCCATCTGCTGACTGATCTTTCCTGAATAGATGAAAGATTAGTTGTATGCAATGTCATGATGTATGAAATGCATTGTACAATGATGTTCTAACAAATTAATGAAATTATGTTGTATGCATTTGTGTCATAGATGTTTATGACGTATGGATGCAATGTATGGGTATGTGAGCTATGCTGCTGTAGTACTATTGGATTAGAGAAAGTAAACCCCTGACTGTTGTTGCGGAGTGTAGGTATTCATGTTTTGAAGTGCTGGTGAGTTAATGAACTTCTATTTGTTAGAGAAATAAACTTTGTTGGACATGAAATGCCGTGTATTGCTTGTGAAATCCTGTTGGGGAATCCTGAGAAATTGGGCTACTTTTACTGGGGATTGATAACTGGAAGTTTTGTTCTGCCGGGGATGTGAGAGAGCTTGATATCATTAAGCTGCACATTATGGGGGATTTTATGGAATAGTCTAAAGATATTATCCTATTTCATAAAGCCATTAGCGATTGTCTTCTATTTCTGTTCCTTTGTAAACAATAGTTATGTTCAAATGCATATGTTCAAAAATAAATCATTGGATGTTTTTGTAAACAAAAAACAGAAATAAAGAAAAACAGACAGCGTTGCACTTTCAAAGGAATATCTTTGTATTAACTTGAATAAGTATTTTGTACAATGAGACGAACATCCTGGTAAGAGAATGTGGTCGTAAAAAAAATGAAAATTTGATACAAAGAAAAGATAGCTATGTGCAATAATCCCATGGGGTTCCCATTCTGCTATAGCCTTTGTGTCTCTGAGCGTCTTGTCCACTTGCTGCCTTGTCCGAAGTTGATTGGATTAATTAGACCCGTTGCTCCCTTTCGGGTTTTTAGCCCACCGAGATACCCTTTTTTGACTAAGTCGCCCTTTCGAGTTTTTAACTTGCCAGGTGTACAGATTTTTTTTGTTTTATCTCTAATTTTTGCCCGAACCATTTTGGTTCGCCGGGATGCCCTTGTTTTGCCTAGGTGTGTCAACCTAGCGGGTCTCTTATGCGTAGTATCTTTTGACTATGTCTGTGTTCATAGGGTGTGGAAGGTCGTCGCCATCCATAGTGGTCAAGATCATTGCTCCATTAGAGAATATGCTTTTGATCACAAACGGTCCTTCATATGTAAGAGTCCATTTGCCCCTATGGTCACCCTGCGGCAGTATGATGCGCTTGATCACCAATCCCCAACTTGATACACTTGGCATCTGATCTTTTTGTTAAAAGCCTTGATCATCCATTTTTGATACATTTGACCATGACAGACATCAATAAGCCTTTTCTCATCAATCAAGTTCAGTTGGTCAAGTCGAATTTGGATCCAATCGTCTTCATTCAACCCTGCATCCTTCATGATTTTCAGAGAAGGGATCTGGACCTCAATAGGCAAAACAACTTCCATACCGTATACCAGAGAGTAAGGTGTTTCCCCGGTCGATGAGCACGCCGTGGTACGGTAACCGTGGAGAGCGAATGGTAGCATCTTGTGATACGGTGGGAGAACTGACTTGAGGTTTTTCATTTTGATCTCATTTGTGCGGATAGCAAGAGTCGCCACCGACTTTTCTTTTATCCAAAAGGAAAGGTAAAAAAGCACAGGAAATACCTTTCGAGATTACTTCTCGGGTTCAGGGGGTAGATTATGAAGAGGGAAGGTATTAGCACCCTTTTCATCCGTAGTTATCTACGGGCTCTTAGTTACTCGCTAGATCACTTACTTTTGCTTTGACAATGTGCTTGTGGTGTGGGCTTTGAAAGTATTTTGAAAATATCTTTGTAATAGTTCTCATTTCTATAAGAATGCGTACAAAGTTTTGTTTCGAAAGATAGTTCAAAGATGTGTTTGTGGAATGTGTTTTTGAAAGTGGTTTTTGGAAAGATGTTTTGCAATGGTTCATGTCTCTATAAGAACGTATACAAAATGTTTTGTCTTTTTTTTGGAAATGTTTTGAGATGAAAGTGTCGGTGTAAAAAAGTTTTTTATCGTGAATAAGCGAGTAACTAGGAGTGAATATACCTACTCAAAAGGTCTTAAATATGATTTTCCTCCTCCTTTAGATGTTGCTATCTTATCATTGATTTGGTAAGAAGCCCCATCATTAGATGTGAAGGGACAGGCGCGGGTCAATTTTACAGTCATCGAAAGCAACTTATGAGACGCTTTAGCAATTTCGTTAGGGACTAGATCATTTTACCGAAGGCAACATCGAGGGTCATCGAGGGACTACGATCTTTTTTATCGGATGGTCTTTGCTAAATTGCCCCATATTCGAGGGACATGACTGTGTTTTCCGAGGCAACGAGCGAGGTTACCCTAGAGGTGCGCGTGTGAAAAAGTGTGTTTGATTCAAGTTATTTTGTTGAAATTAGGTTATCTAGCGATTGATTTTATGTCTTTCCATGCACTCCTAATTACTATACAGTATAAGGAAAATAATAAATTATGGGAATTGAAATTCTACGTTATTACAGAGTTTTCGGGAATGGGGGTACAAATTTACAAATGGGGATGAATCAATATGATTAAAAATCCAAATAGGCAAAGAATACAATCAAATAATCGAGCAATTAATCGAAATTATAACAAATTTCTGAAGTAAAATTAACAAAGTAAAGATAAAGAAATAAAGATTCTTGGTATTTGTTTGAAAAGTTTGGAAAGAGAATAAAAAAATCTATTCTATTAAAGAAAAATAATTAGCTTAAAGAAATTAAATCAAGTATATATATATATATATATATATATATATATATATATATATATATATATATATATATATATATATATATATATATATATATATATATATATATATATATATATATATATATATATATATATATATATATATATATATATATATATATATATATATATATATATATATATATATATATATATTTGTCTTTTAGTTTTTTATTATTATTAAGAAGTTAAATAAACAAAATTAGAATTAAATACAAAATTAATTAGTAAAATTAATTACAAAGTTCTAAACTAATAAATTTATTTTAAAATCTATATGTTTTTATTTAGCTAAATTCAAAAATTTATACTAAAGATTAATAAAGTTAAATCTAAACTAAAATTATTAAAAATCTAAAATTAATAAACTATATCTAAACTAACTTAACTGTAAATTAAGTTAATTATAAAGTTCCAATTTAAATCTAAGTTATAGAAATATTATGTTGTTCAAAACAAAATTTCAAAATAATTAAAACAAAATAGAGTTAAAATAGAAAATAAGGAAAAACACTCCAGGGAGTCTCGAATCCACGATCTTCTGCTTACCCAACACTACTTCAACCACTGCACCACTTAGTCATTCGTGCTTAATGATACTTTCAATAATATCAAAAGTTAAGAATTGAATAATTTTGGAATTAAAAAAAATGGTGGGCCTGGATCAAACCGGGTCGACCCAGGGTCCACCTTTCTTGTAAAAGGGACGAGTTGATGAAACCCTAAGGGAAAACAAAAGAGGCAGAACCTCTTTCCCTGTCTCAAAATGCAAACTATGTGTTTAAATCTCCTTATCTCTTTCTTCTTCTTATCATTACAAACAACACACCATAAATTTATACAATAATGGATAATGCATGGACTAAATCAAAACATGGTGGGAAAGACAAACCTGAATCGAACACAGTGACGATGCAAGGGCGCGGTGGTCACCGGTAGGCAGAGGGCGACGCAATGGAGGCTAGGCTCGTCGCAGCTAGTCGCTTGAGAATGTTTGAGATCTCAAACGATGATGATGAAATAGCATTTGGGATGGTGTTGGTGATGATGGAACGATGATGGCGGTGACGGGTTTATGAAGTTTTGATGGAAACATAAGCTTTATTTTTTTTTGGTTGCTCTGATTTGGTGAGATCTTTTTTATGCTTTCTTTGATTTCTGTATTTTGTTGTGTTTTGTTGGTTGCTGCAAGAAAATGGTTTGTTTTCTCTTTCTCTGATGAACAACCGTATCTCCCTTTTGGTTTTCTGCTATGGTTTTTTGATGGCTTTTGATCTTACAGTGAGGTTTGGTTTTTTATCTTGGTTGGCCTTTTTCTCTTACAGTGAGGTTTCAGGTTTTGTATCTTGGTCGGCCTTTTGCTCTTACAGTGAGGTTTCTGGTTTTGTATCTTGGTGGTGCTGAGATTTTTGTTTTCTTTGGCTTTTTTGTGATATATCCTCTGCTTCCTTTGACCCTTGTTGCTGGTATATAAGAGATGTAATGAATTGGCTTTTGAGTAATTTTGGCTTGATGACCTTGGCCTTTAGAATACAGATTAAGCTATGTCCATTTTGGT
The DNA here is from genome assembly GCA_948472305.1 of Vicia faba. Lineage (NCBI taxonomy): Eukaryota > Viridiplantae > Streptophyta > Magnoliopsida > Fabales > Fabaceae > Vicia > Vicia faba. The sequence goes on along the minus strand of OX451736.1, from coordinate 1,054,909,432 downwards.
GCAAGTTTGGGCAGGTTTTGGACTGTAATGCAGGCTGGTCATGGCAGGTTTTTGGACAGTTTTGGCTTAGGTGATACTTTTCTAACTTGTCCCCATCTTCTTTCCTCTTTCATCTTTCTATGAAACAAAATCAGTTTTTTGCTTATTTGGTTTAACATTCTGAAGGGTTTGCAGCATTAGAAAATGATGATGCATTTTGTTTTAGATATGAGCTAATGTTAGCTTGCATATTGTTTGTTTTTTTTGCTTATTATAGTTTTGTTCTGTTGTGGCTTTAGTTTGGGCTGCTGTATTTGCTTGTTGGCTTGTGCATTTGTTTGCAGCAGCTGCTTGCCTGCTGTTCTACTGTTATTTTGTTGCTTTGTTGCAGGCGTGTTGTTTTATGTTGATGCTGCTGTGATTGCAATTTGCTGTTTGTATAATAGGTTGGGCAGCTTGCTGTTTTGGTTGGCTTTGCAGGCTTTGGACAACATGCTTGCTGCTATATGGCTGCCTTGCCTTGTTGACTTGCTTGCTGCAAATGCAATGCAGCCCTGTTTGTATTTGCCTGCCTTGTATATATATTTCCTTTTTTTTATGAACCAAGAAAGGCAATTCTTTTTTGTGATTTGCAATTGGGGAAAATGATTGTGATAAAACAAACAAATATTCTGATTCCTATCTGCAAACCCTAGAGATGAATTAGGAGGAAATTTTCTTGAAAACTCCTTGTTTAAACTTCATTATCATGTGCTAATTATATCTTCTTTTTCTTTGATTTGTTTCATGAACGGCAAGCAAGACTTGGATGCCAACGAAGATTGGATTGATCACTTGAAGATGAAGATGAAGACCCGAAGAAGCAAACAAGAAATTCTCTTTGTAATCTTGAGATTCTTTGTAAACAAGACAAACAAATTGTAAATCCATTTGTAATGTAAAAAAATATCAAACACTTGAATAAAATTTGGTGTAGTAGAATTTATTGTACAAAACTTGCAATCTTTGATTGAATACTTTGGATAAAAATCTTGCTTGATAACTTGCATCTTAATCAAACACAATATGATCAGATAAATCGTGTATTTTGCATTCTTAAACAAAATAAATGTTTAAGAGCTCAAACCCAATTGATTAATTGAATCCATAATCATGGTTATCTAAAATGATATTCTTAATCTTCATATCTTATCCAAACAAAACATGCTCCTAAGAACAACATCAATCCTCATTAAACTGTGGTTAAGAAAAATTTAAAATCAAACAAATGCCTTGCAACGATTCAATAGCTTTAAAATCTTCCAAGCCCAAATTTCCTTCAACTCTTTGAAGATAAACCCATGAACGGCATCACATATGACCATGATCAGAAATAAATGCCTCAAGGTCTTGTAATTTGAAAAAATCACAATTCTTAGAGATCAGACGACTGTTGTTTGAAATTAGGTCAAAATTCATGATGCGACTTCTAACACAATCGAATTTTGGTGATCTTCTGCACATAATCAACTCTTGACACGTGAAGAGAAATTTGAGATGGCATCAAGAAGAATCAGACGCAAAAAAAAACCGCTCAAAAATATTGAATAATAAAGAAGTTACGATCGAGGTTTAAAAACTGACTTAAACAACCTTGAGGAGACATGATGATTTATTTGAAACCTTGACGACTCAATTTCCTTTGAGAAGTGAAAAACCCTAATTGTTGACTTGTTGCCTAGGAAGAGAATCTGTTTGATCAACTTCTGAGCCAAATTAGGTTTTTTGAGAAACCCTAGGATAACATTATAAATGAGAAATAAGAGGGCAAATTTTGGGGTACAACAGCTGCCCCTGTTCATCTTCTTAAACTTAAAAAGTGAGATCGACGTGTTTGTCGTTCGTGGCTTGAAAGTGGAAGATGATTGAACACTAGAGTGCCCAGAAATTTGCACTTGATGATGCACCGGTTGATTGTGTAGGGAATGAGCTTAAAGATTCCATTTAGAGAAATGATGGAGAGTTATCGGAGATGGGCTTATAGATGCCATCCAAAGGTGATTGTTGACAGAAGTGGACGAAGTATGAACTTGACTTTAACAGAAAAGAAATCAGAATAAACCTTTGGTCGATTTAAACTGGAGCTAGCAGAAGTCTTGAATGTTTGTTGGAAAGAATCGGAATATCTTTTGGAGCGATTTAAATTGAACCAAAAGATATCTTGGATTAATCTTGACTGGAAAACATCAGAATAAATCTTGGTCCAATTTATCTGAACCAGAGAAAATTGTCAGTGGGGAAGAATCAGAATAAACTGTTGAGAGGTTTAAACTGAAACAACAGAAGTTCAGAGAAAAACTAGAACAAATCGTTGAAAGATTTATCTGAACAAGCAAAATCTGGATAAGAATCAGAATAAATCGTTGAGAGATTTATCTGAACCAACAAAAATCTGGAGAAGAATCAGAATAAATCATTGAGAGATTTATCTGAACCAGTAAGAATCTAGAAACTAATCAAAACAAATCATTGAGAGATTTATCCGAACCAGTAAGAATCTGGAAACGAATCAGAACAAATCGCTGAGAGATTTATCTGAACCAGTAAGAATCTGGAAATGAATTAGAACAAATCGTTGAGAGATTTATCTGAACCAGTAAGAATTCGGAAACAAATCAGAATAAATCATTGAGAGATTTATCTGAACCAGTAAGAATCTGGAAACGAATCAGAATAAATCGTTGAGAGATTTATCTGAACTAGTAAGAATCTAGATAAGAATAAGAATAAATCATTGAGAGATTTATCTGAACCATTAAGAATCTGGAGAAGAATCAGAATAAATCGTTGAGAGATTTATCTAAACCAGTAAGAATCTGGAAACGAATCAGAATAAATCATTGAGAGATTTATCTGAACCAGTAAGAATATGGAAATGAATCAAAATAAATCGTTGAGAGATTTATCTGAACCACTAAGAATCTGGATAAGAATCAGAATAAATCGTTGAGAGATTTATCTGAACCATTAATAATCTGGAGAAGAATCAGAATAAATCATTGAGATATTTATCTGAACCAGCAAGCATCTTCAGACGAATCAGAATAAATCGTTGAGAGATTTATCTGAACCAGTAAGGATCTGGAAACGAATCAGAATAAATCGTTGAGAGATTTATCTGAACCAGTAAGAATCTGGATAAGAATCAGAATAAATCGTTGAGAGATTTATCTGAACCATTAAGAATCTGGAGAAGAATCAGAATAAATCGTTGAGAGATTTATCTGAACCAGCAAGCATCTGGAGACGAATCAGAATAAATCGTTGAGAGATTTATCTGAATCAGTAAGAGTCTGGATAAGAATCAGAATAAATCATTGAGAGATTTATCTGAACCATTAAGAATCTGGAGAAGAATCAGAATAAATCATTGAGAGATTTATCTGAACCAGCAAGCATCTGGAGACGAATCAGAATAAATAGTTGAGAGATTTATCTGAACCAGGAAGGATCTGGAGAAGAATCAGAATAAATTGTTGAGAGATTTATCTGAATCAGTAAGAATCTGGAAACGAATCAGAATAAATCATTGAGAGATTTATCTGAACCAGTAAGAATCTAGAAACGAATCAGAATAAATCGTTGAGAGATTTATCTGAACCAGTAAGAAACAACCTTTTCTCGGGAACTGGTATGTATTTGACTTTTTGAAAACATTTGTCTGTCAGGAATTTGTTGATGATAATTTCCTGTCGATTAATTCTTTCCTGAAAAGGTGAAAAGTTAATTGTATGTAATGCTTCGATGTATGTAATGAATGGTATGATGTTGTTTTCTTAAAATAAATGAGATTGCACTGTATGTATTTGTGTTGTCAATGCTATGGCGTATGAATGTAATGTATGGACATAATAGTTGTTCGTGTCGTAGTGTTGCTAGAAACGGGGAAAATAAACCCCTGAGTACTGCTGGGAAAGAGGATTGTAAGTCTCTATACTTTGTTGAAGTTTGAAGTGCTGATGGGTGAGTTTCCATTTATTAGAGAAATAAACTATGTTGTAGAAGGGAAACGCCAGACATTGCTTGTGGACTTCATGAAATCCTGCTGGGGAATCCTGAGAAGTTGGGCAACTTTCACTGGGGAACCTTTGGAGCGGTAGTTTGAGGTTTTGCTCTGTCGGGGATATGCGAGCGCTTGATACCATTAGGTTGCGTATTGAAAATACGTTAGCAATTCTGTAGTAGGATGTCTTTGCTTCCGCTCTTGCTGGAGAAGGTAATTGCGGGGATTTTATGGAATGGCCTATAGATATTATCCTATTTCTTAAAGCCATTAGTAATTGTATTTCCGTTTTCTGTTCATTTGTAAACAATAATCACGTTCAAATGCATATGTTCAAAAATAAATCATTGGACGCTTTTATAAACAAAACACAGAAATAAAGAAAAATAGATAGTTTTGCACTTTCAAAAGGGATATCTTTGTATTATCTTGAATAAGTCTTTTTTGTACAACGAGACGAGCATTCTAGTAAGAGAATGTCGTCGTAAAAAAATGAAAATTGATACAAAGAAAAGATATATATGTGAAATAATCCCATGGGATTCTCATTCTGCTATAGTCTTCGTGTCTCTGAGTGTCTTGTCTACTTGTCGCCTCAGAGAAGCTGATTGGATTGATTAGAACCGTTTGAGCTGGTTGGTAAACGGTGAAGATTGTCTGCAAGATGATCCAACGGGACATAGTCATACACTTTAATTCCCTAACTTTTTCCTGGACCGCCCTTTCGGGTTTTCGATCCACCGGGATACCCCTTTTTTGCCCAAGCCGCCCTTTCAAGTTTTTAGCTTGCCGGGTGTACAATTATTTTTTTTGTATTTTATCCCTAATTTTTGCCCGAACCTTTTGGTTCACCGGGATGCCCTAATTTTTTTCTAGGTCAGTCAACCTAGCGGGTCCTTGTTCATGCGTATTATCTTTTAACTATGTCCATATTTATAGGGCGTGGGAGGTCGTCGCCATCCATAGTGGTCAAGATCATTGCTCCTCCAGAGAGTATACTTTTGATTACAAACGGTCCTTCATATGTAGGAGTCCATTTGCCGCTGGGATCACCTTGTGGAAAAATGATACGCTTGATTACCAAGTCACCGACCCGATATACCTGACGTTTGACCTTTTTGTTAAAAGCTTTGATCATGCGTTTTTGGTACATCTGACCATGACAGATAGCTGCAAGCCTCTTCTCATCAATCAAGTTAAACTGGTCAAGTCGAGTCTGGATCCAATCTTCTTCGTTCAAACCAACATCCTTCATGATCCTCAGAGAGGGGATCTGGACCTCAATAGGTAAGACAACCTCCATGTCGTATTCCAGAGAATAGGGTATTTCCCCAGTTGATGTGCGAGCTGTGGTACGATACCCATGGAGAGCGAATGGTAGCATCTCATGCCAGTCTTTGTATATGACTGTCATTTTATGTATGATCTTCTTATTGTTTTTGTTAGCAGCTTCTACAGCGCCACTCATCTTTGGTCGGTAAGGGGAAGAATTGTGATGTTGGATCTTGAATTGCTCGCACAAGGCAGTCATCATAGTGTTTTTTAGACTCGTACCATTATTAGTGAGGATTCTCTCTGGGATACCGTATCGACATATGAGATTCTGTTTGATGAACCGAGCGACAACATTCTTAGTAATGGAAGCGAAGGAAGCTGCCTCAACCCACTTTGTAAAATAGTCGATGGCCACTAAGATGAAGCGGTGTCCATTGGAAGCCGTTGGTTTGATTTCCCCAACCATATCAATTCCCCACATAGCAAAGGGCCAAGGATCCGTCAATACATTCAAAGGAACCGGAGGGACGTGCACTTTATCAGTGTAAATCTGACACTTATGGAAAGTCCGAGAGTGTTGATAGCAATCTGCCTCCATGGTAGACCAACAATAGGCTGCCTGTAGGATTTTCTTTGCCATTGTATGCCCGCTGGAATGGGTGCCAAAAGTGCCTTCATGTAATTAAACCATGATCCTTTCAGCTTCAACCTTGTCTACGCACCGAAGTAATACAGAGTCATGACTGCGTTTGTACAAAATGTCGTTACTAAGGAAGAACTTAGCCGAGAATCTTCTTAGGAATTTCTTGTCGTTCACTAAAGCTCCTTCTGGATATTCCTGAGACTCGAGATACCTTTTAACTTCTTGGAACCAAGGTTGATCCATTACTTCTTCAGTACCGATCTCGTGACAGTAGGCTTGTTCATCCATCCGCTCAATGGTGATCTGAGGAGCCTCGTTATCCCAATTAAGTTTAAACATAGATGACATTGTAGCCAGTGCGTCTGATAGCTGATTTTCTTCTCGTGGGAAATGCTCGAAAGTAATCTTCTCAAAATATGGCAGCAATGTCATCACATGTTCTTTGTAAGGGATAAGGTTAAGGTGTTTAGTGTGCCATTCCCCTTTGATCTGACTGATGACCAAAGCAAAATCTCCAAACACAACCAAATATTTGATCCCCAAATTTATGGCAGCTCTGAGACCAAAGATGCACGCTTCATATTCTGCCATGTTGTTTGTACAATTGAAGCAGAGTCTTGCAGTAAAGGGAGTATGACACCCTTCAGGAGATACAAGTACAACACCAATACCATTTCTAAGTGCGTTGGATGCCTCGTCGAAAAATAGGATCCATCGGGATCCTCGTTCAGGTCTGTCATATGGCCTAATCTCTTCACAATTGTCTATTTTCATGATGTCCTCATCTGGGAATTTGAACTTCATGGATTGGTAGTCTTCCACAGCTTGATGAGCAAGGTGATTAGCCAGTGCACTGCCCTTTATTGCTTTCTGGGTAGTATATTGTATGTCATATTCCGTCAGGATCATCTGCCATCTTGCTATTCTCTCAGAGAGAGCAGGCTTCTCGAAGATGTATTTTATTGGATTCATTTTAGATATCAACAAGGTAGTATGAGTCAGCATATACTTTCGTATCCAGCGAGCAGCCAATGCCAGAGCGCAACAAGTTTTCTCGAGTAGTGAATATCTTGTTTCACAGTCGGTAAACTTTTTGCTCAGGTAATAAATAGCATGCTCTTTTCAGCCAGACTCGTCATACTGCCCCATCACACACCCCATTGAGTTTTCTAAAACAGTCAAATGCAATATCAATGGCCTTCCCTCAACGGGTGGCAACAACACAGGAGGCTCTTGTAAGTATTCTTTAATTTTGTCAAAAGCAACTTGGCATTCGTCATTCCATTTGACTACCTGATCTTTCTTTAATAATTTGAAGATCGGTTCACAAGTAGCTGTCAGGTGAGAAATGAATCTGGAAATGTAATTCAAACGTCCCAAAAATCCTCTGACTTCCTTCTCAGCACGAGGAGAAGGCATCTCTTGTATTGCTCTAACCTTGGCAGGATCAACCTCGATACCTTTGTTGCTGACGACAAAGCCTAGGAGCTTACCAGACCGTACCCGGAACATGCATTTATTTGGGTTCAACCTCAACTTGTATTTCTTCAGCCTCTCAAACAGCTTTTGTAAATGATTGAGATGCTCTTCTTCCGTTTGAGATCTGGCTATCATATCGTCCACATAGACCTCTATTTCGTGATGTATCATGTCGTGAAACAGAGCTACCATGGCACGCTGATAGGTTGCCCCAACATTCTTCAGTCTGAATGGCATGACCTTATAACAAAATGTTCCCCACTGTGTAACAAAGGTTGTTTTCTCCATATCCTCAGGCTCCATTTTGATTTGGTTGTAGCCTGAGAAACCGTCCATGAAGGAAAACACTTTGTGTTGTACCGTATTGTCAACTATAATGTCGATGTGGGGGAGCGGGAAGTCATCCTTGGGGCTTGCCCTATTCAAATCTCTGTAGTCCATACACATTCGCACTTTACCGTCTTTCTTGGGCACGGGAACAACATTGGCAACCCATTGGGGATAAGAGGTGATAGCCAAGAATCCAGCAATGAATTGCTTCATGACTTCTGCTTTAATCTTTTCTGACATATCAGGCCTCATGCGGCGAACCTTTTTCTTTACCGGAGGGCAATCTTCTCTTGTAGGCAAACGATGTACCACAATGTCTGTATCAAGTCCCGGCATGTCTTCATACGACCAGGCAAACACTTCAACATAATCGTGTAACAACTGAATCAGACGCTCCTTGACACTGGGTTCCAAATTGGTACCCACCTTGACCTCCTTTTTGTCCTCCTCAGTACCTAAGTTGACTGTTTCAACCGGCTCTTCGTGAGGCTGAATGGTCCTTTCTTCCTATTGCAACAACCTGGCCAATTCCCCTGGCACCTCACAATCTTACTCACCTTCGTCTTTGGCTTGGTAGATCGGATTTTCAAAGTCACAATAGGCCATAGAAGAACCGTTACCCATGGGATCCTGAGTGGATGTAGATCTGCATTTTAATATGTGAGTGTGTGTAAGAGCATTGCTACTTTTGAAAGAAATAAAATGTAAAAGAAAAATTGAGAGCATAAAATTTGTATGCAAAAACGTCTATGATTCATTGATGACTGTGATCGGTGGGAATGAGAACTGATTGTTTTTGGAATGCTGGTTCACGTTTGCATTTGTTTTTGCAAAATGTCGCGGTAAGCAAGAGTCGCCACCGTCTTTTATTTTATCCAACAAGGAAAGGACAAAAACATAGAAAAATTTCTTTTTGAGATATTTCTCGGGTTCAAGAGGTAGATTATAGAAAGGGAAGGTGTTAGCACCCTTTCTATCCGTGGTTATCCACGGGCTCTTAGGTACTTGCTCATTATGTTTTCAAAATTTTTGCTTTTCTTTGTGTTTGTGGATTTGAGAAGAGTTTTTGTTTTGAAAGGGGTGTAAGTGCGAAAAAGTTTTGTTTTTGTTTTAAAAGGAGCAAGTACTTAAGAACCATCTACCTACTCAAAAAGGAATTAATCTGTACAAGTGTCCTTTAGACAATTCTATCCCACTATTGAGAAGTAGGTAGCATCGTCGTTGGAGTTTTCGGGTCAATTCTATTAAGGGACGTGTGGTCACTAAAGCAACGTTAGGACGCCTTAGCGGTAACCCTAATGTCTTAGATCATTTTATCCGAGGCAACCGTTTCGATGCAATTTTGATCTTTGGACAAGAGGGCGACCTCTAAAACTTCCTATACTCAATGACCACGTTCGAGGCAACCAAGTGAGGTGTACCCTAGGAGTGGCATGTGCGAGTGTGTTATTTCGGTTATATTATCTGTACATGTCATGGTGAGCTACTATTGATTTTAAATTAAAATTGATCTTGTCATGCATTGCCTATTATTCAAACATCTAACAGTTAATGGTTGCGGAAATTAAATTGCGGAAAATAAATCTAAGCTATTACAAGGCGTTGGGTATTTACATCACCAAAAACAAACCCTTTTAAAATTAAATTACGAAAAGTAAATAAAAGCGATAAATAAATAAATAAAATCCTAAGTTAAAAACTATTACATTCCCGGAGCAGTTACAATATTGAAATATGAATCAAAAGTAATTCGTCCGCGAGAAAATTAAATCAGAGTGCTTTTTAGGGTTTTGACCCTTTTTATTAAATAAAGCATATTTTTTATTTGTTTTTTGAATTAAGAATTAGTCTAAATTAATAATTGAATTAATTAATTAAATGAAAATATTTTTTGGGTTTTTATTTTAATTAAGGAAATAAAATAAGAATGATTAAAATATTATAAAAATCCTAATTCTATATTAATTTTAATTTAATGCAAACGATATTAAAATTGAACCTAATTAAAAACTAAATTAATTGACTAAAATTTATTTACAAAATAATAAAATAGTGAAATTAATAAAAATATTATTTTTATTTTGGGTTTTCTGTTTTTTTATAAAAATGTTAATTGGTTAATTAATTAATAACAAAATAAATAATTAAAACAAAAAATGAAAATATGAAGGGAAAAAGAAATAACCCATGGGGTGTTGGGCTTAATTTGGGTGTGAATCTGGCAATTTTCCAGGCCCAACACGTTGGCCTTTGTTGACTTTTCCACTCCAGTATGCGCTTGTTGACCTGAGTCCATGGTGGTCCTTCAACCTTGGCCATTGGTTTCGCCCTATGAGCCACTTGGCATTTGAGATCTGGAGGTATATGGTAATCCATGCTTGCTGAGTCCACATGGAATAACCTGAAATAAAATTGCAATAAAGTTTTGGAGGACCTGGGATTCGAACCCAGGTCCCAATGGTATCATGCGCTAATGCCTTTCCAGCTGAGCCATTGGTGTTTCTTGTTAATAGGATAATCAATAAACATTATATGCGTAACAATCAACTATGCCTGAATAAAAAAAATAGAAGCGCGTAATTTTAAATGGGCCAATGGGAGGGCGACGTCTGGTCGTCTTCTCCAAAATAACTCTAGTTATTTACCTGCGGATTTTTATCCGCAGGAAGATTCGTAGGGCATCTCAAAAACCTTCTCCAGGCCATGTAAACGAAACCCAAGAGTACCAATGCACTCGTCTCTTCCTCCTGGTCATCCATGTAACCATTATTTGGCCCAATTTTCCCTGTAATTCAAATGCCTAAAAACAACACAATAAAACCCTAGGTTCGGGTACATGATTATAGGCCATGAAAACGAAATTAAATGATGCAGACTTGTTAGAAATTTGATAAGGATCAAGATTATGTCAATAGTTTATCAAAAGGATGCAAGAATGAATGGTTTTGATTTCATATTCAGAGCCATTTTCAAGAACACTTACAGAGCTTTTCAGATAGCTTCAGGCCTTGGCTTTGGTTGCTATAGCTTCAGGAGATTGCAAGCAAGAACACCACGTTGTGATTTTGGATTGAATTAGCCTCCAATGTTGATTTCGATCTTCACTTTTTCAAGCATTTTCTCAAACTTCTTCTGGCCGTTTCAGCAGTGCTTTGTGCGTGTTTTTGGTTTGCCTCTCTTGTGTGCATATAATAGAATGTGTTTAGGTCAAAACTTGGGCATTAAACCATATGCATTGAAGAATCAAGATTTGCTTTTGATCACCATAATCAAGTTGCCATATTTGCATCAAATCTGATATTTTGTGCTTGTTTTGACTTGGAACGAGTTTGATTGAGTATCACATGATATTTGCAAGCTGTAATGATCACAAGAACCCCCTTACATCAATTTTTAGATTTTATTTGATTTAATATTGATTTTAAATGAATTAAATCAATAAAAATTAAATAAAATATAAAAATAAATGAATGGCCATGAAACCAAATATGGGACACGTGTGTGGCATGACAAGACTATATCAAGTGGAAAAAAGTGGTCCCTTTTGTCAAAAATTGGAGTTTTGAGGATAGTTGACTTTTGGCAAATTTGGAAAAATGCCCAACTTCAACAATGCATAACTTCTTCAATTTTGAACTTTTGGAGGTGTTCTTGGACTTTTTAGAAACCTTGAGATGTCCTATAATTAACCCTTTTGGTATAATCTCATTTTGATGTTCCATGCTCAAGTTATAAGCTTTGGCAAAAAAGGTGTTTTTGTTGACTTTCAAAATTGACCTATAATGTCCAAATTAGTAACTTTTTGTGAGAGCATTTCTTGATCTTGGGGTGTGAAGATGGATTGTAGGAAACTGCATCCTCTTCAAAATGAGCTTTTGATGGGTCATTTCTCATAAAGTATGAGAAAGTTATGCTTGGTCAAAGTTGAGTTGACTTTTCCTACAAAACCCTAATTTAGCAACTTTTGAATCTTGATGAATCTTGAGCAATCCTTGATGAATCATGATCAACCCTTGATCAAATGATGAATTATACTTCAAAATGAGAATGTTGACAAAAAATCTTGAGGTTTGACTGTATTTGGGACACAGTTGACTTTTGCCCTAGCACAGTCGATTTTTGGGCCTCTTGAGCAATTTACTGACCAAACTTCCTCTACAAGGCTTGAAATTTGACATGGATGAACTTAAGAACATATTAATACATTGGGAAGCATTTGAGGCCATTTGGATATGAGGACCTTAATGCAACACAAAACCCTAATTTGACTTGACTGCCTTAAGAGGTGATTTGACTGTCCAACTCTTGAGCCATTTTGAACAACTTGGAGATGATTCTTGACATGTCTTGAGAAATATGGGAGGGAAAATTTTGGGGTACAACAGTTGCCCCTGTTCAATTTTCCTAAACCTGAGGATATAGATTGTCTTTCAAGCCTTTCGTGATCCGAAGGTGGAAGATAATTGAACACTAGAGTGCCCAGAAATTTGCACTCACATGGTGTAGTATCAGCATTGTGATGTCGGGAATGGGCTTACAGATGCCATTTGGAGATTTTGGTAGGAGGATGGGCTTACAGATGCCATCTGCAAGAGTGTCGATCGCGTAAGAGATTCCTTAGCGAGAACTTGCATACCCGTTGTTGTAAAAGATTCCGCTGGGGAAGTCTAACCTTTGTTGAGATTTAGGAGTCTGGCTTGTACTTCAACTGAGAGAATGCCTCGGCTGAGTCTTAAGAACCTGTCCATAATTCAACTGGGGGGAACATTTTCATCAAGATCTAGGAACTGTCTCGTGCTCAACGTAGTATACCGTTGAGGTTATAGAACTTGTCCATACTATGACGGAGGAAAACATCAAGATCTAGGAACTGACTCGTGCTCAATGGAGTATACCGTTGAGGTTATAGTACTCGTCCACACTATGACATAGGGAAACATCTTCATCAAGATCTAGGAACTGTCTCGTGCTCAACGTAGTATACCGCTGAGGTTATAGAACTTGTCCACACTATGACGGAGGAAAACATCAAGATCGAGGAACTGACTCATGCTCAATGGAGTATACCGTTGAGGTTATAGTACTCGTCCACACTATGACATAGGGAAAAATCTTCATCAAGATCTAGGAATTGTCTCGTGCTCAACGTAGTATACCGCTGAGGTTATAGTACTCGTCCACACTATGACATAGGGAAACATCTTCATCAAGATCTAGGAACTGTCTCGTGCTCAATGTAGTATACCGCTGAGGTTATAGAACTTGTCCATACTATGACGGAGGAAAACATCAAGATCTAGGAACTGACTCATGCTCAACGGAGTATACAGTTGAGGTTATAGTACTCGTCCACACTATGACGTAGGGAAACATCTTCATCAAGATCTTGGAACTGTCTCGTGCTCAAAGGAGTATACCGTTGAGGTTATAGTACTCGTCCATTCTATGACGTAGGGAAACATCTTCATCAAGATCTAGGAACTGTCTCGTGCTCAACATAGTATACCGCTGAGGTTGTAGAACTTGTCCACACTATGACGGAGGAAAACATCAAGATCTAGGAACTGGCTCGTGCTCAAAGGAGTATACCGTTGAGGTTATAGTACTCGTCCATACTATGACGTAGGGAAACTGTCGAGATTGAGAACCTTATCTGAAATTCAACCGAGGATGATTCAATTGAGATTTAAGAATCGGTCAGGTCTTCGACGTAATTGAGAACTTTAACTGTATCTTTCCTGAAAGGTAAAGGTCAGTCATATGCAATGCATGATATGGATCAAGCAATGATGTTCTCAAAATAAATGAGATTGTATTCGTATGATGCGTATATGCATGTATCATGATGTATGGAAGTGTGATGTTTTAGCTGGGGAAAATAAATCCCGGAGCTGCTGGAGAATAAAGTTGAGTTCTTCGTTTCCGCTGGGGATGATGAACGAAGATGGTTGTGAGAATAAACCTGCAGGAGAAAAGAACTCTGTTGGGGGAATAAACTGATGAAGAGATTACTCCGAGGGAAATTACTCTGTGGGGAAGAGATGTTTTTCTGAAGATTTTAACGATAACTCCGCTGGGGATTCTGTTGATAAGCTCTGTTGGGGATTTTAATGATGAACTCCGCTGGGGATAGAAAGAACTTAGATGGGGATGATCTTTCAGTTACAACTTGCTGAGGATAACCCAGTTAGACTCTTGTGAGGATAACCTTCTGAATTTGGCTGGGGAGATTTATTTGTGCTCTGCAGAGGATAAGCTTCCAGAATCTACTGGGTAAGATGATTCAACTCTGGCGGGGAAGCCTTTTTTAGACTGCGTTGGGGAAATGAATCCATTGTGGATATCTTGTATTCTACCGGGGAACATTCTTATATTCTGTTGAGGAATATTAAGATTGTCGTGGATGCTCTTATACTTGCTAGAGGATATATTTATACTCCGCTAGGGAATATTAAGACCTTCTGGGGATACCCAAACTTTTTAGGGTTGAAGGTAGATTAACTCTGCTTAGGGAGAGCATTGCTGATTCGTTCATAGTTGTAAGTCTCAGTGGGGAGAGCTACCATTACTGTTTTACTCTGCGGGGAGTGATGGTATCTTGGTCATATTCTTCAGCTGAACCTACCTTGGTACCTTGGTGGACAAAGTAACTACACAGTTTAAACATTTCTTATGCCCCTGTTTCTGATATTACCCGTAATTCGTCCTTTGTTTCACATGTAAATATTTATGAGCAGCAATTAATGTCAAATGCATATATCAAAAATGAACATTGGACATTCTTTGCAGAACAAAACAGATAAAGGAAAAACAATTTGAAATTTGTCTGAAAATGAATTTGTATAGATTTTGAAGTTTGGCCTGTAAATAGGCATTTTTGTACAAGAGGTTGACGTCCTAGTAAGAGGACGCTGCTGAACAAACAGAATTTATACAATTTGTGAAAAGGAAATAAAATAGCTATGTGAATAGTCCCACTGGGTTCCAACTCTGCTATTGCCTTTATATCTTCAAGCATCTCATCACTTTGCTATTTAGTTGAAGATGAATCTGATTGATTAGTGTCGTCCGAGCTTGATAATCGATACCGAAGTCTGGATGCGAGGTGATCCAATGAGACATAGTATTTACGATTTAATCCCTAACTTTTGCCTGGACCGCCCTTTCGGGTTTCAGTCCACCGGGATACCCATTTTTGCCCAAGCCGCCTTTTTAGGTTTTCGACTTGCCGGGTGTATATATTTTTTCCATTTTCATCCCTTATTTTTGCCCAAACCCTTTTGGTTCGCCGGGAAGCCCTTATTTTTTCCTAGGCTAGTCAACCTAGCGGGTCTTTGATTATGTGTAGTATCTTTTCACTATGTCTGCATTGACAGGGTGAGGAAGGTCATCACCATCCATAGTGGTTAGAATCATAGCTCCTTCTGAGAAGATGTTCTTAACCACAAATGGCCCTTCGTAAGTAGGGGTCCATTTGCCCATGGGATCACCTTGAGGTAGAATAATGCGCTTGATTACCAAGTCCCCAACTTGATACTCTTGTCGTCTAACTTTCTTGTTAAATGCCTTGATCATCCGTTTTTGATACGTCTGACCATGACAAATAGTAGTAAGTCTCTTTTCGTTGATTAGGTTCAGTTGATCATGCCGGGTCTGGATCCAGTCATCTTTACTCAAACCTGTATCCTTCATGATTCTAAGAGAGGGTATCTGAACTTCAATGGGCAAGACTTCCTCCATGCCATATACCAAGGAATAGGGTGTTTCCCCTGTTGACGTCCGAGCTGAAGTACGATACCCATGAAGAGAAAATGGTAACATCTCGTGCCAGTCTTTGTTTGTCACTGTCATCTTCTGCATAATCTTCTTAATGTTCTTATTTGCTGCTTCGACATCCCCATTCATCTTCGGCCGGTAGGGAGAAGAGTTATGATGCTGTATCTTGAATTGCTAGCAGAGCTCAGTGATCATCTTATTGTTGAGATTGGTACCATTGTCCATAATGATACTCTCTGGTACACCGTATCGACAGATCAGATTGTGCCGAATGAACCGTGCCACGACATTCTTGGTTACAGTAGCAAAGGAAGCTGCTTCAACCCACTTTGTAAAGTAATCAATCGCTACCAGGATGAAACGATGGCCGTTGGATGCCGTAGGTCTTATCTCGCCGATCATATCAATTCCCCACATTGCAAAAGGCCAAGGTGCTATCAAAACATTCAGAGGAACTGGGGGAATGTGCACCTTATCAGCATAGACCTGGCACTTGTGACATGTCCGAGAATGCTGATAATAGTCAGCTTCCATTGTGGACCAGTAATATCTTGTCCGAAGGATTTTCTTTGCCATGGTATGTCCACTGGAATGAGTTCCGAAAGTACCTTCATGCAGCTCTGTCATGATTCTTTCTACTTCAATCTTATCCACACAACGTAGTAAGGTCGAATCATGGTTACGTTTGTAAAGAATGCCATTGCTGATGAAGAACTTGGCTACAAACCTCCTCAGAAACTTCTTGTCATTAACAGATGCACCCTCGGGGTATTCTTGAGCTTCAAGGTACCTCTTCACCTCATGATACCAGGGCTTTTCTGTTACCTCTTCAGTCTCAAGATCACAGCAATGTGCAGGTTCGTCCAATTTTTCAATAATGATCCGGGGAGCCTCGTTGTCCCAATTGACTTTGAACATAGAAGACATCGTAGCTAGCGCGTCCACTAACTGATTCTCCTCTCTAGGAAAGTGTTCAAAGGTTATCTCCTCGAAATAGGGAAGCAATGTCAACACATACTCCTTATAAGGGATAAGATTCGGGTGTTTCGTATCCCACTCGCCTTTGATCTGACTGATCAAGAGAGCCGAATCTCCGAAGACACTTAGAAAATTAATCCTTAGGTCGATTGCAGCTCGAAGACCCATGATGCATGCTTCATACTCTGCCATATTGTTGGTGCAGTTAAAACATAGTCGGGCGGTAAACGGAGGATGAGAGCCTTTAGGAGATATGATCACGGCGCCAATGCCATTACCCAAAGCGTTCGAAGCTCCATCAAAGTACATAGACCATCGGGATCCTTCCTCAGGTCCTTCATCCGGTCCAGGTGTCTCACAATCAGTTATCAACATGATATTCTCGTCCGAGAATTCAAATTTCATAGACTGGTAATCATCCATTGCCTGATGTGCTAAATGGTCTGCCAATACACTTCCCTTGATTGCTTTTTGAGTTGTGTACTGGATGTCATACTCAGTCAGGATCATCTGCCATCTTGCTATTCTTCCGGACAAGGCAGGCTTTTCGAAGATATACTTGATTGGATCCATCTTTGAAATCAACAAAGTAGTGTGAGTCAGCATATACTGTCTCAGCCGGCGAGCAGCCCATGCCAAAGCGCAGCAAGTTTTCTCAAGTAGTGAGTATCGGGTCTCACAGTCGGTAAACTTTTTGCTAAGGTAATAAATAGCATGCTCTTTTCGGCCAGACTCATCATGCTGCCCCAGCACACACCCCATTGAGTTGTCAAGTACTGTCAAGTATAAGATCAGAGGTCTCCCTTCAACTAGTGGCATTAGGATGGGTGGCTTTTGGAGATACTCTTTGATCCTTTCAAAAGCGGCCTGACATTCATCATTCCAATGTACCACTTGATCTTTCTTCAGCAGCTTGAAGACTGGCTCACAAGTAGCAGTCAGGTGAGAGATGAATCGGGCAATGTAGTTTAGTCGTCCCAGAAAGCCTCTAACCTCCTTCTCTGTCTTGGGAGCTGGCATCTCTTGTATGGATTTCACCTTGGCAGGGTCCACTTGAATACCTTTGTCGCTTACAACGAAACCCAACAGCTTACCAGACCTTACCCCGAAGGTGCACTTGTTCGGGTTCAATCTCAGCTTGTACAACTTCAATCTGTCAAATAGCTTCTGTAGATGGTCAAGGTGTTCTTCCTCAGTCTGGGACCTTGCAATCATATCGTCGACGTATACTTCAATCTCATGATGTGTCATGTCATGAAACAAAGCAACCATGGCACGCTGATATGTTGCCCCAGCATTCTTCAATCCAAAAGGCATGACCTTGTAAGAAAAGGTACCCCACTGAGTAACAAAGGTTGTCTTCTCCATGTATTAAGGAGCCATCTTTATCTGATTATAACCGGAGAAACCATCCATAAAGGAGAATACCTTGTGCTGAGCAGTATTATCAACCAGAACGTCGATGCGAGGTAGAGGGAAGTCATCCTTGGGGCTTGCCCTGTTCAAATCCCTATAGTCAACATACATTCGAACTTTCCCATCCTTCTTCGGCACAGGAACCACATTGGCGACCCACTGAGGGTTAGAAGTAACTGCTAGAAAGCCGGTGTCAAACTATTTCATAACTTCAGCCTTGATTTTCTGGGACATCCCTGGGCGCATACGGCGAACCTTCTGCTTTACCGGAGGACAATCCTCCTTGGTAGGCAGGCGATGAACCACAATGTCAGTATCCAAACCAGGCATATCTTTGTAAGACCAAGCAAAGATCTCCACGTAGTCACACAACATCTGAATCAACCGTTATTTCACACTAGGCTCCAGATTGGCACCAACCTTAACTTCCTTCTTGTCTGTCTCGGTACCCAGATTCATTGTTTCCACCGGCTCTTCATGTGGATGAATGGCCCTTTCTTCCTGGAGCAGCAGTCTTGCAAGTTCAACAGGCACTTCGCAATCATCTTCACATTCGTCTTCGGCTAAGTTGATCGGATTTTCGAAGTCATAACTGGCAGTAGTAGAGTCGTTACCAGTGAGATCCAGAGTGGATGTGGACCTGTATATGTGAGTGTGTGTAAAATAGATGTTTTGCAATATATAATAAAGAAAAACAAGGGGCGCAAAATTTGAAATGCAAGAAACGTCCAATGCTTTTATTAATGATATATGAAAATGGCACACAAAAGCCCTCACAAATGAAGCCACAGTACCCCGGGTAAGACACCGGGCCATAAAGTTTCACAACATTGTCTATTACAAATTCAAAACAAAGAGTTCATTACTGGTTAACAAAAGTAATAGGGATGAAGTCCTTTGCTGTCCAGTTGTTTGGTCCATCGTTGGTCGTAGGATAGATCCAACTGTCGAATTCAGACTCTTCCACATCATCTTCAATGGCATTTACTCCCGAGTTGCTGATGAACACGGGAGGTCTTCCAATCCTTGCACTTCGAACAACCCTTTGAGCTTCTGCAGTGAAACCCAAACCAAATTTGTTAGTCTTCTGAGTAAAATCAGGGAGTCGGCCCCAATTTGCAGACTCACCCTTCTCAATAACAGCCCGGACATCCTTTAAGGAAGCCATCTTCATAGGAGAGTCTTCAACCACATTCTCAGCTGATGCCACTGTCTGAGGAACCTCTTTAAAGTGCTGAAATGGGGTCTCAATGAACTCCCTATCCATCTCTACGTATCGGAACGAGTTGAGGTGCCTGACCATGTACTCTTCCTCCCCTTGTACTATCACAATCTTCCCTCTGACCAGGTACTTCAGCTTCTGGTGGAGTGTTAAGGTTACTGCTCCATCTTTGTGGATCCATGGACGACCCAGCAAACAAGAATAGGATGGCCGAATGTCCATCACGTAGAATGTAGAATTAAAGATCTGAGAACCAACTTTAATTGGAATATCAACCTCACCATGCACCATCCTTTTAGACCCGTCAAAGGCCATGACAATGATGTTACTTGGCTTTAGCTCTAACCCTTTGCAATCTAACCGGTCTAGATCTTTCTTGGGCAAGACATTCAATGAGGAACCAGTGTCAACCAGTACATGTGCAAGAGTAGTGCCCCTGCATTCAATGGAGACATGCAGGGCATCATTATGGTTCTTCCCTTTAGAAGTCAAATCAGCGTCGGAGAAACCCAAACCATTATCAGCAGTTAAATTGGCCACACAATCGGTAAACTGATCAGCTGATGTTTCTTGTGGCACGTGGGCAGTCTTTAGGAAGGTAATCAGAGCCTTAGCATGGGCCTCTGAACACAACAACAGTGATAACATAGAAATCTTAGATGGGGTTTGCCCCAGCTGCTCAACTACGTTATAATCACTCTTCTTAATAATCTTCAAAATCTCTTCCATCTCCTGCTTGGAAGCTTCAACAGTAATTGTCTTCGGTGCCTCCGTCTGGGCAGGCACAGCAGTGGTGATCCCTTTGCCCCGAGCATTAGATGACTCGGCGACAGGGGTAGGACTAAGAACTTGATCAGGAATGGCAGTAGGTACACTTGCAGGTGTAATGACAACAGGTCTTCGGACAGTTCGTGGAGCGATATCAGGTGAGAAAAGTCTACCACTGCGGGTGACTTTAGCAGGTCCAGTAATGTTGCTGACGCCGGTATCAGCATCCAACTCTTGCTTAATTCCTAGAACATAAACATCTACCTCATAGTGCCAAGGGACAGCTTTGTCAGAGGTGTAGGGGATGGGCCCCGGAACAGTGATGATTACAGGTGCGATCTTCGGAGTAGATGTAATTCTAACAGGCTTCCTCGAGGGAGCCTTGGAAGAATTGTCGAAAATGGTAATGATGACAACTTATTCAGTAGGAATGGAAGGAACATCAATCTTCTCAAACAGGATCTCCTTATTATCCATCAGGTTTTGGATACCTGACTTCAGAAATGGACAACCAGTAGGTAAAATAGAACACATATGGCAACCTTCGCCATAACCCGGAAATAAACCGGCTAGCAACAGGTTTTTCTTGACAGTCATCAGAGGGGTAACAATATCATCCACGGAAACTACAAACAAGTCTTCCTCTACAGCATTTACTCCATGTTTGGGCATGGGAGCAGTCACAACATTAGGCCTCTCGGGCGCCTCAAACTCAATCTCCTTTGCATCAATTAGGTCTTGCACCCTGTTCCTCAAAACCCAACAATCATCTGTATTATGCCCCAGGATATCAGAGTGAAAAGCGCAGCGGGCATTAGGTTTGTACTTTGGTGATGTGGTACTTGGATTCTTCGGAGCTTCTTTTAGATTCACCAGATTGGTCTTCAGCAATGGTGGCAGAATCTGAGACAAAGTCATGCTGAGACGAGTGAATTGCCTTTGAGGAGCACCAGCAGGTTTTGAAATAACAACCGCATTAACAACTTGGCGGTGTTCAGGTCTATTCTGTCTTCTTGAACTGTAGACATCACTGGACTCTTTCTTAAACGGCTTCTTCTCAGTCCTCGATGAGGCACCCTTCTGTATCTTTCCATCCTTAATACCAGCTTCAATCCTATCACCAGTCAAAATAAGATCTGTAAACCCAGCTGAAGAGCTTCCAATCAGGTGGTTAAATAATGGACCAGACAGGGTCCCCAAAAACATGTCAATAAGTTCACGATCAGCCAAAGGTGGTTGCACCCTTCCGGCAAGGTCTCTCCACTTCTGCGCATACTCTTTGAATCCTTCACCCGTTCCTATTGACATACCCTGGAGTTGGGTACGCGTAGGAGCGAGGTCGGAGTTGTACTGATACTGCCTATAGAATGCAGTAGCCAAATCTTCCCAGCTACGGATACTGGCTCCGTCCAACTGATAGAACCACTCGAGCTGAGTCTCTGAGAAACTGTCTTGAAAGAAATGGATCCATAAGTTCTTATCAGCAGTGTAAGGTTGGATCTTCCTCACATATAACCGGAGGTGCAACTTCGGACAGGAAACTCCGTCATATTTGGAAAAGGCAGGTGCCTTGAATTTATGGGGAATCACCACCCCAGATGAGAGACCTAGATCTCCGAAGTCCAGACCGGGCACCTTCTGAATTTCCATTGCGCTTAAACGGTCTTCCAGCTGTTTGTACTTATCCTCAGCAGGAGGATATTGTTCTTCATCATAGTCCGTCTCGTTGTCGGAGACCATAGGGCTAGGAGCCCTCCTGTCTTGTGGACTATCTTTCCCTCCAGATGAGGTGGTCAGATCAACTGCATTCTGCAGCCCGTTTCCAAACCTGCATCCAGTATTGAACAGGATGGTCCTCTTCTTCTTCTTCTTCTTCTCTTTCAGAATCAAGGTCTTCAGGTCCTGCTGACCCTTAGCTAGATTCATGAACAACTCTTGAAATTGGGCATTCTGGGCCTGGAGGGCCTTTATAGCTTGCTCAGTTGAAGGTTCAGCAGACATGGTGATTGCTAAAATAAACAACGAAGAAGATAAGAGACCTGTAAAAAGGGTACCTGTTTATGAAGTGCATGGGATGAAATGCGTATGATTTATGATTTCAAAGACAATCGGGATTCAAATTTGTAAACAAGAAAGGAAACATACTTTATTAGATTTAAACTTCAAAATTTAAATTGTTCAACAAATTTCCCTTAGGCGTTACAAGAATGGAAATACTAAAAAGTAAATAAAAACTGTAAAAGAAATCATCAAAGGTCCATTAATGCTCCCATGGTCTCTTCTTCTCAGTGCGGACATAATCATTCAGGATCCGCTCGTTCTCCAGTTGCCTAGTCAGCTTCTGGATCTTTTGTTCCTGTTCATTGAACCTCTCTCGATAGGAATCCCGTTCATCCCTCAACTGCATCCAAGACCTCTTCAGTGTCCCAATATCAGTGGGCATATAAGGGTGGAGAATAGTTGGAAGAACCCCCTCCTCATTAGCAACTTCAAGAGTAACAAGCCTGACAGCTTCATATGGCATACCTAGCTTCTGGGCACAGATGCGGACCCATCTGAGATATGGCTCCATTGGCAGAGAAGTCTTTGGTCCCAACTCATGTGGGTCAGATTGGTGAACTCTGTCCCAAGCCCTTATGAATCTACGACGCATCTCGTTACTATCTCCCTGAAAATCAAAGATGATATGAGGCATCAACATCTCATGAGGCCCTTCTCTTCTGGCTCTTCCAAACTGACGGAGAGCTAAACATGGGTTGTAAGAAATCCCTCCATGGGTTCCGATCAATGGAACATTAGGATACTCTCCACAACGATCAATGACAGTCACCTCATCCATACCTTTGAGAGTCCAGATAATGTCATTATTAGAAAGAGACATCACCCTATAAGCCCAACCCATTCCTTCTTTGTTCTTCAATACGGACTTAGGGAGGTGCGAAATAAACCACCTCGACAATAAAGGAGAACAACACATCAAAGTTCCCCGTTTTCGGGCAGTACGAGCATAGAGCTGATGAATGATATCACCCAAGAGAGTGGGTACCGGATTCTGAGAGATGAATATCTTTATGGCATTAATATCAACAAAAGTGTCAGGATTCAGAAACAATACCAGACCATAAATCAAGAGAGCTAGAATATCCTCGTACGCCTTGATGTCTAAGCTGTCCCAGAAGTAATTAGCTTTGTCAACCAAAAACTTAGTCAGAAAACCCTTAGCTCCACTTCTAGTCTCCCAATTAGCCATTACCTCTTCTTTGGTCAAGTGAAGGGCTGCAGCAATTTCTTCGGGCTTAAGAGTCTTCTCCCATCCAGTAAACGGGGTCTGCTCCAAAACAGAGATATCGAGCAGCTCAGAGAACTCTTCTAGGGTAGGAACCAGCTGGAAGTCCTGGAAAGTAAAACAATGGTACAACGGATCATAGAATTGGACCAGGACACTCATCATTTGTTCGTCCAACTTTGAGGTGACCAAACTGAGAAGAGAACCATGCCTTCTGATGAAGGAAGTAGTGTCTGGAATCCTGACAACCAACTCTTTAAGCAAGGTAGGGACTTTGACAAAGTTGATCTGCATAGTATTCTTACGCATGGGCATCATAATGACCTACAAAACAGAGCAAAGATGAAACCCTCTTGTCTTTGAAATAGGTTAGTCTTTATGCAAAAATGTATGCAATGTTATGATGTTATGATGTCATGATAAAGGCACACCACAAGTATCCACAAAAAGCAAACATGGTAAAGGCACACAAGTCACACAAAAGAGCCCTTAGATTTCAGGCTGGCATGAAGCTTAGGTACTACCCTCTTTCAGTTCAGTTGGTTTAAACCTGTCCTAAGAATAGTAACCGGGTTCTAGAGGATCTCAATATCACTGACTACCCTCAATCGGTCATAATTCCAGTTTAGCAACCTTTTCTTGCAGCCGGAATCATCGCGAGAGTTTAGTCTCAATGAGTGTAGCATACTGCTACTGTTCTATGGCCAAGTTGGTCAATTTAAGGTTCTAAGGTCAGTTGGTGCTTAATGACTCCTTAGAAGACCCATATTCTCCTCGTTCCAACACAAGGGATATCGGTACAGACCAAGGTGCCACACCAACGTAGCTACTGCTTCATCTGTATCGGTCTACGCCGTACATATCCCTCACAGTTTATTGCTACTTACCTAAAGGGTATCCCCAGATCCGGGTTAGGATCTATAGAAACTCCGATACAAGCCCACAAAATTAAATCATACAAAGCATACAATTGAAAACATAGTGATCTAATCCTAAGGTACACCTCACTTATAAAGTCCCCAGCAGAGTCGCCAGTTCTGTTATCGGTGGGAATGAGAACTGACTGTTTTTGGAATGTTGGTTTGTGTTTGCGTTTATTTTTGCAAAATATCGCGGTAAGCAAGAGTCGCCACCGTCTTTTATTTTATCCAACAAGGAAAGGACAAAAGCACAGAAAAATTCCTTTTTGAGATATTTCTCGGGCTCAAGAGGTAGATTATAGAAAGGGAAGGTGTTAGCACCCTTTCTATCTGTGGTTATCCACGAGCTCTTAAGTACTTGCTCATTATGTTTTCAAAAATTTTGCTTTTCTTTGTGTTTGTGGATTTAAGAAGAGTTTTTGTTTTGAAAGGGGTGTAAGTGCGAAAAAGTTTTGTTTTTATTTTAAAAGGAGCAAGTACTTAAGAACCATCTACCTACTCAAAAATGAATTAATCTGTACAAGTGTCCTTTAGACAATTCTATCCCACTATTGAGAAGTAGGTAGCATCGTCATTGGAGTTTTCGGGTCAATTCGTTTAAGGGACGTGTGGTCACTAAAGCAACGTTATGACGCCTTAGCGGTAACCCTAATGTCTTAGATCATTTTATCCGAGGCAACCGTTTCGATGCAATTTTGATCTTTGGACAAGAGGGCGACCTCTAAAACTTCCTATACTCAATGACCACGTTCGAGGCAACCAAGTGAGGTGTACCCTAGGAGTGGCATGTGCGAGTGTGTTATTTCGGTTATATTATTTGTACATGTCATGGTGAGCTACTATTGATTTTAAATTAAAATTGATCTTGTCATGCATTGCCTATTATTCAAACATCTAACAGTTAATGGTTGCAGAAATTAAATTGCAGAAAATAAATCTAAGCTATTACAAGGCGTCGGGTATTTACATCGCCAAAAACAAACCCTTTTAAAATTAAATTACGAAAAGTAAGTAAAAGTGATAAATAAATAAATAAAATCCTAAGTTAAAAACTATTACATTCCCGGAGCAGTTACAATATTGAAATATGGATCAAAAGTAATTCGCGCGCGAGAAAATTAAATCGGAGTGCTTTTTAGGGTTTTGACCCTTTTTATTAAATAAAGCATATTTTTTGTTTGTTTTTTGAATCAAGAATTAGTCTAAATTAATAATTGAGTTAATTAATTAAATGAAAATATTTTTGGGTTTTTATTTTAATTAAGGAAATAAAATAAGAATGATTAAAAATATTATAAAAATCCTAATTCTATATTAATTTTAATTTAATGCAAAAGATATTAAAATTGAACCTAATTAAAAACTAAATTAATTGACTAAAATTTATTTACAAAATAATAAAATAGTGAAATTAATAAAAATATTATTTTTATTTTGGGTTTTCTGTTTTTTTATAAAAATGTTAATTGGTTAATTAATTAATAACAAAATAAATAATTAAAACAAAAAATGAAAATATGAAGGGAAAAAGAAATAACCCAGGGGGTGCTGGGCTTAACTTGGGTGTGAATCTGGCAATTTTCCAGGCCCAACACGTTGGCCTTTGTTAACTTTTCCACTCCAGTATGCGCTTGTTGACCTGAGTCCATGGTGGTCCTTCAACCTTGGCCATTGGTTTCGCCCTGTGAGCCACTTGGCATTTGAGATCTGGAGGTATATGGTAATCCATGCTTGCTGAGTCCACATGGAATAACCTGAAATAAAATTGCAATAAAGTTTTGGGGGACCTGGGATTCGAACCCAGGTCCCAATGGTATCATGCGCTAATGCCTTGCCAGCTGAGCCATTGGTGTTTCTTGTTAATAGGATAATCAATAAACATTATATGCGTAACAATCAACTATGCCTGAATAAAAAAAATAGAAGCGCGTAATTTTAAATGGGCCAATGGGAGGGCGACGTCTGGTCGTCTTCTCCAAAATAACTCTGGTTATTTACCTGCGGATTTTTATCCGCAGGAAGATTCGTAGGGCATCTCAAAAACCTTCTCCAGGCCATGTAAACGAAACCCAAGAGTACCAATGCACTCGTCTCTTCCTCATGGTCATCCCTGTAACCATTATTTGGCCCAATTTTCTCTGTAATTCAAATGCCTAAAAACAACACAATAAAACCCTAGGTTCGGGTACATGATTATAGGCCATGAAAAAGAAATTAAATGATGCAGACTTGTTAGAAATTTGATAAGGATCAAGATTATGTCAATACTTTATCAAAAGGATGTAAGAATGAATGGTTTCGATTTCATATTCAGAGCCGTTTTCAAGAACACTTACAGAGCTTTTCAGATAGCTTCATGCCTTGGCTTTGGTTGCTATAGCTTCAGGAGATTGCAAGCAAGAACACCACGTTGTGATTTTGGATTGAATTGGCCTCCAATGTTGATTTCGATCTTCACTTTTTCAAGCATTTTCTCAAACTTCTTCTGGCCGTTTCAGCAGTGCTTTGTGCTTGTTTTTGGTCTGCCTCTCTTGTGTGCATATAATAGAATGTGTTTAGGTCAAAACTTGGGCAATAAACCATATGCATTGAAGAATCAAGATTTGCTTTTGATCACCATAATCAAGTTTCCATATTTGCATCAAATCTGAGATTTTGTGCTTGTTTTGACTTGGCACGAGTTTGATTGAGTATCACATGATATTTGCAAGCTGTAATGATCACAAGAATCCCCTTACATCAATTTTTAGATTTTATTTGATTTAATATTGATTTAAAATGAATTAAATCAATAAAAATTAAATAAAATAAAAAAAATAAATGAATGGCCATGAAACCAAATATGGGACACGTGTGTGGCATGACAAGACTATATCAAGTGGAAAAAAGTGGGCCCTTTTGTCAAAAATTGGAGTTTTGAGGATAGTTGACTTTTGACAAATTTGGAAAAATGCCCAACTTCAACAATGCATAACTTCTTCAATTGTGAACTTTTGGAGGTGTTCTTGAACCTTTTAGAAACCTTGATATGTCCTCTAATCAACCCTTTTGGTCTCATCTCATTTTGATGTTCCATTTTCAAGTTATAAGCTTTGGAAAAAAAGGTGTTTTTGTTGACTTTCAAAAATGACCTATAATGTCCAAATTAGTAACTTTTTGTGAGATCATTTCTTGATCTTGGGGTGTGAAGATGGATTGTAGGAAATTGCATCCTCTTCAAAATGAGCTTTGGATGGTTCATTTATCATAAAGTATGAGACATTTATGCTTGGTCAAAGTTGAGTTGACTTTTCCTACAAAACCCTAATTTAGCAACTTTTGAATCTTGATGAATCTTGAGCAATCCTTGATGAATCACGATCAACCCTTGATCAAATGATGAATTATCCTTCAAAATGAGAATTTTGACAAAAAATCTTGAGGTTTGACTGTATTTGGGACACAATTGACTTTTGCCCTAGCATAGGCGATTTTTGGGCCTCTTGAGCAATTGACTGACCAAACTTCCTCTGCAAGGATTGAAATTTGACATGGATGAACTTAAGAACATATTAAGACATTGGGAAGCATTTGAGGCCATTTGTATATGAGGACCTTAATGCAACACAAAACCCTAATTTGACTTGACTGCCTTAGGAGGTGATTTGACTGTCCAACTCTTGAGCCATTTTGAACAACTTGGAGATGATTCTTGACATGTCTTCAGAAATATGGGAGGGCAAATTTTTAGGTACAACAATGACATATGAGAATGAAGTGACAACCCTTACAAATGGACTGTTGTGCCTCGGGTAAGACACAAAGTTTTAAAAAGTCTGAATTGTTTAAATATTACAAGCCTGAAAACATTAAAAGACAATTACTCTTGAATAAAAGTAATAGGAATGAAATCTTTGGCCTCCCAATTATTTAGCCCTCCGTCGATGGTTGGAAAAATCCATTCGTCCATATCACAGCTGCCATCACTGTCTTCTACTGCATTGACTCACTGATTACTGATATGCAAAGGTGGTCCCCTGGCGCGAGAATGTCGAACAACTCTTTGGGCCTCTGTAGTGAATCCCAAACCAAATTTTTCAGACTTGTAGGGAATATCCGGGAGCAGACCCCAGATGGTACCCCCTCATTCTTCAACTACTGCTTTAGCATATTTCAAAGAGGCCATCTTCAGTGGAGGTTTGGTAATATTCGGAACTTTGGGAGTAGACTTGGTTGCCGCAACTGTTTCTGGAACCTCCTCAAAGTTCTGACAGGGAGTCTCAATGAATTCACCATCCATTTCAACATACCTGAAAGAGTTCAGGTGGCTAACCATGTACTCATCCTCTCCGTGAACTATGACAATTTTTCCTTTGATCGGGTATTTTAGCCTCTGATGCAGGGTAGAAGTGACGGCACCAGCACCATGGATCCAGGGTCAGCCCAATAAACAGGAGTAAGATGGACGGATGTCCATTACATAGAAAGTTGAATCAAAAGTCTGAGTTCCAACTTTTATGGGGATATTAACTTCTCCGTGCACTGTCCTTTTAGAACCATCAAAGGCCCTTACTATGATGTTGCTAGGCTTTAAGGTGAGCCCCTCGCAGTCCAGTCAGTCGAGAGCGTTTTTGGGCAGGACATTCAATGATGAGCCAGTATCCACCAGAACATGGGCAAGTATGGTGCCCCTACGTTCAATGGAAACATGCAAGGCATCATTGTGCTTCCTTCCCTTGGAAGTTAAATCAGCGTTGGAAAAGCCCAATCTGTTATCAGCAGTTAAACTGGCCACACAATTCTCAAATTGGTCGATGGAGGTCTCTTGGGGAACGTATGCGGTCTTGAGAAACTTTACCAAGGCTTTGGCATGGGCCTCAGAACACAAAAGTAAGGACAACAATGATATCTTTGAGGGGGTCTTCCCCAACTATTCTACAATGTTATAGTCACTTTTCTTGATTATCTTCAGTATTTATTGTATCTCCTTTCTAGAAGCTTCAAGGATGACCTCGGGACGCTCTCTCGCTTGGACAGGATCATTCAAGACCTATTTTCCCCTTGTCTCGGTAGCAGGGATAACAGTATGAGTATCATTGGGAGTGTTAGTAGGAGTGGCAGTGGGGATGATCACAGTAGTAGCAACGGTCTTTGGAGAAATATCGGGTGAGAAGACTCTTCCACTTCTTGTTATCTTACTGGTCCCAGTGATATTACCGATGTCAGGATCAATATCTCTCGCAACTTCGTCTTTGACAGCCAACTGATCTTGCTTGACGCCATAGTAATAAACGTCATCCCCATAGCTCCAGGGAACAGCTTTATCCGAAGAGTGTGATATTGGTCTTGGCATAGTGATGATTAGAGGTGCAGACCTTGGAGTAGATGTAATCCTGACGGGTCTTTTGGTGGAGACCCCGGGAGGATTGTTGGAAATGGTGATTATCGAGACATCTTGATAAGAAGTTCTGGTAAGAGGAATCTTTTCAAATAAAATTTCTTTGCTAGTCATCAGGCGCTGAACGCCTATCTTTAGTAACAAACAACCATTTGGTAGAGAATTGCATGAGTGACAATTCTTATCACAGCCCGGGAACAGGCCGGCTTGCAGTAGATTCTGTTTAATGGTCAACAAAGGAGTAATTAAGTTATTCACATAGGAGACAAAACAATCATCATCAATTGCGTTGATACCTTGGCCATGTCTGGGCATTGGCGCCGTTATTACATTAGGCGTTTCTGGGGGATCAAGCTCAATCTCTTTCGTATCGATAAGGTCTTGCACCTTATTCTTTAAGGCCCAACAGTCGTTCATATCGTGCCCCGGGCTTTCAGAATGATAGGCACATCGAGCGCTCAGGTTGTAGTGAGGAGAAGCAGTATTGGGGTTCTTGGGAGCTTCTTTTAAAGTTTCTAGATTGGTCTTCAGAAGGTGTGGCAAAACTTGATACATGGTCATGTTGATCCGGGTAAATCGTCTCATGGGTGCTTCTGGCTTGTGCTGATAATCTCGCTGGCACAGTATTAGAAATCATAACAGCCCCTACCGCCGAGTGACGTTCAGTTTTGTTTTGATTCCTATAGTCATATGCAGCACTGACCTCCTTCTTTCCAACAAAGGGTTTCTTCATCGTGCTCGAAGATGCATCTCTTTGAATTTTTCCGCTTTTTATACCGGCTTCGACCCGCTCACCAGTCATGATTAATTCAGTAAATCCAACTAAGGAACTTCCGATCAGGTGGTTAAAGAATGGTCCTGACAAGGTGCCTAGGAACATATCCACTAATTCTCTGTCAGATAGAGGGGGCTGGACTCTGCTTGCGAGATCCCTCCATTTTTGAGCATAGGTTTTGAAACCTTCACCTGCACCGATAGACATGCCTTGCAATTGCGTCTGAGTTGGAGCTAAGTCAACATTATACTGGTATTGTTTGTAAAAGGCGGCAACCAAATCTTCCCAATTACGAATATTGGTCCCTTCTAACTGATAGAACCAATCTAACAGCGTCCCTGGCAAGCTCTCCTGGAAAAAATTCACCCACAGATCCTTATCAGTCGTATGGGGTTGAATCTTTCTGATGTATAACCTTAAATGCAACTTCGGGCAAGAGACATCGTCATATTTAGAGAAAGTAGGGACCTTGAATTTCTGCGGGATGACAACCCCTGAGACAAGTCCTAACTCTTCAAAATCCAATCCGGGTACCCTCTGGACCTCCATAGCATTCAAACGATCCTCTAGCTCTTTGTATTTATTATCAGCAGGAGGATACTGTTCCTCAGAGTAGTCAGGTTCTTCCTCTTCTTCGGATGCTGGGTTGTTGTTCACTTCCTTGGTCCTGTCTTCTTGATTATCTCCTTCACCCGATGATGTTGCGAAGTCTAAAGTTTGTCTGGCTTGTCCTTGGAACCTTCTTCCCATGATCACAATACCGAGTGGTTTCTTCGCTTTCTTCTTCTTTTCTTTGGCCAGTAGAGTCTTCAACTCCTCTTGTCCTTTTGTCAGAGTCAAGAGCATTTGTTAAAACTGGACGTTCTGCGCCTGAAGATCTTTCACTGTCAGTTTAATATCCATCTCACTGAAATAAAAAGTAGAAGGATTAGGAGACCTGTTGTAAGAAACATGTATGATGTTATGATGAATGGAGATGCAATATGCAAATGATTTCAAGGAAATTAGAGATTTAAATTTGTTCAAACCAAAAAAAGAACACATGTTATATTAATAAAACCAAGTTTGAGTACATCATGCCTCTTTGGGCTTACAATGAAATAAGTAAAATACAGCAAAAACTCCTAAGACAAAAAGGTTGAAGGCATCCTCTTTGGCGCGATGTAGGCGTTCAGATTCCGCTCTTGATGAAGCTTCTTGGTGAGTTCCAGAACCTTCTTCTCACTGGCGTAAAATTGGGCTTCAAAGGTGTCTCGCTCTTCCTTCAACTCAACCCAAGCTTTCTGCAAGTCTTCGAGAGAGGTAGGCATGTCAGGATGAAGGACAGTGTATGGGACATCTCCTTCAACAACAGGCTCTATGATAACAGGGAGGATGGAAGGATAAGGCATCACGAGTCTCTAAGCACGAGCCCATACCCAATTAAGGTAAGGCTCGAGAGGGATAGAGTTTTTGTGTCCCAAGGTTCTACTGTCCACCTTGTTCACCATTCTCCAAGCTCGTGTAAACCTCTGGTGGTAACTTTGGTCTTCTTTGTCATAGTCGAACACCAAACCTTGAATGAGAGTCTCATGAGGGCCGTCTCTTTGGGCATACCCAAACTGTCGAAAAGCTAAGCAGGGATTGTAGGTGATACCTCCCCTAATACCAAGTAGAAGGACGTTAGGGAATTCCCCACAACGGTCAATGATAGAGACATCTTCCAAGGATCTCGAACACCAACGGGTGTTGGAGTGGGTGAGGGACATCATCCTTTGGGACCATGTCAGTCTTTGCTCGTTCTTCAATACTGATTGAGGTAGGTGTGAAGTGAACCACTTAGCGAGTAGGGGGATACAACACAAGAGAGTACCTCTTTTCTTCATGGTGCGGGTATGAAGGCAATGCAGGATGTCTCCCAGTAAGGTAGGTACGGGATTGAGAGAGAGAAAGACTTTGATGGCATTAATATCTATGAATTGGTCTGAGTTGGGGAACAGAACCAAACCATATATGAGAAGAGCCAGGATGTCTTCAAAATCTTGGAAATCCATGTCGTCCCAGAATTAACGAACCTTCTCCAATAGAAACTTTGCGAGGAAACCTTTGACCCCGCTTCTTTTCTCCCAATTGGCTATGATGTCAGCTCTTTTTAGATGCAAATCTTCAGCGATGACTTCAGGTTTTGGAATCCCTTCTAGGCCGGTGAACGGTATTTGATCAAGCACCGGCACCCCTAAGAGTAGAGGGAACTCTTCCAATGTAGGTACTAACTGATAGTCTGGGAAAGTGAAACAATGATGTACGGGATCAAAGAATTGGAACATCACACACATCATCTCTTCTTGGAAACTGGATGTAGCCAAACTGAGGAGTCGACCGTATTTCTTGGTAAAAGGAGAATTCCCGGGCACTCTTGAGGCTAACTCCTGAAGTTGAGGGTGTGCTTTTACAAAGCTGATTCAGATGGTGTTTCTTCGGACGAAATTCATGACCTACAAAACAAAAACAAAGATAAATTTCTAAATCCTTGAAATGGTTAGCGAGCATGCATATGATGCTTATGATGTTTATGATATTATGTACAAGTAAATATATACACACACAGTCAAACAAGTTCCTATGTTTTAGGCTTGCATGGGGTTTTATAGGTAAGTACCCTCTTGAAGTTTAGTTGGCTCAACCTGTCCTAATAGTGATCGGGTTCTAAAGGATCTCAATATCACCGACCTTTCTCTTAGGCATTGTCTCAGCACAATCAATCTTTTCTTGCGGCCGGGATATCCCAAAAGTCTAGCCTCAATGAGTGTAGTATCGAGTATCAACCAATTTTTAGCTCTACACCGAAACCGGTTATCTCACTACGTCCTAATGGCCAAGTTTGTTCAATTAGGGTTCTAAAGTCAGTTAGTGCTTCACGATGCCACTCAGTGGCCCCTTATTCTCCTCGATTCACCACGAGGAATACCGGTACCCACAAATGCGTCACACTAACATAGTCATTGTTTCAACCATATCGGTCTACACTGTACAATTTCTACAATCTATTGTTATTTACCTAAAAAGGTGTCCCAGATCCGGGTGAAGGATCAAAGCAAGCCCAATACAAAGAACAAAATATAAAGCATACAAAGAAACAAGTAAAAAAAGTGATCTAACCCTAAAGTAACCCCACTTTTAGTATTTTCCCCAGCAGAGTCGCTATTTCTGTGATACGGTGGAAGAACTGACTTGAGGTTTTGCATTTTGATCGCATTTGTGCGGATAGAAAGAGTCGCCACCGACTTTTATTTTATCCAAAAGGAAAGATAAAAAAGCACAGGAAAGACCTTTCGAGATTATTTCTCGGGTTCGGGGGGTGGATTATGAAGAGGGAAGGTACTAGCACCCTTTTCATCCGTAGTTATCTACGGGCTCTTAGTTACTCGCTAGATCACTTACTTTTTCTTTGACAATGTGCTTGTGGTGTGGGCTTTGAAAGTATTTTGAAAATATCTTTGTAATGGTTCTCGTTTCTATAAGAACGCGTACAAAGTTTTGTTTCGAAAGATAGTTCAAAGATGTATTTGTGGAATGTGTTTTTGAAAGTGGTTTTTGGAAAGATGTTTTGCAATGGTTTTTGTCTTTATAAGAACATATACAAAATGTTTTGTCTTTTTTTTGGAAATGTTTTGAGATGAAAGTGTCGGTGTAAAAAAGTTTTTTGTCGTGAATAAGTGAGTAACTAGGAGCGAATCTACCTACTCAAAAGGTCTTAAATATTCTTTTCCTCCTCCTTTAGATGTTTCTATCTTATCATTGATTTGGTAAGAAGCCCCATCTTTAGATGTGAAGGGACAGGCGCAGGTCAATTTTACAGTCATCGAAAGCAACTTATGAGACGCTTTAACAATTTCGTAAGGGACTAGATCATTTTACCGAAGGCAACATCGAGGGTCATCGAGGGACTACGATCTTTTTTATCGGATGGTCTTTGCTAAAACGCCCCATATTCGAGGGACATGACTGTGTTTTCCGAGGCAACGAGCGAGGTTACCCTAGAGGTGCGCGTGTGAAAAAGTGTGTTTGATTCAAGTTATTTTGTTAAAATTAGGTTATCTAGCGATTGATTTTATGTCTTGCCATGCACGCCTAATTACTATACAGTATAAGGAAAACAGTAAATTGCGGGAATTGAAATTATACGCTATTACAGAGTTTTCGGGAATGGGGGTAAAAATTTACAAATGGGGATGGATCAATGCGATTAAAAGTCCAAATAGGCAAACAATACAACCAAATCTAATCGAGCAATTAATCGAAATTACAACAAATTTATGAAGTAAAATTAACAAAGTAAAGATAAGGAAATAAAGATTCTTGGTATTTGTTTGAAAAGTTTAGAAAGAGAATAAAAAAAATCTATTCTATTTAAGAAAAATAATTAGCTTAAGAATTGAATAATTTTGGAATTAAAAAAAATGGTGGGCCTGGGCCGAACCGGGTCGATCCAGGGTCCACCTTTCTTGTAAAAGGGACGGGTTGATGAAACCCTAAGGGAAAACAAAAGAGGAAGAACCTCTTTCCCTGTCTCAAAATGAAAACTATGTGTTCAAATCTCCTTATCTCTTTCTTCTTCTTATCATTACAAACAACACACCATGAATTTATACAACAATGGATAATGCATGGACTAAATCAAAACATGGTGGGAAAGACAAACCTGAATCGGTGAGGGTGACGATGCAAGGGTGCGGTGGTCGCCGGTAGGCAGAGGGCGACACGACGGAGGCTAGGCTCGTCGCAGCTAGTCGCTTAAGGATGTTTGATATCGTGAACAGTGATGATGAAATAGCATTTGGGATGGTGTTGGTGACGATGGAACGATGATGGCGGTAACGGGTTTGTGAAGTTTTGATGGAAATAGAAGCTTTTTTTTTTTGGGTTTCTCTAATTTGGTGAGATCTTTTTATGCTTTCTTTGATTTCTGTATTTTGTTGTATTTTGTTGGTTACTGCAAGAAAATAGTTTGTTTTCTCTTTCTCTGATGAACAACCGTATCCCCCTTTTGGTTTTCTGCTATGGATTTTTGATGGCTTTTGACCTTACAGTGAGGTTTGGTTTTTTATCTTGGTTGGCCTTTTCTCTTACAGTGAGGTTTTTGGTTTTGTATCTTGGTCGGCCTTTTGCTCTTACAGTGAGGTTTCTGGTTTTATATCTTGGTGGTGCTGTGATTTTTGTTTTCTTTGGCTTTTTTGTGATATATCCTCTGCTTCCTTTGACCCTTGTTGCTAGTATATAAGAGATGTAATGAATTGGCTTTTGAGTAATTTTGGCTTGATGACCTTGGACTTTAGAATACAGATTAAGCTATATCCATTTTGGTGCAAGTTTGGGCAGGTTTTAGACTGTAATGCAGGCTGGTCATGGCAGGTTTTTGGACTGTTTTGGCTTAGGTGATAATTTTCTAACTTGTCCCTATCTTCTTTCCTCTTTCATCTTTCTATGAAACAAAAGCAGTTTTTTGCTTATTTTATTTAACATTCTGAAGGGTTTGCAGCATTAGAAAATGATGATGCATTTTG
Source organism: Vicia faba (assembly GCA_948472305.1). NCBI lineage: Eukaryota > Viridiplantae > Streptophyta > Magnoliopsida > Fabales > Fabaceae > Vicia > Vicia faba. The sequence goes on along the minus strand of OX451736.1, from coordinate 1,054,873,623 downwards.
TTCTAGATATGAGGTAATGTTAGCTTGCATATTGTTTGTTTTTTTTTCTTATTGCAGTTTTGTTCTATTGTGGCTTTTGTTTGGGCTGCTGTATTTGCTTATTGGCTTGTGCATTTGTTTGCAGCAGCTGCTTGCCTGTTGTTCTATAGTTATTTTGTTGCTTTGTTGCAGGCCTTTGTTTTATGTTAATGCTGCTGTGATTGTAGTTTGCTGTTTGTATGGCAGGTTGGGCAGCTTGCTGTTTTGGTTGGCTTTACAGGCTTTGGACAGCATGCTTGCTGCTATATGGCTGCCTTGCCTTGTTGACTTGCTTGCTACAAATGCAATGCAACCCTGTTTGTATTTTCCTGCCTTGTATATTTATTTCCTTTTTTTGTGAACCAAGAAAGGCAATTCTTTTTTTTTGATTTGCATTTGGGGAAAATGATTGTGATAAAACAAACAAATACTCTGATTCCATCTGCAAACCCTAGTGATGAATTAGGAGGAAATTTGGTTGAAAACTCCTTGTTTAAACTTCATTATCATGTTCTAATTATATCTTATTTTTCTTTGATTTGTTTCATGAATGGCAAGCAAGACTTGGATGCCAACGAAGATTGGATTGATCACTTGAAGATGAAGATGAAGACCCGAAGAAGCAAACAAGAAATTATCTTTGTAATCTTGAGATTCTTTGTAAACAAGAAAAACAAATTGTAAATCCATTTGTAATGTAAAAAAATATCAAACACTTGAATAAAATTTGATGTAGTAGAGTTTATTGTACAAAACTTGCAATCTTTGATTGAATACTTTGGATAAAAATCTTGCTTGATAACTTGCATTTTAAGCAAACACAATATGATCAGATAAATCATGTATTTTGCATTCTTAAACAAAATAAATGTTTAAGAGCTCAAAACCAATTGATTAATTGAATCCTCAATCATGGTTGTCTAAAATGATAGTCTTAATCTTCATATCTTATCCAAACAAAACATGCTCCTAAGAACAACATCAATCCTCAGTAAAATGTGGTTAAGAAAAATTTAAAATCAAACAAATGCCTTGCAACGATTCAATAGCTTTAAAATCTTCCAAGCCCAATTTTCCTTCAACCCTTTGAAGATAAACCCATGAACGGCATCACATATGACCATGATCAGAAATAAACGCCTCAAGGTCTTGTAATTTGAAACAATCACAATTCTTAGAGATCAGATGAGTGTTGTTTAATATTAGGTCAAAATTCATGATGCGACTTCTAACGTAATCGAATTTTGGTGATCTTCTGCGCATAATCAGCTCTTGACACGTGAAGAGAAATTTGAGATGGCATCAAGAAGAATTAGACGCAAAAAAACCGCTCAAAATATTGAATAATAAAGAAGTTACGATCGAGGTTTGTAAACTGACTTAAACAACCTTGAGGAGACATGATGATTTATTTGAAACCTTGACGACTCAATTTCCTTTGAGAAGTGCAAAACCCTAATTGCTGACTTGTTGCCTATGAAGAGAATCTGTTTGACCAACTTCTGAGCCAAATTAGGTTTTTTGAGAAACCCTAGGATAGCATTATGAATGAGAAATAAGAGGGCAAATTTTGGGGTACAACACATCTCATGCCAGTCCTTGTAGGTTATTGTCATTTTCTATATGATCTTTTTGATGTTCTTATTTGCGGCTTCGATAACGCCATTCATCTTTGGCCGGTAAGGGGAAGAATTATGGTGCTGGATCTTGAATTGCACGCACAGTGCGACGATCATAGTATTGTTGAGATTCGTACCATTGTCTGTGATGATCCTCTCTGGGATATCGTACTGACATATGAGATCCTGTTTAATGAACCGGGCAAAAGAAGTTGCCTCCACCCACTTCGTGAAATAGTCAATGGCCAACAGGATGAAACGGTGTCCATTAAAAGCGGTGGGCTTGATTTCTCCAATCATATCAATGCCCACATCGCGAATGGCCAGGGAGCAGTCAGGACATTCAGAGGAACTGGAGGTACATGCACTTTGTCAGCATAGATCTGACATTTGTGGCAGGTTCGTGAATGCTGGTAGCAATCTGCTTCCATGGTAGACCAGTAGTACCCTGCCCTTAGGATTTTCTTAGCCATCGTATGCCCACTGTAATGGGTGCCAAAAGTGCCTTCATGTAGATCAACCATGATCTTCTCTGCCTCAACCTTGTCTATGCAACAAAGTAATACAGAGTCGTGGTTGCATTTGTAGATAATGCCATTACAAAGGAAGTACTTATCATAGAATCTCCTTAAGAACTTCTTATCATTGACTTAAGCTCTTTTCAGATACTCTTGAGCCTCGAGATACCTCTTAACTTCGTGGAACCAAGGCTGGTCCACTACTTCTTCAGTATTGATCTCGTGATAGTGAGATGGTTCATCCATCCATTCAATGGTGATCTGGGGAGCCTCGTTATCCCATTTGAGTTTAAACATGGATGACATTGTGGCTAGCGCATCCGCTAGTTGATTTTCTTCTCGCGGGAAATGCTCGAAGGTAATCCTCTTAAAATGTGGGATTAATGTCAACACATGTTCTTTGTAGGGGATGAGGTTGGGGTGTTTCCTATCCCATTCTCCTTTTATCTGGCTGATGACCAAAGCTGAATCTCCGAATACACTTAAGGACTTGATCCCATAATCTATGGCAGCTTTGAGACCAAAAATGCACGCTTCGTACACTGCCATGTTATTTGTACAGTTGAAACAGAGTCTTGCAGTAAAGGGAGTATGACATCCTTCAGGAGATATGAGTACAACACCGATGCCATTGCCAAGTGCGTTAGATGCCCCATCAAAAACCAGGGTCCATCGGGATCCTTGTTCAGGTCCGTCATATAGTCTGAATTCTTCGCAGTTGTTTACCATCATGATGTCTTCATCTGGGAATTCGAACTTCATGGACTGGTAGTCATCCACAGCTTGATGAGCAAGGTGATCGGCTAGCACACTGCCCTCTATTGCTTTTTAGGTAGTGTACTGAATGTCATATTTCGTAAGGATCATCTGCCATCTCGCTATCCTCCCAGAGAGGGCAGGCTTCTCGAATATGTATTTTATTGGATCCATCTTGGATATCAATAAGGTAGTATGGGTAAACTTATATTGTCTTAGCTGGAGAGCATCCCATTCCAGAGCGTATCAAGTTTTCTCGAGCAGTGAATATCTTGTTTTACAGTCGGTAAACTTTTTTCTCAGGTAATAAATAGCATGCTCTTTTCGGCCAGACTCGTCATGCTGCCCCAGAACACACCCCATTGAATTTTCCAAAACAGTTAGATACATAATCAAGGGTCTTCCCTCTACTGGTGGTATCAAAACATGAGGTTCTTGTAGGTAATCTTTGATCTTGTCGAAGGCAGTCTGGCACTCATCATTCCATTTGACTACTTGATCTTTCTTCAGTTATTTGAAGATTGGTTCACAAGTAGCTATCAGGCGAGAAATGAATCTGGCAATGTAGTTTAGTCGTGCTAAGAATCCTCTGACTTCCTTCTCGGTGTTAGGAACATGAATTTCTTGTATTGCTTTCACCTTGGCAGGGTCCACTTCAATACCTTTACCACTGACGACAAAGCCTAAGAGTTTACCGGACCTCACCCCAAATGTGCATTTATTCGGGTTCAACCTCGGCTTGTATTTCTTCAGTCTCTCAAACAGTTTCTGCAAATGGTCAAGATGTTCCTCTTCAGCTTGAGATCTGGCTATCATGTCGTCCACATAGACTTCTATTTCGTGATGTATCATGTCGTGAAATAAAGCTACCATGGCACGTTGATAGGTTGCCCCAATATTCTTCAACCCGAATGGCAAAACCTTGTAACAAAATGTGCCCCACTGTGTGACAAAGGTCATTTTCTCCATGTCCTCAGGCTCCATTTTTATTTGGTTGTAGCCTGAGAAACCATCCATGAAGGAAAACACCTTATGATGTGTTGTATTGTCAACCAGAATATCGATATGGGGAAGTGGGAAATCATCCTTAGGGATTGCCCTATTCAAATCTTTGTAGTCCATGCACATTCGTACCTTGTCGTCCTTTTTAGGCATTGGAACAACATTGGCGACCCATTGAGGATAGGGGGTAACGAATAAGAATCCGGTGTTGAATTGTTTCATGACTTCGGCCTTGATCTTCTCTGACATGTCTGGTCGCATGAGACAGACTTTCTGTTTTACCGGAGGGCAGTCTTCTTTTGTTGGTAGACGATGTACCACAATATCAGCATCAAGTCCTGGCATATCTTTGTACGACCAGGCAAAGAACTTAACATAATCATGTAGAAACTGAGTCAGACGCTTCTTGACATTGGGTTCCAGATTGGCACCCACCTTGACTTCTTTCTTGTCCTCTTTGCTACCTAGGTTAACTGTGTCCATTGGTTCTTCGTGGGGATGAATGGTCCTTTCTTCTTGTTGTAGTAACCTGGCTAGTTCTCATGGAACTTCACAATCTTCCTCGCCTTCGTCTCCAGCTTGGTAGATTAGGTTTTCAGAGTCACAATGGGCCATAGCAGAATTGTTACCCATGGGATCCTGAGTGGATGTAGACCTATATTTTGAATGTGATTGTGTGTAAGAGTATATCTATCTTTGAAAGAAATAAAAATGTAAGAAATAAAAACAAGGAGCACTAAGTTTGTATGCAAAAGCGTCCATGATTCATTGATGACATATGAAAATGAAGTAACAACCCTTACAAATGGACCGTTGTGCCTCGGGTAAGACACAAGGTTTTAAAAGTCTGAATTGTTCAATTATTACAGGTCCGACAAAAATTTAAAGACAATTACTGTTGGATAAAAGTAATTGGGACAAAGTATTTAGCTTCCCAGTTGCTGAGTCCTCCATTGACAGTTGGGAAAATCCATTCCTCCAGGTCATAGCTGTCCCCATCATCCTCCATAGTGTTGACTTCGTGGTTGCTGATCTTCAAGGGTGGTCCCCCGGCACGAGCATGGCGTATAGCTTTCTGGGCTCCTGAAGTGAAACCCAGACCGAATTTGTCAGATTTGTATGGGATATCTGGGAGTTGGCCCCAAATAATGCACCTGCCTTCTTCGATCAATGCCTTGGCATCTTTCAGAGAAGACATCTTTAGCCGAGGTCTTGTAATCTTTGGGACTTGGGAAACAACCTTGGTTACTGCCACAGTTGGTGGGACTTCCTCGAAATGCTGAAACGGAGTTTCAATGAATTCACCATCCAATTCCATGTATCTGAAGGAGTTTAAGTGACTGACCATATATTCCTCTTCTCCATGGACAATAATGATTTTCCCCTTGGTTGGGTATTTCAGCATTTGATGTAAGGTAGAGGTGACGACACCAGTATGATGAATCCATGGTCGGCCCAATAAGCAGGAATAGGAAGGGTGAATGTCCATCACGTAAAACGTTGAATCAAAGGTTTGAGTTCTAACTTTTATAGGGATGTCCACCTCCCCATGCACCATTCTTTTTGAACCATCGAAGGCCCTTACCACTATGTTGCTGGGTTTTAAGGTCAAACCTTCACAGTCGAGTCTATCAAGAGCCTTCTTAGGAAGCCCATTCAAATATGAACCGGTATCAACCAAAACATGGGATAAAGTTATGCCATGGCATTCGACAGAGACATGCAATGCCTCATTGTGCTTCCTCCCTCTAGGTGTCAAGTCAGCATCAGAAAAGCCTAAACCATTGTCAGCGGTTAAACTGGCCACGCAGTCTTGGAACTGATCAACCGAGGTTTCTTGTGGCACATGGACAGTTTTAAGAAATTTCACCAAGGCCTTCGCATGAGCCTCGGAGCACAACAATAAAGCCAACATGGAGATCTTTGACGGAGTCTGCTCTAACTGTTCGACTATGTTGTAGTCGCTTCTCTTTATAATTTTCAGAATTTCTTCCATCTCCTTTTGGGAGGCCTCAGGGATAGATAATGTTTCCGCCTTCATCCGGACAGGCTCAACCAGAATTCCTTTGCCCCGAGTCTCGGCCGACTCAGTGGTAGGAGTGTCAGCAGGGGTAACCATAGGGATTGTAGTAGTAGTAGTGTCGACAGGAACAAAAACAAGGACGATCACAGGACCGGTAATAGTCTTTGGAGGAGCAATCTCTGGAGAGAAAATTCGTCCACTTCAGGTTATCTTGCTGGTTCTCGCAATATTACTGATGTCGGGGTCAACCTTCTCAAGAATTGAGTCTTCATCATCCAACCAATCTTGCTTGACGCTGTGATAGTAGACGTCGCCCCCATAGTTCCATGGGATAATTTTATCTGATGAGTACGAGATTGGACATGGCATAGTAATTATCAATGGAGCTACTTTAGGAACATATGTAATCCTAACGGGTACTTTGGTGGAGACCCTGGAAGGATTGACGGAACTGGTTACTACTGAAACATCTTTGTAAGAAATGGTTAGAACGGGAGTCTTTTCAAACAAAATCTCTTTGTCATCCATTAGGCGCTGAACACCTGCTTTCAATAAATGACAACTAGTTGGTATGGATAAACAAAAGTGACAGCCTTCATCATATTCCGAAAATAAACTGGCCTTCAATAGGTTCTTCTTGACGGTTAGGAGAGGAGTAACAAGTTCATCAACAACAGTAACAAACATATCATCTTCGACAGCGTTAACACCACGACCATGCTTGGGCATAGGAGCGGTGATAACATTTGGGATCTCAATAGCATCAAACTCAATTTCTTTTTCTTCAAGAAGGTCTTGCACCTTGTTTTTCAAAGCCCAACGGTTTTTGGTATCATGGCCTAGGCTTTCTGAATGGTAAGCACAACGAGCATTAGGATAGTAGTGAGGAGAGGTTGTGTTAGGATTCTTAGGGGCTTCCTTCAAAGTTACCATATTAGATCTCAACAAATGTGGCAGGACTTGAGATAGTGTCATATTAATCCGGGTAAGTTGTCTTACTGGTCTTTCTGTTCTAGGCTTATCATTCCTTTGTTGAGTAGGTGCAGGCTTAGGGATCATGACAGCCCCTACCATTGGTCGGTGTTCAGTCCTATCTTGATTTCTTTGAGGATATACAGCACCAACTTCTTTCTTCCCAATAATTGGTTTTCTTACAGCAGCGGAGGATGTATCTTTTTGGATCTTCCCACTCTTTCTCCGGTCAAGATTAATTCAGTGAAGCCTGCTGAAGAGCTTCCAATTAGATGATTAAAGAAAGGACCGGACAAGGTACCCAGAAACATGTCTACTAGCTCTCTTTCGGACAGGGGAGGCTGGACTGTTCCTGCTAAGTCCCTCCATTTCTGAGCGTAGTCTTTGAAACCTTCACTTGAAAACATAGCCATACTCTAGAGTTGAGTACGAGTAGGAGCAAGGTCTGCGTTATACTGATACTGCTTACAAAAAGCAGTGGCAAGGTCTTCCCAATTATGGATATTGGCCCTTTCCAGTTGATAGAACCAATCAAGTTGAGTTCCGGATATACAGTCTTGAAATAAGTGGACCCACAAATCTCTGTCAGCAGTGTGAGGCTGTATCTTCCTCACATAAGATCGGAGATGCATTTTGGGACATGAAATTTTGTCGTACTTAGAAAATATTGGTGCCTTGAATTTTGGTGGAATGACAATCCCAGACACCAAACCCAGCTCTTCAAAGTCTAGCCCGGGGACTTTTTGAATTTCCATTGCGCTTAGTCGTTCTTCCAGATGCTTGTATTTTTCGTCGACCGGGGGATACTGCTCTTTAGAGTAATTCTCTTCTTCTTCCTCTTCAGATTCTGGCTGGAAAACCGCTTATTTTCCTTTCCCTTCTTGATTACCTTTTTCACTATATGACGTTGCAAAGTCTAGGGTCTGTCTGGCTTGTCCTTGGAACCTTCTTCCCATATTCAGAACTCCAGTTATTTTCTTGGCTTTCTTCTTCTTTTCTTCAACCAACAAAGTTTTCAAATCTTCTTGTCCTTTGGCTAGAGTCAAGAACATCTGTTGAAACTGAGCATTTTACGCCTGGAGGTCTTTTACTGTCTTCTCGAGATCCATCTTACTGAAATAAACAGTAGAAAGATGAGGAGGCTTGTTGTAAGAAACCTGCTTATGTTATGATGAATGGTAAATGCATATGCAATAATTTCAAGGAAATTAGAGATTTAAATTTGATTTAGACCAAAAAGGAACACACATTATATTAATAAATCAAAGTTTGAGTACATCATGCCTCTTTGGGCTTACAAAGAAAATACAAAAAACTTTAAGATAAAAAAGTTGTGTGCATCCTCTTTGGCGTGACGTAGGCGTTCAGACTCCACTCCTCATGAAGCTGCTTGGTGAGTTCCAAAATCTTCTCCTCCCTGGCATAAATTTGGGCCTCAAAAGTGTCTCGCTCCCCTTTAAACTGTATCCAATCCCTTTTCAAGTCTTCGAGATAGGTGGGCATGTTAGGATGAAGAATAGTGTACGGGACATCTCCTTCCACAATAGGCTCTATAATAACTGGGAGAATAGAGGGATAAGGCATCATAAGACTTTGAGCATGAGCTCGTACCCATTTGAGATAAGGCTCAAGAGGGATGGAATTCTTGTGCCCCAATGTTTTGCTGTCAACTTTATGTACCATGCCCCAAGCTCTCATGAACCTTTTGCAGTAATCCTGAGCATCATTCTCGTAGTCGAAGACGATTCCTTGAATAAGTGCATCATGAGGACCATCCCTTCTTGCGTATCCAAATTGTCGTAGTGCCAAACAAGGATTGTAAGTGATTCCTCCCCTAATGCTTAAGAGAGGGACATTAGGGAATTCACCACAGCGATCGATAATGGTAACATTCTTCGAGGACCAGGGACACCAATGAATGCCTGAATGTGTAAGAGTCATCAGCTTTTGAGACCATCTCAAACCTTGTTCATTCTTTAAGACGAATCGGGGTAGGTGCGAAATAAACCACCTAGCCAAAAGAGGTGTGCAACACATAAGGGTTCCTCTCCTTTTTATAGTGCAAGTATGCAACGAATGTAGGATATCTCCAAGCAGAGTAGGCACTGGATTACGTGACAGGAAAATCTTAACTTCATTCACGTCTATGAGATGGTCAGGATTAGGAAACAGTACCAAACCATAGATAAGAATGGCTAACACCTCTTCAAAAGCTTGTAAGTCCAAGGTATCCCATAAATGGTGAGCTTTCTCGAACAAGAACTTAGCCAAAAAACCTTTGACACTTCTCCTGGTTTCCCAATTCACCACTACGTCAGACCGTTGCAAGGACAAAGCTTTAGAAATATCTTCAGGTTTAAGGTCTCTTTCCATACCATTTAAAGGTACCTTATTAAGGATAGGCATCCCCGACAGCAGAGAAAACTACTCCATAGTAGGCACTAACTGATAATCTGGGAAAGTGAAGCAGTGATGGAGAGGGTCATAGAACTGAAAGATCACTTTTAATATTTCTTCATCAGGGTTTGAAGTGACCAAGTTGAGAAGTCTACCATGTCTTTCTGTGAATGGAGAGTGTTGTACCCCAAAATTTTCCCTCTCATTTATCAAGATTTTTCTCACAAGACTTCTTGGACTCAAGACAGGATTAGGGTTTGGTCAGCTCAAGACATCTCATCTTGCACTGATAACCCAAAATTAGGGTTTGAGTTTGCACAAGGATTTTTGGACCACCAATGCTTCATGTGACTTTCATACATCATCTTGGACCCCTAAAATTGCTCATGTTAAGTTTAAAGCCTTGAACCACATTTTTGATCACTCAATTGGACAATTGACCTAAAAATCAGCTGTATTGGGGAAAAAGTCAACTATGGCCAATTTACAGTCAAAATTCATAATTTTTTATCCACATCAACATTTTAGACTCATATGTACCATTTGATCAAGTTTGGATCAGAACTCCTCAAGAAATTTGATCAAATCATCAAAAGGGCAAAATGGTCAAAATTAGGGTTTTGACTGAGAAAGGGCAATTTCTGATTTTTAACCTAGCCAATGACCAATTGAGTTCAAACATGATTACAAGGGTTCAATGGAATCATCTTGACCTAATTACATGGTTCAAAAGATCTCAAGTTCATTGGATTGACAGATGAATTTTGCAGTCAACAGATCAAAAGTCAATTGTACACTGAAAAAGTCAAACTTTGACGTTTTGGTCAAAATAAAGTGCCAAGGGTCATAATTCATCAAGATATGTCAAAATATGAAACTTGTTCACCAAGAAAACTAATTTTGAAAATTAGGGTTTTGAATTTGAAAATTTTCATAACTTAGAATTTTTCTAAGTATGAAAATTTTCTTAGTTTTTCCCAACTTTTCACCACTTTTTCACCATGATTCATTTTGATTCAATAAAAGTTCCCAACATTAAAGTTGTATTCCTCCATGAAATCTACAACTTTGCTTCACAAAATTTTCCATAAAGATGCTTGGATCTCAAGATATAAATTTGTGAATACATGCTCATGAACTAAATAACTTAGTGAAATTTTGACCTAATTTAGGCAGGTTTTGGACCCAACTTCATGGACATTTTTCACCTAGTTCCAAGAGGTATCTCAAAATTAATTTCAAATATGGATTATAGATAACATTTCAAGATTTCCAAAATTTCCAAAATTTCCAAGAAATCTCCAAGATCATTTTTGAGTAGGGAGAATCGAAGAAGGGAAGTTGGCATTTTATCACTTTTGTTCAAGCCATTTTTCACATAGCATCAAGTTGCAAATCCAATCCACGTTGTTTTTATCTTGCTTTACAGGTCCTAAGCTCACTTTAAACTCCATAATTAAATGCAAACTCGGTTGACAAAGGCATTATCTTTGCTTTTGAAGCTTTGTACAAGAGATAATTCCATTTTAGGCATAAAGTTCACATTGCCATTTTCATAAAGATGAGCTTTTGTAACTTTGTCCATCTTGAGCATTGAACTTGTTCCCTTGGTGCAAGTAATGTACACAGGTCTCAAGCAAATTGTACAAGTGCATTTCAGCTCTTAAGCAAGCAAGGACAAACATGTAGCATTGGTCATGTCACTTTACTTCAAAAGCAAGAAAGTTGGTGAAAAGGTCCAAAACTTGTACAGCTAGTAAGGGCTGACTTTTGTATAATTTCTATACAAATATATAAACTTATTGCAAGGCTTAACACGATTGAATTGAAGCTGAAACCCTCCAAAACTCAAAAACACCAAAATATTGTCCAAAAACTCAGAATCTGCAAAACCATAGCCAACACTCATTTGGCTCGTGCGTTTTGTGTTTAAACACTTCAAGCATCTCATAAACATCCTACCAAAGCAATCCAAGCCATCAACCTGGTTCTGTAACCCTTGTTTCAGCATCCACCAATTTCACTTTGGAAGCTTGCAACTTGACTTGTGCAGAGAGTTTCAGCCATCCTCAAAGCAAGATAAGCATTGGAATAGCTTCAGGGAAGTTCTAGGAAGCTCAAACAATCCTTAGGCCTCCATTAAAGTCCCTACATTGCTCTACTCGAATCCAACTGAAGGAGGTATTTTCTTGAACTCTATCCCTCTGAATAGGCATCCTCAAGCCACGATTTATGAAGAAAAAATGTATTCCATGTCATAATGAAACTGTACATATCCATACTTTTTATTTATATTAACTATGCTGAGAGAATTTGAAGATTCAATATGCTGAAATTTTTAGGTCACAAATTAGGGGTTCCAAAATTCTCTCTGATCTTTGAGAGTTAGGTTACAAAATTTATATTGTTGGAATCGTGAGCTCAAATGCCACATGTTTCATGTTATGAGTTTTTGTTTTTGTGCAAGCATGTGAGAGTTACAGGTTTGAACTATGGCGCGCGAAGAAGAAGACTGGTTGGAGGACAGGGATGAAGTCCTGGGATTTTTGGCGCCTTGGGCCTTTTTGTTTTTACTAACCAGACCTCCTGGTTTGCTACTACACCCCCTGGCTTATTTGTTATATTTTTCATATTTTTTTCATATTTTCATATTTATTGCTTTTGATTATTTTTTCTGAACAATAAAAAATCCTAAAAATAATTTCTTTATTTTTTGCAATTTTATTTTATTTTTTATTTTTTTTTGCATAAAAAAATAGTTTATTATGATAAATAGATTTTATTTTCTTAAATAACTTGTAAATATATTTAAAAATACTTAATATTTTTATTATATTATTTATACTCATAAATACCAATTTTTATGCATAATTAATTTTTAATATTTACATATAATATTATTTATTATTTTCTTGTACAAAAAATGGACAAAATAATAATAGGAAACATTATTTTCTTTTAATTAAAAATTAGGGTTTCACCCCTCCAAAAATAATTTTATTTTTTCCTTGTTCTTAGGGTTTAAATTAAATCATTTTCTCATACAAAAAAAAAATACCAAAACATTTTTTTACATAAATACATTGCATTGCATTTTAAATATTTGTATATTTATTTAATTCGCGCAATATTCGATTGTGTTGTAATAATATTTTTAGGTTTATATTTGTGCAAAATCCCCATTCAAAACTTGTATCCCCCCTCCCATAATAATTGTTGTAATAGCTTAGTTTATTTTACGCAATGTATTGCTTTATTTACTATGCTTAGTAACTAGGGTTTGCATGACAAGAACAAAAACAAAGCAAAATAGAAAACCCTAAATGCAAGACAAAGGCATGAAAATGATACACATTGCACACAAACACCCTTAGGGTTTCTCCCACTTGGTTGCCTAAATAAAAATGGCCATGTTACGCACGCGAAGTATCTTGGTAAAACAAAATAAACATAAGATCATAGTCCCTCGATGATGCTATTCAAAGGTTGCCTAAACAAAGATGATCTTAGTCCCTCAAAAAATTGCTAAGATACTTGGCAACATTGCTATCATGGTTATACAATGACCCACGCCCATCCCGTTTACATCCAAAGATAGGGTTGCTTACCAAATCAATGGTAAGTCAACAATGTCAAAGGAATAAAAATGCACAAGAAAGACATTTGAGTAGGTAGATAGCTTCTAGTTACTTGTTACATTTCAAAACAATCCTTGCTATTTTCAAAAAACAAACACACACACATTTCAATACATCTTACAAAACATTAAAAACATTTTCAAAAGACAAACATCTTTGTATGCATTCTTACGAACGAGAATCATTACAAAGATTGCCTGAACGAATGGCCTCTTTTACAAAATACTTTCAAAATCACACCAAACACCATTTCAAACAAAGAAAAGCAAGTGATATGAACAAGTAACTAAGAGCCCATGGAAAACCATGGATGAAAAGGGTGCTAGCACCTTCCCTTTTCATAATCTACCCCCCGAACTCAAGAAAACATCTCAAAGGTCTTTCCTGTGCTTTTTTACCTTTCCTTTTGGATAAAAGAAAAGTCAGTGGAGACTCTTGCTAACTGCAACATTTGTGAACACAAACGCAAAACCTCATGTCAGTTCTCCCACCGCATCACAGAACTGGCGACTCTGCTGGGGAGAATTCTAAAAGTGGGGTTACCTTAGGGTTTAGATCACCTTTATTTGCTTACATTGTTTGACTTGTTTGCTTTAAAATTATGGTTCTTTGTTTGGGTTTGAATCCTCTACCCAGATTTGGGAAACATTATAGGTAAATAGCAATACATTGTGGAAACTATGCGGGGTATACCGACATGGTCTAAGCAATAGCTATATTAGTGCGATATATTTGTGGATACCGGTAGCCTTTGAGTCAATCAAAGAGAATATGGGGCCGCTGAGTGATGTCATGAAGCACTAATGAACTTCTAGAACCTTTACTTGACCAACTTGGCCTTTTAGGATGTAGTGAGATGACCGACTTTGGTGCAATCCGAAGTTGGTAGATACTCGATTCTACACTCATTGAGGGTTGGTTTCTTGGAATATTTCGGTCGCCAATAAAGAGGCTTGAACTGAAATAATGAACAAGGAAACAATCCAGTGATATTGAGCTCCTTAGAACCCGGTAACTATTTCTAGGACAGGTTGAGCCAACTAAACTTCAAGAGGGTACTTACCTATGAAACCCCATGCAAGCCTAAACTAGGAATTTGCTTGATTTGCTTGTACATATATACTTGTGCATAACATCATGGACATCATGAACATCATATGCATTCACTAACTATTTCAAGGATTTTGGAGATTCATCTTTGTTCTTGTTTTGTAGGATATGGATTCACTCCGCAGGAAAACTATCCAAATAAACCTTGTAAGAATTCCTCCACAACTCAAGGAACTAGCTTCAAGGATTCCTGAGAACTCTCCATTCACCGAAAGACATGGTCGTCTACTCAACTTGGTCACTTCCAACACAGAGGAGGATATGATGAAAGTTCTCTTCCAGTTCTTTGACCCTTTACATCATTGCTTCACATTTCCTGACTATCAACTTGTGCCCACTTTGGAAGAATTCTCTCAACTTCTGAGGATTCCTATTCTCAATCAACTACCCTTCAACGGTACAGAAAGAGATCCAAAGCCAAAAGAGATTGCTCAATCTCTGCACTTGCACTCATCTGATGTCACAACTCATTGGGAAACTAGAAGTTGTGTCAAAGGCTTCTTGTCAAAGTTTCTGTTTGAGAAGGCCCAAAGCTGTTGGAATTCCCTAGACTTGCAAGCTTTTGAGGAGATTATAGCTCTTCTCATCTATGGGATGGTCTTGTTCCCCAATCCTGACCAACTCATAGGTGTAAGCGCTGTCAAAATCTTTATAACTCGCAATCCGGTGCCTGCATTGCTTGGGGATATCCTACACTCTTTTCACACTCGTACAATGAGGAAAAGAGGTGTTCTTATGTGTTGCACTCCTCTCCTAGCAAGATGGTTTATTTCTCATCTTCCCCAATCAGTCTTGAAGAATGAGCAAGGTTTGAGGTGGTCACAAAGGTTAATGACACTTAACCATTCAGATATTCATTGGTGTTCTCGATCCAAAGAGAATGTTATCATCGTTGACCGTTGTGGGGAACTCCCTATACTTGGCATTAGGGGAGGCATCACCTACAACCCATGCTTAGCTCTAAGACAGTTTGGTTATGCCCGAAGGGATGACCCACATGACATGATGATTCAAGGATTATTTTTCGACTATGACAACGACGACCAAGGACTTCGTCATAGATTCATCCGAGCTTGGAGGATGCCAAACAAGGTGGATAGAAAGACTTTTGGACACAAGAATTCCATCCCTCTTGAGCCTTACCTCAAGTGGGTACGGACCCGCGCTCAAAGTCTTATGATGCCTTACCCCTCCATTCTCCCAGTGATTATAGAGCCTGTTAAGGAAGGAGAAGTTCCATACACTATCCTACATCCTAACATGACGACATCACTCGAAGACCTACAAAGGGATTAGATACATCTCAAGGGAGAGCGCGATACTTTCGAAGCCCAATTCTACGCAAGCAAGAAGAAGGTTTTGGAACTCACTCGACTACTTCATGAAGAGCAGACTCTCAATACCTACATTGCACAAAAGAGGATGCACAATGTCTTTTTACCTTAGAATTTTGTATTATTTTTCCCAAGGGGCATTGATGTACTCAAGTTCTATTTTATTAATATGACGTGTGTTTCTTTTTTGTTTAAAACAAATTTGAATTTCTAAATCCTTGAAAGCATTGCATGAATACATATCATTCATCATAAACATAAACAGGTCTTTACAACAAGTTTCCTCGTCTCTCTATTGTTTATTTCAGTATGATGGATCTCGAACAAACCGTCAAAGATCTGCAAGCTCAGAACTCACAATTTCAACAGTTACTCATGACCTTAGCCAAGGGGAAGGAGGAGCTGAAGACTTTGCTAGAAAAAGAAAAAGAGAAAAAGAAGAAGAAGCCAGCTGGTGTGGTAATCATGGGCAGAAGATTTCAGGGACAAGCCAGAAGGACCTTAGATTTTCTAACAACAATTGATGAAGGGGAAAGAAAAGTAAAAGGGACGACAGTACCATCAGATTCTAAAGAAGAAGAGGAAGAGGAGGACTACTCTGAACAATAATACCCTCCGGCTGATGACAAGTATAAACACCTTGAAGAGCGACTAAGCGTTATGGAAATCCAGAGAGTACCAGGGCTAGATTTTGAAGAGTTGGGGTTGGTGTCAGGAATTGTAATCCCTCCAAAGTTTAAAGTGCCACTATTTTACAAGTATGATAGGGTGTCTTGCCCTAAAATGCACCTCAGATCATATGTCAGGAAGATTCAACCACACTCTGCTGACAAAGACCTGTGGGTCCACTTTTTCCAAGACAGTTTATCAAGAACACAACTTGATTGGTTCTACCAGTTGGAGAGGGCTGAAGTCCACAATTGGGAAGACCTGGCCGCCGCTTTCTATAAATAGTATCAATACAACACCGATTTGGCGCCTACCCGTACTCAGCTATAAAGTATGGCTATGGTTTCCAATGAGGGCTTCAAAGATTACGCCCAAAAGTGGAGGGATCTAGCCGGAAGGGTGCAACCCCCTCTATCTGAGAGGGAGTTGGTGGACATGTTCTTGGGAACTCTATCAGGTCCTTTCTTCAATCATCTGATTGGGAGTTCCTCTGCAGGGTTTACTGAATTGATTTTAACCGGCGAAAGAGTGGAGGCTGGTATTGAAGGAAAATTGCGATCAAAAGCGCAGCGGAATTTAAAATTTTCCTTTAGTGATCCTTACGAATGAGCATGGTCAGTGATAGAAATATTTACCTCTTGTGGCGATTCAGACCTTTGATGTTGTGATCACGAGCGTTGATGAAGAACAATGCCTCTACTCAGTCCACACGAACAGATCGCTTCCGGTCACAGTGCTAGCTGATCACGAACGAAAACCTTGAGTGAGAGAGAGAATCAAAAACGAAATTGCATCAAGTGAAATTGCTTCATCATAAGGGATCTATTTATAGAATCACTCGTGTGGGCTACAAGGTAAAAGCCCAATTAAGGCTATAAGCTAAAAGCCCAATTAAGCTTATGGACATCATACCTTATGATGTACCATATATCACTTATCCACGTGGTACCTTACCACTTTCCGTATTACACTTAAGTGCACCGTACCTTACGGTGTTCCTTATTTATTCTATCTCTCATCAACCTGTCCTTATGTGTGTGACCCTGTAGGTTTTCGCGACGTTGGCAATTATATTAAATCACACATTTAATATAATAAACAGTGAGCGGTATCTAGCAACACATCATTGTTACCCAAGTCACGAAAATGTCATGTGATCTGACCAAACCTTTTCCGTGATAATATTTGTGTTATACAATTACCCTTTTGCCCTCATGTCTATATTAAACACAAGGCATACACCGTGTCACCCTTGTCCAGTTCAATATTGGGCCCTTAGACATTTATCCTGTTATGCAGGATGAGCAAATTCCATCTAGGTCACTCATGTCCCTTAGCATGCTTTGTGAAGTACCCATCAACCGTCTTTATAGTCATCCAGTTACGGATGACGTTTGATCAACAATAAAGTACTTGACTCTACATCTAGGGTCCATAGTGGTTTCAGGTCGAAGGGTGGTATACACCATTATCATCATGAGAATAACTTATAACACTTTGCATAACATTCTATGTAGTATTCTCATAGCGGGTCAATCCAGTATAAATATTACTCCTAATATTCATACCTATGTCAAGACTTGATAACTCCTTATCTATGATCCATGAGATGTGATCATCAATCTATCTTCATAATAATCTTAATGCTTTAATGTTATCCCACTTCACATTAAAGCTTGACTACGGATACTTTAAGAATAGTGTCTTATGTTTAATGGGATCTCATGATTAAGTCACACTTAACATTTCATTAAACCAATAAACCATTCTAGGGACTTTATTATTTTGGAAAGAAAACATAATAAAGAAATGCCTTTTATTATTAATAAATAATTCGATACAAGTACCAAACGTATTGAAAGGACGCGTCTGCCTCAACAACTGTAAAAAAACCTTCATTGGAAGGAAGGAAGTATTTGTTGTCTATTCACAGAGGAATCAGGGAAGAACTGAGCACCGACCAACGGTAGGGGCCGTTATGATTCTGAAGCCTGCATCAGACCAGCCGAGAAATAACCAGCAAAGGGTAGAAAGGCCAGTTCGGCAATTTACCAAGATTAACATGACTCCAGCTCAAGTTCTACCACATCTCCTGAAGTTGAATCTGGCCACTTTGAAAGAGGCCCCAAAAAATCCCAATACTGCGTCTCCACATTACCATCCGAGCGCTAGATGCGCGTACCATTCTGAAAGTCCAGGGCATGACACCAATAACTGTTGGGCTCTGAAGAACAAAATTCAGGACCTAATAGATGCGAAGGAAGTTGAGTTTGAAGCGCCTGAGAAACCAAATGTTATTTCCTCTCCAATGCCTAGGCATGGTCACAATGCCAACGCTATTGAAGAAGATCTATTTGTTGCTACCGTAGATAAACTGTTAACTCCGCTCCCGACCATTAAGTTGAATATGTTAAAAGCTGGTATTTTCCCAGGTTGTGACCAAGACTGCCATGTTTTCCTGTCCTCATCATTTGACTGCCCTCTGTTGAAAAAAGGTATCCAACGACTGATGGATAACCAAGAAATTTTGTTTGAGAATGCTCCTGTTTCACCCGTTCTAGTGAAAGAAGTTTCTATCATAACCATCTATGCCAATCCTTCCAGGGCCCCAAAAAGACCCGTTAGGATTACACCTGCTCCAAAGACTGCTTCGCTCAAGATTACAAT
Source organism: Vicia faba (assembly GCA_948472305.1). NCBI lineage: Eukaryota > Viridiplantae > Streptophyta > Magnoliopsida > Fabales > Fabaceae > Vicia > Vicia faba. The sequence goes on along the minus strand of OX451736.1, from coordinate 1,054,854,900 downwards.
GCTCGGGCCTGCCCCATACGAATCAGATAAAACAATACCATAGAACTACGGTGGAGAAATCTACTACCATGGTATTAAACAGGATGAACTGACTGTCGAGGAATAAAGCCCCGAAGAAGACAATTCCGAAATTAGCAATATTGTCGGAACTAGCAAGATCACCCGCAGTGGTAGGATCTTCTCTCCAGAGATTGATCCTCCAACAACATTCTTTGGACCTGTGGTCGTTCCGAAGATTACCACTGTACTAGTGATTATACCCACAAGCGTCCCTACCAACAAAGACAATACAATTCCTATCCCTGCTTCCACTGCTGAGAATAAAGGAAAGAACATTCAAGAAGAGCCTGTCCGAATGAAAGCTCAATCACTAGCTATTCCCGAAACATCCAAGAAGGAAATGGAAGAAATCCTGAGGATAATAAAGAAGAGTGATTATGATGTGGTTGAATAGTTGGGGCCAACCCCTTCCAAGATCTCTATGCTAGCTCTGCTGCTGTGCTCTGAAGCACATGCGAAAGCTCTGGTAAAATTGCTGAAGACAGCTCATGTGCCGTAAGAGACGTCTGCTGACCAGTTCCAAGACTGTGTGGCCAGTTTGACAGCTGATAATGGCTTGGGTTTCTCCGATGCTGATTTGACACCCAGAGGGAGAAAACACAACGAGGCATTACATGTCTTAGTGGAGTGTAGAGGAACAACCCTAGCCCATGTCTTGGTGGACACGAGATCATCTTTGAACGTCTTACCGAAAAAAGCCCTTGATAGATTGGATTATGAGGGGCTGACTTTAAAACCCAGCAACATAGTGGTGAGAGCTTTTGATGGTTCGAAGAGGATGGTCCACGGGGAGGTGGACATCCCAGTAAAGGTGGGAACTCAGATCTTCAACTCAACCTTCTATGTGATGGACATCCGTCCCTTCTTATTCCTGTCTGTTGGGACACCCTTGGATCCATAATGCCGATGCTGTCACCTACACTTTGCATCAGATGCTGAAGTACCCTGTCCAAGGGAAGATCATAATTGTCCATGGGGAGGAGGAGTATATGATTAGTCATCTGAATTCCTTCCGTTATGTGGAGTTAGATGGCGAGTTCATAGAGACCCCTTTCCAACATTTTGAAGAAGTCTCTCTAGAAGTAGCGACGACCAAGGCAGTATCCTCGATTCCTAAGATCACAAGACCTCCACCTCGGATGTCGTCTCTAAAGGATGCAAGGGAAGTAGTGGAAGAGGGAGGATGCACCATCTGGGGGCAGGTTCCAGACATTCCCTACAAATCAGACAAGTTTGGCTTGGGGTTTACTTCGACTGCTCAGAAGGCCGTGCGTCGTGCCCGTGCTGGGGGGCCACCTGTAAAGATTAGCAATCAAAGCGTCAATGCGGTAGAAGACAATGAAGAGGATGGCAGACTGAAAGATTGGCTATTTCCTACTGTCAGTGGAGGACTTCGCAATTGGGAAGCCAGAGACTTCATCCCAATAACTTTCATATCTCAGTAATTTATCTTTTACATTTCTGTTGGACTTGTAATATTTCTCGAACAATTCGCACGTTAAAAACCTTGTGTCTTACCCGAGACACAATGGTCCATTTGTAAGGGTTTTTATTTCATCTACATATGACATTCAATGAATCATGGATGCTTTTTCACATATAAACCTTTTGTGCTCATTGTCTTTCTTTTACATTTTATTATTTTAAGATGACTATACCCTTACACACACCCACACTCACAAATGCAGGTACCCTTCCATTCCGGATCCCATGGGTAACGATACTGTTATAGCCTTCAGTGACTCTGAATATCTGATCTACCAAGCCAAATACGAAGGTGAGGAAGATTGTGAGGTGCCAGGGGAATTGGCCAGACTACTACAGCAAGAAGAAAGAGCAATTCAGCCTCATGAGGAGCTGTTGGATACAATCAACTTGGGAACCGAGGAAGATAAAAAGGAAATCAAAGTGGGTGCCAATCTAGAGCCAAGTGTCAAGGAGCGCCTAATTCAGCTATTGCATGATTATGTTGAGATCTTTGCCTGGTCATATGAAGACATGCTGGGACTCGATACAGACATTATGGTACATCGTCTACCCACAAGAGAAGATTGTCCACCAGTGAAGCAAAAAGTCCTCCGCATGAGACCTGACATGTCAGAGAAGATCAAAGCAGAAGTTATGAAACAGTTCAATGTTGGATTTCTGGCTGTTACTTCTTATCCCCAATGGGTGGCCAACATTGTTCCCGTGCCTAAAAAGGACAGCAAAGTAAGAATGTGCGTGGATTATAGAGATTTAAACAGGGCCAACCCTAAAGATGACTTTCCACTTCCACACATCGACATCCTGGTTGACAATACAGCCCAGCACAAAGTATTTTCTTTCATGGACGGATTCTCAGGCTATAACCAGATTAAAATGGCACCTGAGGACATGGAGAAAACTACATTTGTCACACAGTGGGGTACGTTCTGCTACAAAGTGATGCAATTCAGACTGAAGAATGCCGAGGAAACCTATCAACGTGCCATGGTAGCTTTGTTTCATGATATGATACATCATAAGATAGAGGTATACGAAGATGACATGATAGCCCGATCACAAACTGAAAAAGAACACCTTGATCACTTGCAAAAGCTGTTTGTCAGATTAAAGGAGTACAAGCTAAGATTGAACCTAAACAAGTGCACATTCGGAGTCCGGTCCAGTAAACTCTTAGGTTTCATTGTCAGCAACAAAGGCATCGAGGTTGATCCTGCCAAAGTTAAAGCAATACAAGAAATGCCCGCTCCTCGCACTGAGAAGGAAGTCAAAGGTTTTTTGGGGTGCCTAAACTATATTGCCAGATTCATTTCTCACCTAACGTCTACTTGTGAACCAATCTTCAAGATGTTGAAGAAAGATCAAGTAGTCAGATGGAACAATGAATGTCAGATTGCTTTCGATAAAATCAAGGAGTATTTACTAGAACCTCCTGTCTTGATGCCACCAGTCGAGGGAAGACCGCTAATCATGTACCTGACCATCTTAGAGAATTCAATGGGGTGCGTATTGGGGCAGCATGACGAGTCTGGCCGAAAAGAGCACGCTGTTTATTACCTAAGAAAAAAGTTTACTGACTGTGAAACCAGATATTCACTGCTCGAGAAAACTTGTTGTGCTTTGGCATGGGCTCCTCGCCGGCTAAGACAATATATGTTGACTCATACCACTTTGCTGATATCTAAGATGGATCCGATAAAGTACATCTTTGAGAAGCCTGCTCTGTCTGGGAGGATAGCCAGATGGCAGATGATCTTAACAAAATACGACATACAGTACACGACCCAAAAAGCTATAAAGGGCAGCGTATTAGCTGATCATCTGGCTCATCAAGCTGTAGAAGATTACCAGTCCATGAAGTTTGACTTCCCTAACGAAGACATCATGACGTTGGACAACAGTGAACAAATCAGGCCATATGACGGACCTGGACAAGGATCCCGATGGACCCTGTACTTTGATGGGGAATCCAATGCACTTGGTAACGGTATCGACGCTGTGCTCATATCTCCAGAAGGATGCCATACTCCTTTCACTGCCAGACTTTGCTTCAACTGTACGAACAACATGGCAGAGTACGAAGCATGCATCTTTGGTCTCAAGGCTGCCATAGAATTGGGAATCAAATCTTTAGATGTGTTTGGGGACTCAGCTTTGGTCATCAGTCAGATCAAAGGAGAGTGGGACACTAAGCATCCAAACCTCATCCCTTACAAAGAACATGTTTTGACATTGCTACCACATTTCGAGCAGATTACCTTCGAGCACTTCCCGCGAGAAGAAAATCAGCTAGTAGATGCTCTAGCTACAATGTCATCTATGTTTAAACTTAATTGGAATAACGAGGCTCCCCAGATTACCATTGAACGGATGGATGAACCGGCACACTGTCACGAGATTAATACCGAAGAAGTAGTGGACCAGCTGTGACTTCATGAAGTCAAAAGGTATCTTGAGGCTCAAGAATATCCAAAAGGAGATTCAGTCAATGAAAAAAAGTTATTAAGGAGATTCTCAGCAAAGTTCTTCCTAAGTAATGGCATCTTGTACAAGCGTAATCATGATTCTATTCTGCTCCGTTGTGTGGACAAGATTGAAGATAAAAAAATCATGGCTGAATTGCATGAAGGCACCTTTGGCACTCACTCTAGTGGGCATACGATGGCGAAGAAAATCCTACGGGCAGGCTATTATTGGTCTACCATGGAAGCTGACTGCTATCAACACTCCCGGACCTACCATAAGTGTCAAATCTATGCAGACAAGGTGCATGTGCCTCTGGTTCCTCTAAATGTCTTAACAGCTCCTTGGCCCTTCGCTATGTGGAGAATAGACATGATTGGAGAGATCAAGCCTACAGTTTCCAATGGACACCGCTTCATTCTGGTGGCCATTGACTATTTCACCAAATGGGTCGAAGCAGCTTCCTTCACATCAGTTACTAAGAATGTTGTTGCCTGCTTCATCAAGCAGAATCTCATTTTCCAGTACGGTATCCCGGAAAGGATCATCACTGATAACGGTACAAACCTTAACAATACTATGATCACCGCCTTATGCGAGTAGTTCAAGATTCAACATCACAATTCATCCCCCTATCGGCCAAAGATGAATGGTGCAGTCGAAGCTGCTAATAAAAACATTAAAAAGATCATACAGAAGATGACAGTCACCTACAAGGACTGGCATGAAATGCTACCATTTGCTCTCCACGGGTATCGTACCACGGCTCGCACATCAATTGGGGCAAAACCCTATTCTTTGGTTTATGGCATGGAGGCTGTCTTGCCTATCGAGGTTCAGATCCCCTCTTTAAGAATCATGAAAGATACAGGTTTGAGTGAAGACGATTGGATCCAGACCCGGCTTGATCAACTGAACTTAATTGATGAAAAAAGACTTACTGTTGATTGCCATGGTCAGACGTATCAAAAACGGATGATCGAGGCTTTCAACAAGAAAGTCAGACGCCAGATATATCAAGTTGGAGATCTAGTGATCAAGCGCATCATCTTGCCACAAAGTGATCCCATGGGCAAATGGACTCCTACCTATGAAGGACCATTTGTAATCAAGAATATCTTTTCTGGTGGGGCAATGATCTTAACCACCATGGACGGTGACGACCTGCCACACCCTGCGAACACATACATAATCAAAAGATACTACGCATAAAAGACCTGCTAGTTTGACACATCTAGGCAAAACAAGGGCATCCCGGCGAACCAAAAAGGTTCGGGAAAAAATTAGGGATAAAATAAAAAAAAATCTGTACATCCGGAAAGTTGAAAACCCGAAAGGGAGACTTGGGCAAAAAAGGGTTTCCCGGTGGACTGAAAACCTGAAAGGGCGGTCCAGGCAAAAGTTAGGGAATTAAAGCGTATGACTATGTCTCGTCGGATTACTTTAAGGACAATCTCTTCACGGACAAACCCGGGGCCTCTGATAAATTTAATCATCTTCGAATGAAGCAATGAATGGACAAGATACTCAGAGACATGAAGGCTATAGCAGAATGGGAACCCCATGGGATTATCACATATAGCTATATTTTCTTTGTATAAATTTTTCTTACTTTTATGACACCATCCTCTTACTAGGATGTTTGTCTCCTTTGTACAAAATACTTATTCAAAGTAAATACAAAGATGTCTTTTCAAAGTACAGAAAACTACTTGCCTTTTTCTTTACACTTGTGTTTTTATTTGCAAAAACGTCAAATGATTCATTAATGAACATATGCATTTGAACATAATTACTATTTACAAATAAACATAATGGAAAAGAACAATTACTGACAGGTTGAAAGAATAGGAAAACGTCTTTAGGCTATTCCAGGAGCAATCCCTACAGTACATCATTAAGATCCCCAGTGGAGCTGAAACTATCAATCCCCAGCAGAGCCAAAACTTCGAACTATCAATCCCCAGCGGAAACCATTCAGTTGCTCCAAATTCCCCAGCAGGTCATCTTGAAGCCTGAAAAGCAACCGGATAACAGTTAACTTTTGTCTCTCCCCAACCTAGGATAATACCCCAGTAAAGTGGAAGACGACCGAAACTCCTGAACTTTTTCCAAACAGGAATAAGTTTTCTTCCCCACAGAGTTTTCTTTATTCCCCAGCAGAACAAGGATTCCCATTGTGTGATCCCCAGTAGAAATCAGCAAAATTCTCTGGATTCCCCAAACAGATTACTCAAGCAGTATATGGCATTGCTCGCAACAAAATTTTTGTCACTACTCCGACTTCAAGACATGAAGAATCCACATATCCTCAGCAGCAGTCAAGGATTTATTTTCCTCGGCAATACAGCAAATCAGCTTACATGCGCATACATTACATCCATATATCATAAACATTGATAAAGTACATATATTGCATCATACATTTCATGCAACATAACTTTGTGTTTTCAGCTAACATTTTACCCTTTTCAAGATAAGATTAATAGCTACCGTTTAACAATATACAATCAAGATACAGTTCAGATACACTCCAGACACGGAAGTCATTCTGGTACTCATTCAGATTCAGCTTTCAGATACAGTTCAGATACACTCTAGACACGGAAGTCATTCTGCTACTCATTCAGATTCAGCTTGCAGATACAGTACAGATACGCTCCAGACACGAAAGCCTTTCTGATACTCATTCAGTTTTCAAATTTAGATACAGTCTAGATAGGCTCCAGATGCGGATGCTATTCTATTACTCATTCAGACCTCAACTTCAAGATACAGTCCAGATACGCTCCAGACATGGTTGCCATTCTGTCGCTTATTCAGACTTCAACACCCAGATACAGTTCAGATACGCTCCAGATACGGATGCCATTCTGATACTTATTCAAATTCAGATTTCACACTCTTGATACAGTACGGATACGCTCCAGACACGGATGTTATTTTCTTTCTCATTCAGATTTTGAGTCTCTAGATACAGTTCAGATACGTTCCAAATATATATACCATTCTGATAGTTATTCTTCTGACTTACAACTTACAACTCAACAAACATTCTTGGATGGCATCTACAAGCCCATATCCAACAAGATTCTATCACCTCTCCAAATGGCATCTTTAAGCCCATTCCCTCAACTACACTTTGACGAGTGCAAATTTATGGGCACTCTAGTGTCCAATCATCTTTTACCTTCGAGTCACGAACGACAAAACTAGCCAATCTAACTCTTCAGGTTCAAGAAGATTGAACAGGGGCAGTTGTTGTACCCCAAAATTTTCCCTCTCATTTATCAAGATTTTTCTCACAAGACTTCTTGGACTCAAGACAGGATTAGAGTTTGGTCAACTCAAGACATCTCATCTTGCACTGATAACCCAAAATTAGGGTTTGAGTTTGCACAAGGATTTTTGGACCACCAATGCTTCATGTGACTTTCATACATCATCTTGGACCCCTAAAATTGCTCATGTTAAGTTTCAAGCCTTAAACCACATTTTTGATCAATCAATTGGACAGTTGACCTAAAAATCAGTTGTATTGGGGAAAAAGTCAACTATGGCCAATTTACAGTCAAACTTCATAATTTTTGATCCACATCAACATTTTAGACTCATATGTACCATTTGATCAAGTTTGGATCAGAACTCCTCAAGAAATTTGATCAAATCATCAAAAGGGCAAAATGGTCAAAATTAGGGTTTTGACTGAGAAAGGGCAATTTCTGATTTTTAACCTAGACAATGACCAATTGAGTTCAAACATGATTTCAAGGGTTCAATGGCATCATCTTGACCTAATTACATGGTTCAAAAGATCTCAAGTTCATTGGATTGACAGATGAATTTTGCAGTCAACTGATCAAAAGTCAACTGTACACTGAAAAAGTCAAACTTTGACTTTTTGGTCAAAATCAAGTGCCAAGGGTCATAATTCATCAAGATATGTCAAAATATGAAACTTGTCCACCAAGAAAACCAATTTTGAAAATTAGGGTTTTGAATTTGAAAATTTTCATAACTTAGAATTTTTCTAAGTATGAAAATTTTCTTATTTTTTCCCGACTATTCACCACTTTTTCACCATGATGAATTTTGATTCAAGAAAAGTTCCCAACATGAAAGCTGTAGTCCTCCATGAAATCTACAACTTTGCTTCACAAAGTTTTCTCTAAAGATTCTTGGATCTCAAGATATAAATTTGTGAATACATGCTCATGAACTAAATAACTTAGTGAAATTTTGCCCTAATTTAGGCAGGTTTTGGACACAACTTCATGGACATTTCCACCTAGTTCCAAGAGGTATCTCAAAATGAGTTTCAAATATGTATTATATATCACATTGCAAGCTTTCCAAAATGTCCAAGAACTCTTCAAGATCATTTTTGAGTAGGGAGAATCGAAGAAGGGAAGTTGGCGTTTTATCACTTTTGTTCAAGCCATTTTTCACATAGCATCAAGTTGCAAATCCAATCCATGATGTTTGTATCTTGCTTTACAGGTCCTAATCTCACTTTACACTCCATAATTAAATGCAAACTCAGTTGACAAAGGCATTATCTTTGCTTTTGAAGCTTTGTACAAGAGATAATTCCATTTTAGGCATAAAGTTCACATTGCCATTTTCATAAAGATGAGCTTTTGTAACTTTGTCCATCTTGAGCATTGAACTTGTTCCCTTGGTGTAAGCAATGTATACAGGTCTCAAGTAAATTGTACAGGTGCATTTCAGCTCTTAAGCAAGCAAGGACAAGCATGTAGCATTGGTCATGTCACTTTACTTCAAAAGCAAGAAAGTTAGTGAAAAGGTCCAAAACTTGTACAGCTAGTAAGGGCTGACTTTTGTATCATTTCTATACAAATATACAAACTTATTGCAAGGCTTAACACGATTGGATTGAAGCTGAAACCCTCCAAAACTCAAAAACACCAAAATACTGTCCAAAAACTCAAAATCTGCAAAACCATAGCCAACACTCATTTGGCTCGTGCGTTTTGTGTTTAAACACTTCAAGCATATCATAAACATCCTACCAAAGCAATTCAAGCCATCACCCTGGTTCTGTAACCCCTGTTTCAGCATCCACCGTTTTCACTTTGGAAGCTTGCAACTTGACTTATGCAGAGAGTTTCAGCTATCCTCAAAGCAAGATAAGCATTGGAATAACTTCAGGGAAGTTCAAGGAAGCTCAAACAATCCCCAGGCCTCCATTACACTCCAGACACGGAAGTCATTCTGATACTTATACAGATCTCAACTTCAGATACAGTCTAGATACGCTCCAGACACGGTTGCCATTCTGTCACTCATTCAGAATTTATGTCCAGCACATAGATGCTCCATACACAGATGTTTCTCTGTTACCCAATCAGAATACATATACACTCCAGACACGACAGTCGTTCTGATATTCATTCAAGAATCAAATAAAATTACAGCTCGGATACGCTCTAGACACGGACGCCATTCCCTTGCTCATACGAATCTAGTCTCCAGATACAACTCAGATACGTTCCAAATACGGGTACCATTCTGATGTTCATTCTACTGATTTTCAACAAGCAGGTTTTGGATGGCATCTCTAAGCCCATCTCCAGCAAGATTCTACCATTTCCAAATGGCATATTTAAGCCCATTCCCTCAGTCAAAATTTGACGAGTGAAAATTTACGGGCACTCTAGTGTCCAATCCTCTTTTACCTTCGAGTCACGGAAGGCAAACTTGCCAATCTAACTCTTCAGGTTCAAGAAGATTTAACAGGGGGACTGTTGTACCCCAAAATTTGCCCTCTCATTTTATCAACATTTCTCATCACAAGGCTCTTGGAACTCAAGATCAAGCTAGGGTTTGCTCTGCTCAAGACATCTCCTTACACTGATGACCTAAACTAGGGTTTGAGTTTGCACAAGGATTTTTGGACCTTCAATGCTCAAAGTGAATTTCATATTTCATATTGGACTCATAAGTTTGTCCATACCAATTTTCAAGCCTTGAATCAAATTTTTGCCCAGTCAATTGGACAGTTGACCTAGAAATCAGCTGTATCAGGGAAAAAGTCAATTGTGGCCAATTTACAGTCAAACCTCATGAATTTTGACCCACATCAACATTATGATCTCATATGAACCATTGTATCAAGTTTGGACCATAACTCCACAAGAAATTTGATCAGATCACCAAAATGGCAAAATGGTCATTCTTAGGGTTTTGACTATACAAAGGCAATTTCTGACTTTTTGACCTAGCCAATGGCAAATAAGGTTCAACCATGGACTGAAGGACTCAATGAAATCATCTTGACTTATTCAACAAGTTCAAAAGATTTCAAATGCATGGGATTGACAGATGAATTTTTCAGTCAACTAATCAAAATTTGACTGTACACTGAAAAGTCAAACTTTGACTTTTTGGTCAAAATCAAGTGCCAAGGGTCATTTTTCATCAAGATGTGTCAAATTATGAAACTTGTTCATCAAGAAACCCAAAATTGCAAATTAGGGTTTGAAATTGAAAATTTTCATAACTTAGAATTTTTCTAAGTTATAAAAATTTCTTAATTTTTCCTAACTTTGCCCCACATTTTCACCATGATGCAAATGAATTCAAACAAAACCTACAACATGAAAGTTGTAGTCCTCCACAAAGTCTAAAACTTTTATTCACAAAGTTTTCTCAAAAGAAGCTTGGATCTCAAGTTATGATTTTTGGAACAAGGGTCCCTAAAACTTTTAACTTAGTGAAATTTTGCCCTAGTTTAGGCAGGATTTTGACCTATCTTCTTGGCCATTTTTCACATTGTTTCACTTGTAATCTCAAGTTTCATTTCAAATATGGATTGTAGAGCATGTTACAAGCTTTCCAAATTGTCCAAGAACTCATCAAACACATTTGTGGTTAGGGAGAATCGAAGGCTTGAAGTTGGCAAAAACTCATTTTTCATCCATGGCATATTCATGTTCATACAAGTTGCATTTTCAAGCCAGCATGCCTTACACTAGTTTGCAGGCCTCTAAACCACTTCACACTCCATAATTAAATGCAAATCCATCAATCTAAGCTTTTGTTTTGTTCATTTGGGCATTGTACACAAGATTAGGCCCTAAGTAGAAAAAGGCAAATTTCCATTTTTGTTTAAGTATGCTTTATGTCAAACCAACAATCCTTGAGCATTGGTCCAAGATCTCTTGCAGCAAAACAAATCCACAAATCAGAGGGGCCAAGAGCAGTGTATGCAAGTATATTTGATAGCCTGTACAGACCTGTAACTTAACTTCCACATTCTTACTTCAAAAATAAGAAACTTATCAAAATCCTTAGAACTTGAAAACCAGTCAATGTTAACTTACACAAACAGCTTGAACATATTTCTCACACCCCTTTGAGCTAGAAACACGATTGCTTGAGCCCCAAAACACCCCATAGCCAGAAATCACATTCCTTTGGCAAAACAGGGCAGGTTCTGCAACTTGAGTGCCATAGCTCATTTGGCTCGTGTGTTTTGCCCCAAGTTGCTTCAAACACCTTCCATTCAACTCACGCAAGCTATCCCAAACCTCAAATACCAACTGTAACTCCATTTACAGTGTTCACCATTTTCATTTTGAGCTTGTGCAGGTTGAGATCTATAAACTGATTCAAGGACATTCAAGGCAAGCTAGCTATTGGAGAAGGTCAAGTTAAGTTCAGGCAAGCTACCATACATCTCAAGCCTTATTGAAAAGCACTATATTTCCCTACACGAATCCAACTGAAACAGGTTTTTCTTCACTTTCTATCTCTCTATTTAGGAACATTTAGCCTTATGTTTGTGAATAAAAAATGTAGTTTTCATTGCCATGAAGTTGTACATATGCTCAGTTTTCATTTATATTAAGTGTGCAAGAAGAATTTCATCCATGAACATGCTGAAAAAACTAGGTCAGATTTTAGGGCCAGAGAAATTCTCTCTGGTCTTTGAGAGTTAGAACAAGTTGTTTATATGGTTGGAATCGTCTTGACATTCTCTACAAGTTTGATGCTGTGTGTTTTTGCAATAGATCACGTATACAGGATGTCCCAAGTTTGTACAGGCGCGCGCGGTTTTCAAATCTGGAGGTTGAAGATGAAGCTGGCTTGGGCTGGGCTTGGCTTGGCTTGCTTTTGACACCTCCCATTTTCATTTTTGCACCCCCTGGCCCATTTTCTTGTATTTTTACATTTTTGCATTTTTGTTTTCTTTTCTGATTTTGTTTATTTATTTCCAAATATAAAAAATGCTTAAAAAATATTTTCATAATTTTTTGCATTTATTTGGCATTTTATTTTAATTTTTCTAACATTGAAGGCATTTAAATACTTTTTTTTATTTATAAAGACTTGAATATATATATATATATATATATATATATATATATATATATATATATATATATATATATATATATATATATATATATATATATATATATATATATATATATATATATATATATATATATATATATATATATATATATATATATATATATATATATATATATATATATATATATATATATATATATATATATATATATATATATATATATATATATATATATATATATATATGTATGTATACTTTTATTTTTGTTTCTTTTTTTATTCACATTGAAAATATTATAATAAATATAATTTATTTTGTACATATTTTATTTAATATTATATTATACATATTTAATATATTTAATATAAATATATAAATATATATTTTTTATTTTATTAAATACTCTAGAATAAAAATATACAAAATATTACATTTTTATTTTTATATTTATTTACACTAAAAAATACTTTTTTCTAAGTATATTTTATTTTTACATATATTAATATATTTTATTGTATATAAATTATATATTGTATTTATTTTCTTAAAGAAATTAGGGTTTACCCTTAAACAAATAAAATTAATCTTTATTTATTTATTTTTTTATACTTTTTTACATTAAAAATACTTTTACATACATAAACAAACCAAAACCTTTTTTTTGCATAATTCATATTATTTGATATATTTATTTATTTTGTTTATTTAAATATTGTCCATTCAAGTATTTATGCATTGTGATTCAATTTGGATGTAATAGTAAATTAGGGTTTATATTTCTTGTCAAATACCCCCCATTCAAAGATTGTACCCCGATCCCCATGATCATGTTGTAATAGTCTAGATGTTTAATTCTCGTACTTTACACTTTCAGTTATGCCATGATTAGAGAATTAGGGTTTGTATGCAAAAATCCAAATCAACAAATAGCTTGACCTAATCAAAGACAAATATGCATGAAAATCAAACACAATGCACACTTGCACCCCTAGGGTTACAATCCACTTGTTGCCTTCAAAAGTGGGTCATGGTATGCATGTTGGGTACTTTGGCAAAACAAAAACAAAACAAAAAGATCATAGTCCCTCGATGACGCTATCTTGGTTGCCTAAACAAAAATGATCAAGTCCCTCAAAAATTGCCAAATATACTTGACACAATTGCTATCATGGTCTATATGATAACCCGCGCCTGTCCCGTTTAACATCCTAACACAAGGTTGTTCACCAAATGCAATGGTGAAACAACACTGTCAAAAAGGTTAAAAACATTAGGAAAGATCTTTGAGTAAAATAGGGTAGATAGCTCTTAGTTGCTTGATCAAAAAGCTTGCAAAACATCCTTGCTATTTTCAAACACACTTCACAACACAATTTCAAAACATTATCCAAATCAAACTTTCAAACATTGAAAACTTTTCAAAAAGACAAAAAACACCTTTGTGTACATTCAAACAAGAATCATTACAAAGGTTGCCACAACGATGGCCTCTTTTCAAAACATCTTTCAAAACCACACACAAAGCACCATTTCAAACAATTGGAAAAGCAAAGCAAGTGATCTAAACAAGTAACTAAGAGCCCATGAATAACCATGGATGAAAAGGGTGCTTGCACCTTCCCTTTTCATAATCTACTCCCCGAACCCAAGAAAACATCTCAAAGGTCTTTCCTGTGATTTTTGACCTTTCTTTAGGATAAAATAAAAAGTCAGTGGCGACTCTTTCTAAACCGAAACATTTGCGAACACAAAACGCAAAACCTCAAGTTAGTTCTCCCACCGTATCACAGAACTTGTGACTCTGCTGCGGAAATAACTAAAAGTGGAGTAACCTTAGGGTTTAGATCACCTTTGCATGCATATCTTGTTTGCTTTGATTGCTTTACATTTGGTTCTCTTGTTTGGGTTTGAATCCTCCACCCGGATCTTTGGGAAACATTCATAAGTAAATAGCAATACGTTGTGGAAACTGTGCGGGGTATACCAACATGGTTGAAGCAATAACTATATTAGTGCGACATATTTGTGAGTACCGGTAGCCTTTGAGTCAATCAAAGAGAATACGGGGACGCTGAGTGATGTCATAAAGCACTAATGAACTCTTAGAACCTTACTTGACCATCTTGACCTTTTTTAGGGGTAGTGAGATGACCGGCTTTGGTACAGTCTGAAGTTGGTAGATACTCGATGCTACACTCATTGAGGGTTGTTTTCTTGGAATATTTCGGTCGCCAGTTAAGTGGCTAAACTGAAACAATGAACACAAAAAATGATCCAGTGATATTGAGCTCCTTAGAACCCGATTACTATTTATAGGACAGGTTGAGCCAACTAACTTCAAGAGGGTACTTACCTATGAAACCCCATGCAAGCCTGAAACTAGGAACTTGTGTGACTTGCTTGTACATGTGCTTATGCATACATCATGAACATCATAAAGCATCATATGCATCCACTAACCATTTCAAGGGTTTGGATCTTCATCTTTGTTCTTGTTTTGTAGGTCATGGAATCTCTTCACAGGAAAACAATTCAAGTCAACCTTGTGAGAATCCCTCCTCAACTCAAGGAGCTCACTTCCAAGATTCCAGATAATTCTCTCTTCAGTGAAAGACATGGTAGACTTCTCAACTTGGTCAACTCCAACATTGAAGAAGACATGGTGAAAGTCCTCTTCCAGTTCTTTGACCCCTTACACCACTGTTTCACATTCCCTTATTACCAACTAGTACCTACTTTGGAGGAATTTTCTCAACTCCTGAGGATTCCTATTCTTCATCAACTACCCTACAATGGTACAGAAAGAGAACCAAAGCCTGAAGATGTTGCTCAAGCCTTACACTTGCAACCATCTGATATCAAAGGTCATTGGGAAACCAGAAGTGGTGTCAAGGGTTTCTTGGCAAAGTTTCTGTTTGAGAAGGCCCAAGACTGTTGGAATTCTCAAGATCTGCAAGCTTTTGAGGAGATTTTAGCACTTCTTATCTATGGGTTGGTCTTGTTCCCAAACCCTGATCAGCTTATAGATGTGAATGCCGTCAAGATTTTCATATCTTGGAATCCTGTACCTACATTGCTTGGGGACATCCTACACTCATTTCACAGACGAACAATGAGGAAAAGAGGTGTTCTCATGTGTTGTACTCCTCTTCTAGCAAGGTGGTTTATTTCTCACCTTCCCCAAATAGTTTTGAAGAATGAGCAGGGTTTAAGGTGGTCACAACAGTTGATGACCCTTACACATTCTGATGTTCATTGGTGTTCTCGGTCCAGAGAAAATGTCATCATTATTGATTGTTGCGGGGAATTCCCTAATGTCCCACTACTTGGAATTAGGGGAGGCATCACCTACAACCCCTGTTTATCTCTAAGGAAATTTGGGTATGCCCGAAGAGATGGTCCTCATGATATGCTGATCCCTGACTTGGTTTTTGACTTCGACAATGACGCTCAAGGACTTTGACAAAAGTTTATCAGAGCTTGGAGGATGCTCAACAAAGTGGATAGTAAGACACTGAGGCACAAGAATTCCATCCCCCTTGAGCCTTATCTCAAATGGGTACGAACCCGCGCCTAGAGTCTTATGATTCCTTACCCTCACATTCTCCCCGTGATCAAAGAGCCTGTTATGGAAGGAGAGGTTCCATACACCCTCCTACATCCTGACATGCCAACATCATTGGAAGAATTACAAAAGAGTTGGATACAACTCAAAGAAGAAACAGAATACTTTTGAAGCCATCTTTTATGCCAGTGAGAAGAAGGTTTTGGAACTTACCCGCCGACTTCATGAAGAGGAAACTCTCAACACTTACATCGCGCCGAAGAGGATGCGCAATGTCTTTTTACATTATGAATTTTGTAATATTTTGCCCATGGGGCATTTATGTACTAACAAATTTCTTCTTATTAATATGACGTGTATTCTTTTTGTCTGCAACAAATTTGAATTTCTGAATCCTTGAATGCATTACATGAATAACATATCATTCATCATATGCATAAACAGGTCTTGACACCAGGTTTCCTTATCTTTCTGCTGTTTATTTCAGCAAGATGGATTTGGAGCAGACGGTTAAAGATCTGCAAGCACAGAATTCGCAATTCCAACAACTCCTCATGACCTTAGCAAAGGGTCAAGAGGATCTTAAAGCACTGTTAGATAAAGAGAAGGAACCAGAAAGGAAGAAAAGTAAAAGAGTTGGGGTAGCCACTATGGGAAGAAGATTTGAGCATCAAGCTAGGAGAGTTCTGGAATTTCCCTCGACGTTTGACGAAGGGGTTGGTAAAGGAAAAGGAGTTGCAATGCCCTGTGAATCTGAAGCTGAAGAAGAAGAAGAGGAAGAGGATGAAGATTACTCCGAACAGCAATATCCCCCGGCGGATGATAAGTATAAAAATCTTGAGGATCGGTTGACAGCCATGGAGTTGCAAAGGGTACCTGGTTTAGATTTCGAAGAACTAGGATTGGTTGTTGGGATCGTCATTCCTCCCAAGTTAAAAGTACCTACATTTGCTAAGTATGACGGTTTGTCCTGTCCAAAGATGCATCTGAGGTCCTATGTCAGAAACATCCAACCTCACTCCTCTGATAAGGATCTTTGGGTCCACTTTTTTCAAGTTAGTTTGTCAGGAACGCAATTGGACTGGTTCTATCAACTTGAGAGATCTGACATTTATAACTGGGAAGATTTGGCTGCTGCTTTCTACCGACAATACCAATACAACGCAGATTTAGCGCCTACTTATACTCAACTACAGAGTATGGGTATGGCCTCCAATGAGGGATTTAAGGAGTATGCCCAGAAGTGGCGGGATTTGGCTGGAAGGGTGCAGCCACCATTGTCAGATAGAGAGCTGGTTGACATGTTTTTAGGGACTTTGTCGGGTCCGTTCTTCAATCACTTGATCGGGAGCTCATCTGCAGGGTTCACCGAATTAATTCTGACCAGTGAAAGGGTCGAGGCTGACATTAAAAGTGGTAAAATTCAAAAGGATGCCTCCGCTTCCACTGCTATTAAGAAGGCCTTCCTAGCTAAGAAGGAAGTTTCTGCTATTCATACCCAGAGAAACCAAGGGATAACAGAGCGCCGACCAACGGTGGGGGCTGTTATGATCCAAAATTCCTCAGCCGATCAACCTCACAATAATCAACCAAGAGCTAATCAGCAAAGGGTAGAAAGGCCACAACGACAATTCACCTGAATCAACATGACACCGGATCAAGTCCTCCCTCATTTGTTAAAGCTGAACCTTACCAACTTGAAAGAAGCGCCGAAAAACCCCAATACCTCTTCTCCTTATTATCACTCCAATGCAAAATGTGCATACCACTCGGACAATGTAGGGCATGATACCAACAACTGTTGGTCTCTTAAAAACAAGATCTAAGACCTAATAGACGCCAAGGAGGTAGAGTTGGATGCGCCCAAAAAACCCAACGTGATATCCACTCCTATGCCAAAACATGGTCATAATGTCCATGCCATTATGGAAGATCTTCATGTTACCATTGTTGATGACCTTTTAACTCCGTTACCAGTGATTAAAGTGAATTTGATGAAAGCCGGGATATTCCCAGGCTGTGGAAAAGACTGTTACTTTTGTTCAAACTTGCAAACTGACTGCCCACTATTGAAATCAGGCATCCAACGCCTAATGGATACCCAAGATATCATCTTTCAAAAGACCCCTGTTGCTACTATCACTCATGTTACTCTTGTTACCTCTGATACTCCAACCAATGACATTGCTATAATAACCATTTCCGAGACTCTTTCCAAGACCTGCAAAAGGCCTGTTAAGATTACACCTGATCTTAAGTTTGTGCCGCTGAAAATCACCATGCCGGGGCCTATCCCATATAAATCTAACAAGACGATACCATGGAATTACGGAGGAGAGATCTTCTACCATGGTGTCAAACAGATCGAATCAGTCCAAGAGAATTTCGATGATGAAACCCCTGATATAGGGAATATTGCGGGAACGAGCAAGATAACTCGCAGCGGAAGGATCTTCTCTCTGGAGATTGCTCCTCCACGGGCAGTCTTCGGACCCTCGAGAGTTTCTGTACCTGTCAAGCCATCTGTGCAAAGTCCGGTAATTGAGGAAATTGACGCACCCGAAGCTAGACCCTCTGATGTTACTACCAATAAAGGTAAGGGGATACAAGAAGCGCCTGTCAGGACGAAGGCTCATACTGTGGTTATCCCCGAGACCACCCCAAAAGAGATGGAAGAAATCTTAAAGATAATCAAGAAGAGCGACTACGATGTCGTGGAGCAGCTAGGGCAAACCCCTTCGAAAATCTCCATGTTGGCTCTCTTACTCTGCTCCGAGGCTCATGCCAAAGCCTTGATCAAATTTCTGAAGATGGCACACGTGCCTCAAGAAACTTCTGCCGACCAGTTTCAAGAGTGCGTGGCTAGCCTTACAGCCGATAATGGTCTTGGTTTTTATGATGCTGATTTGACCCCCAAGGGAAGAAAGCATAATGATGCACTGCATGTCTCGGTAGAGTGCAGGGGGACCACACTTGCTCATGTTCTGGTAGATATCGGTTCATCCTTAAATGTTCTTCCAAAGAAGGTGTTGGATAGATTGGACTACGAAGGTTTGACCCTAAAGCCCAGTAACATCGTTGTTAGAGCCTTCGACGGTTCTAAGAGGATGGTTCACGGAGAAGTGGACATTCCAATCAAAGTGGGTACAGAAATTTTCAACTCTACTTTTTATGTGATGGACATCCGTCCTTCATATTCATGCTTGTTGGGAAGGCCATGGATCCACAACACTGGGGCAATCACTTCTTCTCTGCACCAAATGCTAAAGTATCCGGTCCAGGGTAAAATCATAACGGTTCACAGTGAGGAGGAGTATATGATAAGTCACCTTAAATCTTTCCGTTATGTGGAGTTAGCTGGCAAATTCATAGAAACGCCTTTCCAACACTTTGAAGAGGTTTCTCCTGAGGTCGTAGTAGCAAAGACAATGACTAATGTGCCGATCATTTCCAAGCTGGTGTCTCGGATGGCATCCCTTTAAGATGCGGAGGCTGTAATCAAAGAGGGGAGAAGTACAGTGTGGGGGCAACTGCCTGATTTCCATCACAAGACGGACAAGTTCGGACTAGGTTTCACTGCTGCTGGCCAGAAAGCTGTGCGTCGCTCCCGGGCTGGAGGACCACCCTTAAAAATCACTCACCATGGAATTCATGCCTTAGAAGATGATGATGAAGAAGACAACTTTGAAGATTGGATCTTTCCAACCATTGAAGGAGGATTAAACAACTGGGAGGCGAAAGACTCGTTCCCATCACTTTCATTAATTAGTAATTTATCTTTAAACAATTTCCTGTTTGGTCTGTAATAATTAAACAATTCGTACACTCTTTTCACCTTATGCCTTACCCAGGGCATATAGGTCCATTTGTAAGGGTTTTGATTCTTCATTTTCATATGCCATTTTTAATGAATCGTTGGACGTTTTCTTCTATAAAATGTTGTGTTCATTTTCTTTCCTTTTATATTTTTGTTTTAAGGATGGCTATCCCTTACACACACCCACACTCACAAAATGCAGGTACCCATCCACTCCGGATTCCATGGGTGACTATTCTGCTTTGGCCTTCGATGACTCTGAAGATTTGGTCAATCGTGTCGAGTACGAAGGTGATGAAGACTGTGAAGTGCCTGGAGAGTTAGCTAGACTTTTGCAACAAGAAGAGAGGGCTATTCTGCCCCATGAAGAGTTGTTAGAGACTATCAATTTGGGAACATAGGAAGACAAGAAAGAGGTTAAAGTAGGTGCCAACCTGGAGCCAAGTGTCAAAGAGCGCTTAGTACAGTTGTTGAATGAATATGTTGAGATCTTTGCCTGGTCCTATGAAGACATGCCGGGACTGGATATGGATATTGTGGTTCACCGTCTCCCTACAAGAGAAGACTGTCCACCAATCAAACAGAAAGTCTGCCGAATGAGGCCCGATATGTCCGAAAAGATCAAAGCTGAAGTGATGAAACAATTCAATGTTAGTTTTTTGGCTGTTACTTCCTATCCATAATGGGTTGCTAACATCGTGCCCGTGCCTAAGAAGGACGGCAAAGTCAGAATGTGTGTGGACTACAGAGACCTAAACAGGGCTAGCTCTAAATATGATTTTCCACTACCACACATTGACATCTTGGTTGACAACACAACTCAACACAAGGTATTTTCCTTCATGGATGGATTCTCGGGATACAACCAGATCAAAATGGCCCCCAAAGACATGGAGAAGACTACTTTTGTTACGCAGTGGGGTACCTTCTGCTATAAAGTGATGCCATTCGGATTGAAGAATGCCGGGGCAACCTATCAGCGAGCCATGGTAGCTTTGTTTCATGACATGATACACCATGAGATTTAAGTCTACGTAGATGACATGATAGCCCGTTCACAGACAGAAGAAGAACACCTCGACCATCTACAGAAGCTGTTTGTCAGGTTAAAGGAATATAAGCTCAGACTGAACCCTAGCAAGTGCACTTTTGGAGTCAGGTCCGGTAAACTTTTGGGATTCCTCGTCAGTAACAAAGGCATCGAGGTTGATCCTGCTAAAGTCAAATCTATACAAGAAATGCCCGCCCCTCGCACTGAAAAGGAGGTTAGAGGTTTCTTGGGACGCTTAAACTATATTGCAAGGTTCATTTCCCACCTAACATCTACCTGTGAGCCAATCTTCAAGATGTTGAAGAAAGATCAGGTAGTTGAATGGAACAATGATTGTCAAGTTGCTTTCGATAAGATCAAAGAGTATTTGCTGGTACCTCCTATCTTAATGCCACCCGTCGAAGGAAGACCTTTAATCATATATCTGACTGTTTTGGATAATTCAATGGGGTGCGTATTGGGCCAACATGACGAGTCTGGCCGAAAAGAGCATTCCATTTATTACCTTAGCAAAAAGTTTACCGACTGTGAGACTCGCTACTCACTGCTCGAGAAAACTTGTTGTGCTTTGGTATGGGCTGCTCGCCGGCTAAGGCAGTATATGTTGACACATACCACTTTGCTGATTTCTAAAATGGATCCGATTAAGTACATCTTTGAGAAGCCTGCTTTATCCGGAAGAATCGCTAGATGGAAAATGATCCTGACAGAGTATGATATCCAGTACACAACCCAAAAAGCTATAAAGGGGAGTGTACTATCTGACCATCTAGCTCATCAAGCCGTCGAAGATTACCAATCTATGAGGTTCGACTTCCCTGATGAGGACATTATGACATTGGACAACCTTGAAGGTAACAGACCGTATGAAGGACCTGAACAAGGATCCCGATGGACCCTGTACTTTGATGGTGCTTCAAATGCACTTGGAAACGGTATTGGCAAGATACTTATTTCTCCAGAAGGTTGCCATACACCTTTCACTGCTAGACTCTGCTTTAGTTGCACCAACAACATGGCCGAGTACGAAGCTTGTATCTTTGGTCTCAAGGCTTCTATTGACTTGGGAATCAAATCTCTGATTGTATTTGGGGACTCAGCTTTGGTTATCAGTCAAATCAAAGGAGAGTGGAAAACGAAACATCCTAATCTTATCCCATACAAAGAACATGTCTTGACATTGTTGCCTCATTTCGAGCAGATTACCTTTGAGCACTTCCCGCGAGAAGAAAATCAGCTAGCAGATGCTCTGGCTACAATGTCTTCCATGTTTAAACTCAATTGGGATAATGAGGCTCCCCGAATCACCATCGAGCGAATGGGCGAACCTGCGCACTGTCATGAGATTAATACCGAAGAAGTAGTGGAACAACCCTGGTTTCATGAAATCAAAAGATATCTCCAGACTCGAGAATACACTGAAGGAGCTTCCGTCAATGACAAAAAGTTCTTAAGGAGGTTTGCTTCCAAGTTCTTCCTGAGCAATGGTATCTTATATAAGCGCAGCCATGATTGTGTTCTACTTCATCGTGTGGACAAGGTTGAAGCAGAGTTGATCAAGACCGAAATACATAGTGGCACCTTCGGCACCTACTTAAGCAGACATACGATGGCTAAGAAGATTCTAAGGGCAGGCTATTACTGGTCTACCATGGAAGCTGACTTCCATCAACATTCCCGTACTTGTCACAAATGCCAAGTCTATGCTGACAAGGTACATATTCCTCCAGTTCCTCTCAACGTTCTAACAGCTCCTTGGCCATTCGCGATGTGGGGAATCAACATGATTGGAGAGACCAAGCCTACGGCATCCAATGGACATCGCTTCATCTTGGTCGCTATTGATTATTTTACCAAGTTGGTCGAAGCAGCTTCCTTCGCCTGCGTTAAAAAGAATGTGGTTGCCCGCTTTATCAAGCAGAATCTCATATGCTGGTATGGTATCCCCGACAGGATCATCATGGACAACGGTACAAATTTGAACAACACTGTGATCACCGCTCTGTGCGAACAGTTCAAGATTCAACATCACAATTCATCTCCCTATCGACCAAAGATGAACGGTGTTGTTGAAGCCGCGAACAAAAATATCAAGAAGATCATTCAAAAGATGACAGTCACCTACAAGGACTAGCATGAAATGTTACCGTTTTCTCTGCACGAATATCGTATCACGGCACGTACTTCGACTGGGGAAACCCTCTTTTCTTTGGTATATGGCATGGAGGCTATTTTGCCTATGGAAGTTCAAATTCCTTCCTTAAGGATTATGAAAGATGTGGGTTTAAGTGAAGACGATTGGATTCAGACCCGGCTTGATCAACTTAATTTGATCGACGAGAAGCGACTTACTGCTGTTTGTCATGGTCAGACGTATCAAAAATGGATGATCAAGGATTTCAACAAGAAAGTCATATGTCAGGTATATCGATTCGGAGATCTTGTAATCAAGCAGATCATCTTGCCGCAAAGTGATCCCAGGGGCAAGTGGACTCCTACTTACGAAGGACCATTTATGATCAAGAACATTTTTTCTGGTGGGGCAATGATTCTGACCACCATGGACGGCGACGACCTGCCGCACCCTGCGAACACAGACATAGTCAAAAAATACTACGCATAAAACGACCCGACAAGTCGGAAACCCGAAAGGGAGACTTGGGCAAGAATGGGAATCCCAGTGAATCAAAAACCCGAAAGGGCGGTTCAGGCAAAAATTAGGGATAAATAAAAAAATTTGTACACCCGGCAAGTTGAAAATCCGTAGGGGCGACTTGGGCAAAAAAGGGTTTCCCGGTGGATCGAAAGCCCGAAAGGGCGGTCCAGGCAAAAGTTAGGGAATTAAAGCGTATGACTATGTCTCGTCGGATCACTTTAAGGACAGTCTCTTCACGACCAAACTCCAAGCTTCTGATCAATCCAGCCATCCACGGACAAAGCAACGAATGGACAAGATACTCAGAGTTGTGAAGGCTACAACATAATGGAAACCCCATGGAATTGTTACACATAGCCATCTTTATGTTTGTATAAATTTTTTCTCAAATTGTTTGACAATATTCTCTTACTAGGATGTCTGTCTCCTTTGTATAAAGATACTTACAAAAGTTAATACAAAAATACTTCAAAGTGCAGAAATTTGCTTGCCTTCCCTTTTCTTTTTTATACTTATGTTTTATTTGAAAACGTCCAGCGGTTTGTTAAATAGGAATATGAATTTGAATATAATCACTTCTTACAAATAAAACAAAATAAGAAAGGATAATTACTTATAGGTCGAAAGTATAGGAAAACGTCTTTAGGCTATTCCAGAAGAAATCCCCTACGGTATGTCATTCAGATCCTCAACAGAGCTAAAACCTTGAAGTACATATCCCCAACAGAGTAAAATTTCAAATATCCCATCAGAGTTAAGTTTCTAAAAACTCCCGATCCCCAACGGAGCCAAATTACTCTAAACTTTCATCACCAGCAGAGTCCAAAACTTCAAATCTTAAACCCCGGTGGAATACTATCCAACTTCCTCCGATTCACCAGCAGAGTTATCCACAAAACAAGGAATCCCCAGTAGATTGACATACAACCCAAGCTCCTGATTTCCTCGGCAGAATAAAACACTCTCCCCACAGGGTTATTTCCCGACTGAACGAAGATTCTAGCTCCCGTTTCTCCATTTGAAGCCTCCCAGGTTTTAATTCCCCAGTAGAGGTCGTCAGATTTTTCCTTATTTCCCCAGGAAAATCATGAAGGATTCTCACATCCCAACAGAAGTTGTCAACGTTCTATTAATCCCCACAAGTCGCCAAGAATTCTCAATCCCCAACAGTAATCAGCAAGGTTTTCTCATCTTCAACAATCAAAGATTTTTGGAATCCCCAGCATAGGTTAAGGATTTACTTTCCCCGGCAGCAGTCAAAGATTTCACTATCTCCAACTATAAAGGATTTATTTTCCTTATCAGGACGACTAATCGGCTTACATGCGCATACATTACATTCATATATCATAAACATTGATAAAACACATTTTATTGCATCATACATATCATGCAACATAACTTTGTGCTTTAGCAAACATTCTACCTTTTTCAGGATAAGATTAAAAAGCTATCGTTAACAACCATTCAAAGATTTCAAATACAGTATGGATACACCCCAGACACGGCGGTTATTCTACTACTCATTCAGACTTCAGCAATCAGATATAGACTAGATGCGCTCCAGACACGGCGGCCATCCTATTTCTCATTCAGAT
Source organism: Vicia faba (assembly GCA_948472305.1). Classification (NCBI taxonomy): domain Eukaryota; kingdom Viridiplantae; phylum Streptophyta; class Magnoliopsida; order Fabales; family Fabaceae; genus Vicia; species Vicia faba. Next base: position 1,054,829,861 of record OX451736.1, on the reverse strand, counting down.
TCAACTATCAACTTCAAGTTCAGATACACTCCAGACACGAAAGTCATTCTGTCACTTGTCCGGATCCCAGTTACAGTACGGATACAATCTAGACACGGAAGTCATTCTGATACTTATACAGACCTCAACTTCCAATATAGTCCAGATACGCTCCAGACACAGTTGCCATTCTGTCACTCATTCGGAATTTATCTCCAGCACATAGATGCTCCATACACAGATGTTTCTCTGTTACCCATTCAGAATACAGATACACTCTAGACACGGCAGTCGTTCTGATATTCATTCAAGAATCAAATACAGTTACAGCTCGGATGCTCTCTAGACACGGACGCCATTCCCTTGCTCATACAAATCTAGTCTCCAGATACAACTCAGATACGTTCCAAATTCGGGTACCATTCTGATGTTCATTCTACTGATTTTCAACAAGCAGGTTTTGGATGGCATCTCTAAGCCCATCTCCAGCAAGATTCTACCATTTCCAAATGGCATCTTTAAGCCCATTCCCTCAGTCACATTTTGACGAGTGCAAATTTACGGGTACTCTAGTGTCCAATCCTCTTTACCTTCGATTCACGAAAGGCAAACTTGCCAATCTAACTCTTCAAGTTCAAGAAGATTGAACAGGGGCAACTGTTGTACCCCAAAATTTTCCCTCTCATTTTATTAACATTTCTCATCACAAGGCTCTTGGAACTCAAGATCAAGCTAGGGTTTGCTCTGCTCAAGACATCTCCTTACACTAATGACCTAAACTAGGGTTTGAGTTTGCACAAGGATTTTTGGATCTTCAATGCTCAAAGTGACTTTCATATTTCATATTGGACTCATAAGTTTGTCCATACCAATTTTCAAGCCTTGAATCAAATTTTTGCCCAGTCAATTGGACAGTTGACCTAGAAATCAGCTATATCGGGGAAAAAGTCAACTGTGGCCAATTTACAGTCAAATCTCATGAATTTTGACCCACATCAACATTATGAACTCATATGAACCATTGGATCAAGTTTGGACCACAACTCCATAAGAAATTTGATCAGATCACCAAAAGGGCAAAATGGTCATTTTTAGGGTTTTGAGTGTATAAAGGCAATTTCTGACTTTTTGACCTAGCCAATGGCAAATAAGGTTCAAACATGGACTCAAGGACTCAATGAAATCATATTGACTTATTCAACAAGTTCAAAAGATCTCAAATGCATGGGATTGACAAATGAATTTTTCAGTCAACTGATCAAAATTTGACTGTACACTGAAAAGTCAAACTTTGACTTTTTGGTCAAAATCAAGTGCCAAGGGTCATTTTTCATCAAGATGTGTCAAATTATGAAACTTGTTCATCAAGAAACCCAAAATTTCAAATTAGGGTTTGAAATTGAAAATTTTCATAACTTAGAATTTTTCTAAGTTATAAAATTTTCTTAATTTTTCCTATCTTTTCCCCACATATTCACCATGATGCAAATGGATTCAAACAAAACCTCCAACATTAAAGTTGTAGTCCTCCACAAATTCTACAACATGGATTCACAAAGTTTTCTCAAAAGAAGCTTGGATCTCAAGTTATGATTTTTGGAACAAGGGTCCCTAAAACTTTTAACTTAGTGAAATTTTGCCCTAGTTTAGGCAGGATTTTGACCTATCTTCTTGGCCATTTTTCACATTGTTTCACTTAGAATCTCAAGCTTCATTTCAAAGATGGATTGTAGAGAATGTTACAAGCTTTCCAAATTATCCAAGAACTCCTCAAACACATTTGTGGTTAGGGAGAATCAAAGGCTTGAAGTTGGCAAAAACTCATTTTTCATCCATGGCATATTCATGTTCATACAAGTTGCATTTTCAAGCCAGCATGCCTTACACTAGTTTTCATGACTCTAAACCACTTCACACTCCATAATTAAATGCAAATCCATCAGTCTAAGCTTTTGTTTTATTCATTTGGGCATTGTACACAAGATTAGGCCCTAAGTAGAAAAAGGCAAATTTCCATTTTTGTTTAAGTATGCTTTATGTCAAACCAACAATCCTTGAGCATTGGTCCAAGATCTCTTGCAGCAAAACAAATCCACAAATTAGAGGGGCCAAGAGCAGTGTATGCAAGTATATTTGATAGCCTGTAACTTAACTTCCATATTCTTACTTCAAAAACAAGAAACTTGTCAAAATCCTTAGAACTTGAAAACCAGCCAATGTTAACTTACACAAACTGTTTGAACATCTTTCTCACACCCCTTTGAGCTAGAAACACGGTTGCTTGAGCCCCAAACCACCCCATAGCCAGAAATCAAATTCCTTTGGCAAAACAGGGCAGGTTCTGCAACTTGAGTGCCATAGCTCATTTGGCTCGTGCGTTTTGTCCCAAGTTGCTTCAAATACCTTCCATTCAACTCACTCAAGCTATCCCAAACCTCAAATACCAACTGTAACTCCATTTACAGTGTTCACCATTTTCATTTTGAGCTTGTGCAGGTTGAGTTCTATAGACTGATTCAAGGACATTCAAGGCAAGCTAGCTATTGGAGAAGGTCAAGTGAAGTTCAGGCAAGCTACCAGACATCTCAAGCCTTATTGAAAAGCACTACATTGCCCTACACGAATCCAACTGAAACAAGTTTTTCTTCACTTTCTATCTCTCTATTTAGGAACATTTAGCCTTAGGTTTGTGAATAAAAAATGTAGTGTTCATTGCCATGAAGCTGTACATATGCTCAGTTTTCATTTATATTAAGTGTGCTAGGAGAATTTCATCCATGAACATGCTGAAAAAACTAGGTCAGATTTTAGGGCCGGAGAAATTCTCTCTGGTCTTTGAGAGTTAAACAAGTTGTTTATATGGTTGGAATCATCTTGAAATTCTCTACAAGTTTGATGTTGTGTGTTTTTGCAATAGATCACGTATACAGGATGTCCCAAGTTTGTACAGGCGCACGCGTTTTTCAAATCTGGAGGTTGAAGATGAAGTTGGCTTGGGCCGGGCTTGGCCTGGCTTGCTTTTGACACCTCCCATTTTCATTTTTGCACCCCCTGGCCCATTTTCATGTATTTTTACATTTTTGCATTTTTGTTTTCTTTTCTGATTTTGTTTATTTATTTCCAAATATAAAAAATGCTTAAAAAATATTTTCATAATTTTTTACATTTATTTGGAATTTTATTTTAATTTTTCTAACATTGAAGGCATTTAAATACTTTTTTTTATTTATAAAGACTTGAAAAAAATATACATATGTATACTTTTATTTTTGTTTCTTATTTTTATTCACATTGAAAATATTATAATAAATATAATTTATTTTGTACATATTTTATTTTATAGTATATTATAAATATTTAATATATTTAATATACATATATAAATATATACTTTTTATTTTATTAAATACTCTAGAATAAAAAAATACAAAATATTACATTTTTATTTTTATTTTTATTTACACTAAAAAATACTTTTTTCTAAGTATATTTTATTTTTACATATATTAATATATTTTATTGTATATAAATAATATATTGTATTTATTTTCTTAAAGAAATTAGGGTTTACCCTTAAACAAATAAAATTAATCTTTTTTTATTTATTTCTTTATACTTTTTTAAATTAAAAATACTTTTACATACATAAACAAACCAAAACCTTTTTTTGCATAATTCATATTATTTGATATATTTATTTATTTTTTTTATTTAAATATTGTACATTCAAGTATTTATGCATTGTGATTCAATTTGGATGTAATAGTAAATTAGGGTTTATATTTCTTGTCAAATACCCCCCACTCAAAGATTGTACCCCCATCCCCGTGATCATGTTGTAATAGTCTAGATGTTTAATTCTCGCACTTTACGCTTTCAATTATGCCATGATTAGAGAATTAGGGTTTGTATGCAAAAATCCAAATCAACAAATAGCTTGACCTAATCAAAGACAAATATGCATGAAAATCAAACACAATGCACACTTGCACCCCTAGGGTTAGAATCCACTTGTTGCCTTCAAAAATGGGCCATGGTATGCATGTTGGGTACTTTGGCAAAACAAAAACAAAACAAAAAGATCATAGTCCCTCGATGGCGCTATCTTGGTTGCCTAAAGAAAATGATCAAGTCCCTCAAAAATTGCCAAAGATACTTGACACAATTGCTATCATGGTCTATACGATGACATGCGCCTGTCCTGTTTAACATCCTAACACAAGGTTGTTCACCAAATGCAATGGTGAAATAACACTGTCAAAAGGGTTAAAAACATTAGGAAAGATCTTTGAGTAAAATAGGGTAGATAGCTCTTAGTTGCTTGATCAAAAAGCTTGCAAAACATCCTTGCTATTTTCAAACACACTTCACAACACAATTTCAAAACATTATCCAAATCAAACTTTCAAACATTGAAAACTTTTCAAAAAGACAAAAAACACCTTTGTATACATTCAAACAAGAATCATTACAAAGGTTGCCACAACGATGGCCTCTTTTCAAAACATCTTTCAAAACCACACACAAAGCACCATTTCAAACAATTGGAAAAGCAAAGCAAGTGATCTAAACAAGTAACTAAGAGCCCATGGATAACCATAGATGAAAAGGGTGCTTGCACCTTACCTTTTCATAATCTACTCCCCGAACCCAAGAAAACATATCAAAGGTCTTTCCTGTGCTTTTTGACCTTTCCTTAGGATAAAATAAAAAGTCGGTGGCGACTCTTGCTAAACCAAAACATTTGCGAACACAAAACGCAAAACCTCAAGTCAGTTCTCCCACCGTATCACAGACATGCTATGTTATGATGTCATGACTATGCTCAGATATAGCAGATAAGCACAATAAAATCACACAAAGACCTTAGATTTAAGGCTTTCATGGGTTTTAAGGTGATACCCTCTTGAAGTTGGATTGGTTCAACCTGTCCTAAATATAGTAACTGGTTTCTAAGGGGTCTCAATATCACCGGTCTTTCCCCTAATTCTCATTCTGATACATAATTGACTTGCCACCAAAGACGGCTATCTCACTACGTCCTAAAAGCCAAGTTGGTCAATTAAGGTGCTAAAGTCAGTTGATGCTTTATAACACCATGTAGTAGCCCCGTATTCTCCTTGATTTACTCAAGGGCTTCCGGTACACACCAAAGTATCGCATCAATGTAGCTACTGTTTCAACTGTGTCGGTATACCCCGCACAGTTCCCTCACAGTTTATTGCTACTTACCTAAGAAAGATGCCCCAAATCCGGGTGTAGGATTAAAACAAACACAAACAAGGAACCATAATGTAAAGCATGCAAGTCAAACAAGGAAAGCAAATAAATGTGATCTAGACCTAAGGTAACCCCACTTTTATAAAATCCCCAGCAGATTCACCAGTTCTGTGATACGGTGGGAGAATTGACTTGGGTGTTTTGCGTTTGATTGCAAATGTTGCGGTTAGCAAGAGTCACCACCGACTTTTCTTTTATCCAAAAAGAAAGGTGAAAAAGCATAGGAAAGACCTTTGAGATGTTTTCTTGAGTTCAGGGGGTAGATTATGAAAAGGGAAGGTATTAGCACCCTTTTCATCCATGGTTTTCCTTGGGCTCTTAGTTACTTGCTAGATCACTTGCTTTTGTTTTGAAAATGTGCTTTGTGTGGTTTTTGAAAGTATTTTGTAAAGAGGCATTTGTTTAGGCAAACGTTGTAATGATTCTCGTTCGTAAGAATTTATACAAAGTGTTTGATCTTTTGAAAATATTTTCAAGTTTGAAAGATGTTTTGAAAGTGTAGGTGTTTGTTTTGAAAATAGCAAGGAGGTTTTGGTTTTGAAATTGAGCAAGTAACTAAGAACATTCTACCTACTCAAAAGTCTTTCATGTTTATTTCCTCTTTCCTTTGACATTGTTATCTTACCACTGATTTGGTAAGTAATCCTATCTTTGGATGTAAAAGGGACGGGCGTGGGTCATCGTATAACCATGATTAGCAATGTTGTAAGATATCTTAGCCTTTTTCTTTAGGGACTAAGATCATTTTGAAAGGCAACATAGATAGCGTCATCGAGGGACTATGATCTTGTATTTGTTTGTTTTTGCTAAGATACTTCACATGCATAATATGGTTAATTTTGTAAGGCAACAAAGTGGGTTTATCCTAGGGGTGTTTGTGTGCAAGTGCATTGATTTTCATACTTGATTTGTCTTTGATTAGGGTTTGCTATTTGTTGGTTTTAGTCTTTTCATACAAAACCCTAATTACTAGCATTTGTATATAAAGCGATAAAGTGCGGAAATTAAAATTACTATGCTATTACATCATTTAGGGGAGGGGTGTACAAATTACAAATGGGGAATATTGCAAGAAATTAAATCTAAATAACTATTACAACCATATTGAATTTTTAAATAAATGTATAAATAAAATACAACAATATAAATGTGAAAAGAAATATAATTTTTGTTTGGTTTTTTTTCATGAAAAGGTTTTTTTAACCTAATTAACTAAAAATAAAATAATTATTTAAAAAAATAAAATTAAGGTTAAGTTAGTAAAAATAATTAATTTAAAGAAAAGTATTTTTTAGGGTTTTTTTGTGAACTTAATTAAACTAATAAATAGAAATGATTAAATAAAAGATCCTATGTCCTAAATTGATTTTAATTTATAAGAAAATAATAATACAATATAATAATAATTAAAATTAAATTACCTAAGTATTTTTAAAAAGGTAAATTTAATTATTAAAGAAAATGTAAAAGAAATGTTTTTATTTTTTTGTTTTTGTGAAGAAAAATAAAATATAAATGTAAATAATAAAAATATAAATATTTTTTAGATTTTTTATTAATGAAAATAGTAGTAATAATAATAATAATATTAATAATAATATTAATAATAATAAATAAAAGATAAAAAAGTAAAAAATAAAATAAAATAAAAATAAAGTCAGGGGGTTAAAAAATAGTCAGGGGTGTGTAAGTGTAGCAAAAAATCCCAAGCCCAATGGAGGAAGGCCCAAACATTGCAAAAAGCAAGAAAATGTCAAAAAAAAAGAAAAAAAAAGGTCACGTTGGGGCTTGAACCCAGGATCTCATGGTGACATGTGCGCGCTTTAACAACTGGGGTGGTGATACATCCATTAACTTATGTAAAACAACAAATATATAACCTAAGTCTTGCCCTAAATGTACTTCATCTTCAACCTCCAACCAGAAGCCCTACAACTTGTTCATTTCTCAACCATTTGCAACAATGTAAACATGAAAGTTGTGTAAAATTTTACCACGATTCCAGAAATGTAAATAACTTAAACTAATTCTCAAGAATGAGCATAAATTTTGAATGGTACCAAATTCTAACCTAATTTTTCCAAGATGTTCAGATTCAAAATTCTAACTACTTAAGAAATATAAATGAAATATAAAGACATGGTTAACTTCAGAACAATGATGTCTACATTTTTCATTCACAAACTAAACATTAATGATGTCTATATGAAGAGTTCAAAAGTCAGAAAACTCACATTGCAAGAGGGTATCGTGTTTTGAGTTTGAGTTGCTTTTAGTTAGTTCCAATGATTGGATTAGCTTCCTTAAGTTCCCATGAAGCTAATGTGATGCTTAGCTTGAGCTGAAAGTGCCTGAGGAGTTCTGGAGAAGTCCAAGTGCAAAGCTCTGTTTTTGAAAATGTAGGATGGTGTTAATGGTGTTACAGTCTTGTAACAGGGTGAGGGATGAGTTCTAGATGATGTTTATAAGCTTTAGGAACAAAAAGGCTTGAAAACGCACGAGGGAGATGTGAGTTTCAAACTTTTGGTCAGGTTATGTAAAAATGGAGATATGTGATGCAGTTTTGAGTTCTTGGTGTTTTTAGGGCTTAATCATGCGTGTGTTTTGTTGCCAAGGACTTGTACATAAGTAATGAGAAGGTTTTTGTGCTTGGGAGGGTCAGAAGTACAAGTTCTAGACTGATTGCTATGTTACTTGATTTTGAAGAAAAGTGGGAGCATGGTTCCAAGATGAAGTACAAGCATGGGCTAAGTGATTGTAAGGCTTAAGACAAACTTCTCTTGAGTTATAGGACATGCATGATCAGAAGAAAACCATTTCAAGGCTCAAGAACAAGTTTTGTGCATAAAGCTACTTTTTCAAAATAGCATTGTGCACTTTCTTCCTAAAATGGATATAAAGCATTGAATTGCATTGAATGCTTTAGTTGAGACCTCTAACAGCTGCGAAAGCAATTAATTATGGAGTGCCTAATAAGCTCGAGGCCTATAAAGTAGAGATTATGCAGCATAGGTTTGAAATTTGAATCTTTGTTCATCACAAAATGACCTATAATTTTATTTTGAAACCCTAACTTCCTCTCTTCGATTATCCCTTCTCAAGAATTATCTCAAGGAGTTCTTAGACATTTTAGAAAGCTTGTAATATTCTCTACAACCCCTATTTGAATCACTTTTAAAAATTCCCCTTGAAACTATATGAAAAAGTGCCATGAAGTTAGGTCAAAATCCTGCCTAAACAAGGGCAAAATTTCACTAAATATTTAATTTCAAGACCATGACTTTATGAATCAATAACTTGAGATCTAAGCACTTTTAGAAGAAGTTGTGTAAAGATATGTTCTAGATCTCATGGATATCTATAATTTTCATGTTGAAAGTTTCTTTTGAATCATCTTGCATCATGGTGAAAAATTTGCTCAAAGTTGTGAAAAAACATGAAGTTTTCAACACTTAGAAAAATTTCTAAGTTTGAAAACTTTGACTTTCCAAAATGAAATCTTGACTTTTTGATTTCTTGATGAATAAGTTACATATTTTGACTTGTTTTGATGAATTGTGATCTTTGACACTTGATTTTTACCAAAAAGTCAAAGTTTGATTTTTCAGTATACAGTTGACTTTTGATCAGTTGACTGAAAATCAACTATCAATCTAATTGGCCTTGAGCAATGCTTTGAGTCATACCATTAGGTAAAAATGATGCAATTGAACTCTTGAGGTCATGCTTCAAACCAATTGACCATTTTCTAGGTCAAACATCAGAAATTATCCTTTCTCAGTCAAAACCCTAATTTTGACCATTTTGCCCTTTTGATGATTTGATCAGATTTCTTGAGGAATTATGGTCTAAACTTGATCAAATGATACATATGAGTTTAAAATGTTGATGAGGATAAAAAATTATGAAGTTTGACTGTAAATTGGCCACAGTTGACCTTTTCCCCAATACAACTGATTTTTAGGTCAACTGCTCAATTGACTGAGCAAAAATGTGATTCAAGGCTTGAAACTTGAAATGAGTAATCTTTGGGGTCCATAATGATTCATGAAAGTCATATGAGGCATTGAAAGTTCAATTATCCTTGTGCAATCTCAAACCCTAATTTCAGTCATCAGTGCTTAAGGAGGTGTCTTGATCTGATCAATCCTTGTGCAGTCTTGAGCCAAGAGAGATCTTGTGTGAAAATATTTGATAAATGAGAGGGAAAATTTTGGGGTACAACACAACCATATTGAATATTGTACAAAATTGAAGATAAAAATGCAAGAATGCAAAATGGAAAAAGAAATTATTTTTATTTGATTTTTTATGAAGGGTTTTAATCTTGACCTAATTAAGAAAAATAATTTATGAAAATCAAATAAAATTAACTTAAACTAATTAAGAAAAGAAATTAACTAAAAAAAGATTTTTTTTAGGGTTTTTTTATGAAAAAGTTTTAGGAATAATATAAAAATTATTTAATTAAAATAAACCTTAATTCTAAATTAATTTTAATTTACAAGAAAATAATATAATATAATAATTAAACCTAATTATCTAAATATTAATTAAAAAAGAAATTAGTTTGGTTAAGAAAATTGTTTTTGTTCTTTTTAGTTTTTATAAAGAAAAGTAAAATATGAGTGTAAAAATAATAAAATAAATATTTTTTGAATTTTTCTATTAATAATAAAAAAAAATATTAGTAATAAAAATAATAACAAGAAAATATGAAAGTAAAATAAACTAAAATAAAAATAAAATAAATTAAAGAAATAATGGGCCAGGGTGTATGAAACATAACCAGGGGGTCAGCAAAAATAAAGGCCCAAAAGAGGAAAGCCCAGCACCTGTTACAAATAAAAAAGGGAGACAAAAACAGAAAATATAGCAAAAAAATTGTAAAAAAGATGCTGGGGCTCGAACCCAGGTCCAAGGGGTGACAGGCGCGCGCTTTAACCATTGGGGTGGTGCTACATCCGCTAACTTGTACACAATAATAAATACATAACACAAATTTTGGCCTGATTGTACTTCATCTTCAACCTCCAGCTATAGGATTTCAAACTTGTTCAATTCTCAACCATTTTCAACAATGTAAACATGAAACTTGTGCATTTTCACCACGAATCCAACCATGTAACTAACTTAAGCTAATATTCAAAGATAAGGATGAATTTATGAAAGTACCAAATTCTGACCTAAATGTTTCAGCAAATTCAAACTTAAAATTCTCCATGCTCAAGCAACATAAATGAAAGCTATGAACATGTATAGTTTCAGGGCAATGATATCTACATTCTATCTTCACAAATGCAAGCCTAACAATGCCTAAATAATGAGATAGAAGTTCAAGAAAAATACCTCAAAACTGGAAATTGTGAAATGAGTTTGGGCTTGTTTCAAGTGATGGTGATGATCAGGTTAGCTTCCTTGAACCTCTAGGAAGCTAATGCAATGGCTGGCTTGAACTGAAAGTGGCTGGAATGGTCTGGAGAAGTCCAACTACAACGCTATGTTTTTAAACTTGGAAGTTGATGAAGATGATGTTAGAGTCATGTAACAGGGACATGGATGGCTTATGTATGATGTTTGGAAGCTTTTGGAAACAAAAGGCCAAGAAACGCACCAGTGGTTTTTGATTTTGGGATTTCTGACCAGAATATGCAATAATGGAGGTCTGAGATGCAGTTCTGAGTTTGGGTGAGTTAGAGAGCTTGTGTATTCGTGTATTAGCTTGCAAATAACTTGTGCATATTTATGGAAAAGGTTCTAGCACTTGAGAGGGTCAGAAGCACAAGATATAGACTTATGGCTATGTTACTTGATTTTGAAGAAAAGTGGAAATATAGTTTTAAGGCAAAGTACAAGCATGGTCTGAGTTGTTAGAGGCTTTAGACAAGTTTCTTATGGCTTTTAGATTGTGTGTGATCAGAAGAAAAAAAGTGAAAAGTTAAAGAATTGACTTTGTGCATAAAAGCCACTTTTCCAAAATGGCAATGTTGCCTTTCTTCCTAAAATGGTAATAAGCATGGGCAATGCATTGAATGCTTGGATTAAAGCTTCTAACAGTTGTGCAAACATTTATTTATGTAGTGACAAACAAGTTTGAGGCCTGCAAAGCAAATATTATGCAGCCTAGGCTTGGATTTGAATTCTTGTTCATCATGGAAATGACCTATAATTCAAGAATGAATGTCCAACTTCTTGTCTTCGATTCTCTTTGCTCAAACATGATCTCAATGAGTTCTTGGACATTTTGGAAAGCTTGTAACATCCTATACAACCTCTATGTTGTTGAATTTTGAAAATCCCCCTTGGAACTATTTGAAAAATTTCCATGAAGTTAGGTCAAAATTCTGCCTAAACTAGGGCAAAATTTCACTAAGTTCCCAAGTTTCATGAACATGTATTCACAAAATCATAACTTGAAATCCATGCATTTATAGGATAAGTTGTGTTCTACAATGTTTTATATCTCATTGAGATCTACAATTTTCATGTTGAAAGTTTCCTTTGAGTCATCTTGCATCATGGTGAAAAATTGGCTCAAAGTTGTGAAAAAATATGAAATTTTCAACACTTGGAAAAATTTCTAAGTTTAGAAATTTTGACTTTTCAAAATGAAATCTTGACTTTTTGATTTCTTGATGAACAAGTTTCATATTTTGACATGTTTTGATGAAATGTGATCTTTGATACTTGATTTTGACCAAAAAGTCAAAGTTTGACTTTTCAGTGTGCAGTTGACTTTTGATCAATTGACTGAAAATCAATTATCAATCAATTGATCTTGAGCAATGTTTTGAGTCATTCCATTAGGTAGAAATGATGCATTTGAGTCCATGAGATCATAACTTAAACCAATCAATCATTTGCTAGGTCAAAAATCATAAATTGCCCTTTCTCAATCAAAAACCCTAATTTTGACCATTTTGCCCTTTTAATGATCTGATTAAATTTCTTGAGGAATTATGGTCCAAACTTGATTAAATGACATAGATGAGTTCATAATGTTGATATGGATAAAAAATTATGAAGTTTGACTGTAAATTGAGCACAATTGACTTTTTCCCCAATATAGTTGATTTTCAAGTTAACTGATCAATTGACTGAGCAAAAATATGATCCAAGACTTGAAATTTGACATGAACAATCTTGAGGGTCCAAAATGATCCATGAAATTCATATGAGGCATTAAAAGTTCAATTATCCTCGTGCAATCTCAAACCCTAATTTTTAGTCATCAGTGCTTGAGGAGGTGTCTTGAGCTGATCAACCCTAGTGTAGTCTTGAACCAAAGGAGATCTTGTAAGAAATTACTTGATAAATGAGAGGGAAAATTTTGGGGTACAACAATACGACTTTGTATATCTTCTCTTCTATGGCCACTCGAGGATAATTGTGTTTTGGTTAGGGTTAATAACCCGTATTGGGCCTAGATAAAGAATTGGGTCCGGACCCGAACCGGTCCAGTCCAATAGTGTTTTTTATTCATTATTTTCTTTTTGATCTTGTTATTTCATGAGTTATGCTCATTTATCCACTTTTAAGGCCCAATGGATTCTGTTTAAAAGCACCCCTAGTTCTACTTTTCCAAACCTAATCTTAATTGCATTTTATCATTTAATTTTTGTTTCTATTTAATTTACTATTAGTATAATAACCTATTTGATAATTACTTAGGTTAAACGTGTTTATTTAATATTTAATATTAACTAACTTTCATTAATTAGTTCTTATTAAATAATTTCAATTAATTTAATTAATTTTCGTGTATTAATCGTTTAATCCCTTAATTGTTAATTGTTTAATTTTCTTTTGATTATTAAATTTGTGTATCTTGTTTGCAATTAACTCTAAGGGAAAGAATCAAATTTGTTATCTTCATATCATCAATGATTGTGCGAAACCCCTTCATACATTTTTTTAGTTTTGTTAATTTTAAGTTAAATCTCCTAAAAAACTCAATTTTCAAACTTACACTCATTTAAGCCAAAACTTCAACACTAGGTCGTCGCATCTTCAAAGATCTCGTCCCCACACTCATTTAGCCAGAAAACCAGTAATAACAAAAAAACAGATATTTCAAAAGGTTCCTATAAGATACTATAGATAAATAGGGTGTTAGTACCTTCCCTTTGTATAACCAACCCCCGAACCTTCGATCTTTTCAAATGCATTGTATTTTTTTTACTTTTTAGTATTATTCATATTTTGCATATTTATGGGTTTTATTTCGCATTTTTTCCCCTTTTCCTTGGAAATAATAAAGCGCGGTGGCGACTCTTGCTTATTTGCGAGTCAAATTAATCAATAGCCTGTTCTCTGATTTTCACTGCTACAATTAGTAAGAAAGTATGAAAGTAAGAAAGACAAGAATTAAATCTCAACGATTTATTAATATCACTATCATATAATTCTGATTAAAAAGGAATCTACTTTTAATATAAAAATAATTACCACCATAATTACGTCATTAACCAAACAAAATCAGTTTTATCATAGATTTTCAAGGACCTGAAGGTGATTTGCATCCCTAATCATTTCTTTAATTTCAAATTAATCTACTTTTAATCATTATTTAATCTATCAAATACCCAAATTTTAAAAATTATAAATTATTGGCAACTAAAACAAATAACTTTTACATTGGGTGTACTGTAGTGTCACTCAAACGTTTGAGTTTTTCATTGGAATAATGCAAACCCTTTCCCATTCTAACATATAAACACAATCTATTCTTCTCTATTCACCTATTATTTATTTGAATCAGATTTGTTTCATTCTATTCATATCTTCCGTGTCTTCTGTATCTTCCGTTATCTTTTTCCTCTATTCTGCTAGCTATTCCGTCTTCCACCTTCTTATTTTCTTTCTCTCTCTTTCTGCTTCTCTTTTCTTTAGGTTCTTCTCGGAATCCTCACACCCTTATTCCTTTAACTCGCCGGACAAGGAAACAACTTCAGTGGTTACTTGTCAGAGTAAAGGCCTGCATGAAGATTATTGGGTCGGAAGTGATGTTTTATTGTGATCGGATCTGTTGGTTGAAGGTAGTATAACGTAATAGTGAGTTATGTTTCAATTATCCCTATATGCTTTACTTTTTCAATTGATTTTAGATTTAAATTTGGATCTGAGTTTGATATCAATGAATTTTGAAAAACTTTTGTTTTTATTCCAGAGCCTCTCTAAAAAACTCTCATAATCCTCCTCCTTTTTTATTTTTGTTATCAATTTATAAAGTCTATTAATATAATATTATAATTGTTTCAAAGATGAACGGGGAAAATTTCTTGCTGCATCTTTTGTTTGTAGTGTTGAATTGGAGAAACTTTGGCCAATTTTATTTAAAAAGTGGAAGCGTACAAGAGGGAAAGAAGGCAATGACAATAGAGAAATACTCTTTTTCAATTTTTTTATTTTTTAATTATTTTAATGAAATTAAAAGTAAATCAATATATAAAAATTGATTACCTCAATTATTTCATTTCAAACAAGTATCAATGATTCTTATTTTTGTTTTTCAAATTGAACTATCTAATTTTTATTTTATTTTAGATTTATTTTTGTTTATTTTCAATCCTAATTAGTTTTAGACACTTTGTTTTAGGGGTATTCAAAATCAAAACGGCCCAATAGAAAACTGCAAAACCAAACCAAACCGAAATCGCAAAAAAGTCATATTTAGTTCGGATGTATTTGGGTCATTTTCTAACGGAACTGCGCGGTTCGGTTCGATTTACAGTTTGTATTTTGCAAACCAAACCAAACCAAATAAAACCGCATTATGTTATAAAATCTTACTAACCAATATATATTTCTTTATTTCTTTTGAGAAATCAACATGTATTATGTATATATTTTATCATACTTTGTATGATATTTATTTTAATTTACAAATCATAAAAAATAAAATATTATTCATTTATAAATACTATTTTCAAAAAATATATTTTATCGTATTCTTTGTGTAATATTTATTTAAGAATACAATCTTGTATATATCATTCTTTAGATTTAGATAAAATTATAATACGCAATTTTATGTATCAAATTATAAACTTATTTTGACAATTATAAATTTTTTTATGGTAATGTATGAACAATTAAACACAAATCTATATTTTCCTCTATATGTGTATGTATGGTTTAATAATTGTTTTGTAAAAAATCGAACCAACCGAACCAATCTAAATCACATTAGTTTGATTTGGTTTGGTTCGAATTTATTTTTAAAAGTCAACCGAACCAAGCGAACCAATCCAAACCGCATTAGTTTGTTTTGGTTTTGTTCTGATTTATTTTTAAAAGTCAACCGAACCAAACCAAACCGTATGTTTTTTCTCTTGCGGTTCGGGAGATTTTTTACTTCAAAACCGCCAAAACCGCATCACGAACACCCCTACTTTATTTTGACATAATCCATATCAGTTTAGCATAACACTTCAGATTTATTTTCCTATCAGATTTACTTTTGTTTGATTATTCTGATGGTGTGTAGATCTATGGGAACATGAAATGGGAGGCTCAGGTTGAACAAGATCTCGATATGATGCTCGAGAAAGCTAAGAACGCTACTGAAAGATGTTACATTGGTTTTCCTTTCAGTTCTCCTAATGTATTTTATTTTGCTTTTAGATAGTTGATTTGTTCAATTGTTATTATATTTTGTGTAGTGTTATTGTCTTAATGTTTTGATTTGTAATTTGGATGAGGGTTTGGTATGATTTGGAAACTGGATATTGGGATTTGAATTGAGGAAACTGGATTTGGTTTTAGTTGATTGTGTTTATATGTTGCATAATGAATCAATATTGGGCAGGGGTGAGACGAGTATGAAAATACTCTTATATTTTGTTTCCATTATTTGTTTTCATTATAAATATATTTCTATTTCATTGGTGTCGAACCAATAGAGCTAAATCATATTAGATTTGTCAATGTCCTTCCTTTGTTCTTTCAGCCAATTGTAAGTGTATCCATCACAAGGATTCTTCAATAATGGTCAAAACATTGTTTACAGGAACCATATCATAAATCTTCCAATATGAAGGGTGTTGAGGAAATTTTTGTCATTCAAAAAGATGATGACAAAAGTAAGTTGAAATCACATGTGAATATTATGTGATTTATTTGATATGATAATTTCCTAACACATATACTAAATAAATAATTTTTTGGTATAAAATGGACTGATTATTATTGGTTTCTGGAAGTCGCAAACTTGAACCATGGCTGCCCAATTGAAAATGTCTATGATTTTCAATTCATCAAATGTGTAACTAACACAATATCTGAAATTCCAAGACATGAAGGGTTGACAAGTTTTAAAAGACAGCAAAAGGTGCAAAAATATATAGCGTTATTGTAACTGTTATAGTTGATGCCACAACTAGAAAAGAGGGAAAATAAAAGGTCAAGCTACACAAACACTCTTAGTGTTATCTAGATTATACACAAGTCAATCTCCACTAATTATATTATTTACATGTAGCTTTACCAATGATATTTAGTTGTTTTGTTGCAAATAACAGGGAAAATCAATGTTATTTTTCCTGCATTTTAGAGGCTTTTATGACAAACTTTGAAGTATTTCCTATTTATTTGAAAGAGTTTAAACAACAGTCTATTGTGATATTCTACATGTATTTATGTTTCTGTTATCTTTCATCATTCCATGATGTCAATCAGAATATTTCAAATGAACAAACTGCTGATGGTATTGCACTATCACATACTATTCATAATAGTTCACATGATTTTGTAAGGGCTTCATTTGTTTTTGGTGATGATACTACGTCTCTGAGGTTTTTGAGTTGGGTACACTGGGGCATGGAAAAGATAAATGTTTTGAGCATACTATGGATAATATAACATCGGGCGGAAACTTAATTAATCCAACTGAAACAAGTGTTGATCATGATTCATCCAACCAAGACTTTATTAATGAGGATAATATTAGTAGACATACAAGGTTGCTGAGAATTCTGGTGATGCTATTAGCTCTTCGTCTATATAGAGCTGACTTTACACCAGTTAATGCTCGTGTCGAGAGACTGTCAACGGAAAGCATTGGGAGTGGCTTAAGTTTTATAACGAATATTGTAATGCCGAGTTTCTTCGTCTCCACTTTGCTTTAGGGTGTTTCACATGACTAGAAGGATTAATCACAAATTTTGTGATTTGTCGATTACAAATTTGATTGTAATGATAGATCTGTTTTTGGGAACAATTTGAGTGTTTAATCTGTTTTTGCATGGATGTGTAGAGATATTTTAATTAAATTGTTTGGTTGATTAGAAACAAGGTTTTAAATAATGATTGCACGATTTCAATCGGAATAGGTGTTTTAATGGTGATTGCGGTTGTAGTTGTGTGAATTAATCATAATTTTTGTTTTTATCAGCATCTTCTGATGTTTTTTAGCATTGTGTTAGAATCACTAGATTGGGCTTCTGATTTTGTAGTGGTGGTTGTGATCTGTGATAATATATGATTTGCTTGATTTTTGAAGAAATGGATTCTTAGAAATTAGGATTCACTGTAGTAACTTTAATATGGTGGGAGAACTGACTTGGGTTTTGCGTTTTATCGCTAATGTTGCGGATAGCAAGAGTCGCCACCGTCTTTTCTTTTATCCAATAAAGGAAAGGGTGAAAAGAACAGGAAAGACCTTTGAGAATTTTTTTGAGTTCGGGGGGTAGGTTATGAAAAGGGAAGGTGTTAGAACCCTTTTCATCAGTAGTTATCTACCGGCTCTTAATTTCTAGCTCACTTTGAAAATGCTTTGTGTTTGTGTATGTTTGAAAATATTTTGAAAATGCCTAAGCGCGACAATCTTGTAATGATTCTCGTATCATTGAGAATTTATACAAAATGTTTGTTTTGAAAATATTTGTGAAAGGAAATGTTGTTTTGTGAATGGTGTTTTGAAAATGCCAATGTAAGGCAATTTGCTTTATAATAACCTTTGTATCAGCCCTTAAGAGTGTTTATAAAGTGTTTTGAAAGTAGTTGTTTTGAAAGTGTGAAGTGCAAAGATTGTTTTAGTTTGTGAGCAAGCGATTACGAGCGATCTACCTACTCAAAAAGTCTTTGTTCTTTTCCTCCTCCTTTAGATAGTGATATCCTATCATTAGTTAGTAGGAAGCCCTATCTTTGGATGTGAGGGACAGCGTGGGTCATCGTACAGTCATAAAAGGAAACTTGTAGGACACTTTAGCAATTGTTGTAGGGGACTAAGATCGTTTACCGAAGGCAACATTGAAGGGTCATCGAGGGACTACGATCTTTTAATCGAGGGTCCTTGCTAAAACATTCTACGTTCGAGGGACATGATTATTTTTTATCCGAGGAAACAAGTGAGGTTACCCTAGAGGTGAGTGTGTGAATAGTGTTTTGATTTCAGGTATTTGTCTTGAGATTAGGTTTTTCTAATGATTGCTTTTAGTCTTGTCATACAAACCCTAACTACTAACAGTAATAAGGAAAGCAGTAAATTGCGGAAATTAAATGTCCTACGCTATTACAATACTTCAAGAATGGGGGTACAAGTTTGTGAATGGGGATGAAAAGCAGTAAACCCTAATTAAGGATATTACAGACCATTGATCATTTATAATAATTAGGAAATAAAGCACGCAAATATTTGTAAAATAAAGAAAAGAGAAAAGGAATTGTTTTGTGATTTTTTTTATGGAAAAAGTTTAATGATTAACCTAATTATTTGATTAATTTCTATTAACAAAAGTTTAGTAAAAACCTAAAGACACTAAAATTAAAATTAATAATTGAAAAAAGGTCAATTAATTTAATTGATTAAATTAAGAAAGTTAGCTTAGTTGACTTAATTAAAAAAGAAATCTAAATTAATTTGAATTTTAAAAAGAAATTAATTGTTAGAAAATATTTTTGATATTTTTTTTAGAAAAGATATTTGAAGTATAAAACCTAGTTCTAATTAAATAGAATCAAATTGATTAAATTAAATCAATTTTTATTTGTCAAAAATTAAATTAATTAATAACCTAAATCTAATTTTTTCATCATTTTTATGATTTTTTCTGATTTTAAATAAATTTATTTTAGAAAAGAAACAAGTTAATTAAAATAAAAAAAGCAAAATGGACCTGAGTAAAAAAGGGGGTGAAGAGTAGAAAAAATCCCAGGCCCAACTCAAGGAGCCCAAGCGCCTGTTTGATCCAGTGGTGATGGCTTTCTGAGGGTGCATCATGGCCATGCGTCTTGGGGCGTTGGATCTGACCCTTTTGAAATCTGAAAGTCAAGGTGTGAGTTACACCATATGCGCTATATCCTTGTTTCTATTGAATCTCCAGGAAACAAATGTGCAGAAAATAAAAGGGTACCGCTGGGGCTCGAACCCAGGTCTCTCATATTAGTGCGCTCTTGTTTTACCACTGGGGTGGCTGTTTCATTTGGTTATGAAACGCCCCCCCCCCCCCCCCCAGTAAATATATTATAAACTTGTTTTCAAAATTGGACTTCATCATCTTCCTCGCGCGCGTTTACAACAACAACAACAACAACAACATTTTCAAATTTTGTAAAAGCTTCATTTCTCAACCAAATTGAAAAATGTAAACATCAAACTTGCTTGAATTTTAACCACAAATCCAACCATACAACTTTCAAAATCTAAAGATCAATGGTTAGGACGAATTTTGTTTGGTACCAAACTGAAAACTAATACTTTAGAAACTTTAGCTCTAAAATTCATATCACACAATCAACATAAATGAAAACTAAGGACATGGTTAGTTTCAGGGAAATCATATCTACATTTTATCTTTTGAAATTGAAAGAAAATGATGTGTGTATAAGGATTTCAAAGTTGGAGAAACTTACCTCTTAAAGTGAAAACTCAAAACACGTATGGAGGCTTCCAGGCGCAAATGAATGATTGATTAAGCTTCCTTGGACCTCCCTGAAGCTATTCCAATCCTTACTTTGTGCTAAAAGTGTCCGAATCTCTCTAACCAAGTCAATGTGCAAGCTTCGGATATGGAGTTTAGAGGTGATGAAGATGGTGTTACAAAAGTGTAACAGTTGTTTGGATGTGTTATATGTGATGTATGTAAGGTGTATAGATGATAAAAAAGACAAACACACGAGTGGGTTGAGAGTTGGGTGTTGGAAGATTCAAATGTGCAACAAAGGAGTTTTCTTGGTGATTCTGAGTTTGCGAGTGTTTGAGGACTTGTGAATTCGTGCTTTGGCTTGCAAATGACCTCTTTATTTATAGGCAAGAGGTTTGACATCTTAAAGTAACTAGAATCTTGAGATAACAAGTTATGGTTTTGAAGCTTGGTTTTGAAGCTTAGTTTTGAAGTAACTTTGCAAAGTCACTGTTCCAAGGAAATGTAGGGTGGGTGATAGGCTGTAGATGGTTGCTTCTTGGTGCTGATCTGTTTTCAAGTCAGAAGCAACAATGTATGGGCTCAAGGAGAGTTGACATTATGTATAAAGTCACTTTACAAGAATGGAAGTGTGATCTTTTTCCTAAAAATGGAATGATGCATTGGACAATGCTTGAATCAAATGGACCATAGCTAAAAAGCTTGTGCAATCTTCTGATTATGGATTGATTTTGAGGTTATAGGCCTGTAAAGTGAGATTATGCAGCATGGCTTGAATATTTGGTCATAAGGTTTTCCCAAGGATGACCTAAAATTCAAGTTTGTCATGCCTTCTCCATCTCTTCTAAACTTATAGCTCAAGTATGATAATTTTTTGTTCTTAGAAATTTTGAAAATCTCGAATCAAGATCTACAACTTTCATGTTGTGAGTTTTTTCTAAATCAATTTGGATCTTAGTGAAAATGGCCATAAAGTAGGGACAAAAAACGGATCAAAACTTGTTGAAAATTTTTCGAAGTGTTGGATAAAATACACCACAACTTCATGGGCTCATATCTCTAAAATTAAGAACTTTTTAAGGATCATCCCATATTAACAAAGTTGTATAATTCATCAATCCCTACAACTTTCATGTTGAAAGTTTTCTTTGAATCAGCTTGTATCTTAAGGAAACTTGCTTGTGAAGTTAGGGTTTTTTTTGTACAAAACACTTGAATTTTTCTAAGTGTTTGAAAATCTTGACTTTTGACTTTTGTTGACTTTACTTATTCTTGATGATCAAGTTTGATAATTTTGAATGTCTTGATGATTCTTGATTTTTGAATTCCAATGTTGACCAAAAAGTCAAAGTTTGACTTTTGTGTGACTGTTGACTTTTCATCAATTGATTCAAATTTTAAACTATCAATCACTTGTATCTTTGGAAATGTCTTGAGCCATGTAACTAGGTCAATATGTTGTATTTGAGTCCTTGAGATCATGCTTTAACCCATTAGATCATGCACTAGGTCAAAAGTCAATG
Organism: Vicia faba; assembly: GCA_948472305.1. Classification (NCBI taxonomy): domain Eukaryota; kingdom Viridiplantae; phylum Streptophyta; class Magnoliopsida; order Fabales; family Fabaceae; genus Vicia; species Vicia faba. The sequence goes on along the minus strand of OX451736.1, from coordinate 1,054,808,215 downwards.
ATCAGTCATTTTGAATAAAAACCCTAATTTGACAATTTTTTACCTTTGAGGATTTGAGGGCTCTCCTTGAGGAATCATGATCAAACCTTTTTCAAAAGATGAATATCACTTCAAAATGTTTATGTTGACCAAAAATCTTGAATTTTGACTGTATATTGACCATAGTTGACTTTTTACACAATATAGTTTATTTTCAATCATCTGAGTCATTGACTGAGCAAACATGTGATGCAAGACTTGAAACTTGACATAAGAATTATTGAGGACCTATGATGAACCATGAAAGTCTTTTGAGACCCTTGCAAACCATTATTCCTTGTACAAGATGAAACCCTAGTTGTGGACCCATTGCTTAGGAGGTGAGTTTGTCTGACCAACTCTTGAGAATCCTTGAGTGTTTGAGAATTTTAGAAGAATGCCATGAAGAAAATGGGAGAGAAATTTTTTCCCCTGTTCAATCTTCTTAAACCTGAAGAGTTAGATTGGTGTGTCCACCATTCGTGACTTGAAGGTAGAAGATGATTGAATACTTAAGTGCCCAGAAATTTGCACTCGTCAGTGCATGAAGTAATGTTGTTGGTTGAATATACCAGAAATGGGCTTAAAGATGACATTTGGAGAGGTAATAATGATTCATCAGAGATGGGCTTATAGATTCCATCAAAGTAACTGTTGATATAAATTATACTAAGTCTATGCTTGACTTCAATTGTAAGAAGTATCAGAATAAATCTACGCTCAATTTAATCTGAGCCAGGAGAGGTCTTTTTGTCTTTAACTGGAAGAAGTATCAGAATAAAACTATGGTTGATTTAATCTGAGCCAAAAGATGTTTGCATTCGTCTTTAACTGGGAGAAGTATCAGAATAAATCTATGGTTGATTTAATCTGAGCCAGAAAAGGTCTATTGGAAGAAGTATCAGAATAAACCTATGGTCGATTTAATCTGAGCCAGAAAAGGTCTATTGGAAGAAGTATCAGAATAAACATATGGTCGATTTAATCTGAGCCAGAAGATGTCTGGGTCCATCTTTAACTGGGAGAAGTATCAGAATAAAATCTATGGTCGATTTAATCTGAGCCAAAAAATTTCTACTTGAAGAAGTGTTCTTCATGTAGATAGTCGACTCGTCCTGTTTCGGGAATTGATCTACAATCTGTTTTTGTTGGTAAACACGTCCTATTTCAGGAGTTCATACCACTTGGTGATAAAGATAGTCGCCCCTTCCTATTTCGAGAATTGATCTTCATCTGACCATAAAGAATGAAAGATAGTTTCCCCGTCCTATTTTGAGAGTTAATCTTTGCTCGGTTGTATAGATAGTTCCCCCGTTTTGTTTCAGGAATTAATCTGGAACCTATTTTTTTGTTGGCCGTAGAGATAGTGTCCCCATCTTGTTTCGAGAATTAATCTCTGACCTGGTCACACAGATAGTTGCCTCGTCTTGTTTCGGAAATTAATCTTAGACCCATTTGAGAATTTTTGATGATATTTGTCTGTTTGTGAACTTTACCTGAAAAGATAAAGAGTTAATTGTATGTAATGTCATGATGTCTGAAATGAATTGCGTAATGACGTTCTCAAAATAAATGAGACTGTGCTATATGTGTTTCGTATGCATATTCTATGATATGGGTAAATGATATATGAATGTGAAATGTTGTTGGAAGTCTATCAACAGTTCCGTATGACATTTTGCTGGGTAAAATGAATCCCTAATTGGTGCTAGGGATGAAGAACATGTGTAATCTTCAACCTTGTCTAGAATTCTTCCGCTGGGGATTCCTGCTTGCTGTTTGAGGAAACTCCGCTGGGGAATGTTGACTTTTATTTTGGGAGAAGAGTTTAGGAACATTAGTCGTTCATCGCTCTACCGGGGAATTTAATTCTTAGATACCCTGACTGGGGATAAAAGAGATGGATAACCTTTCGATTCGTCTAGAGAGTTTAATTCTTATATACCCTGACTGGGGATAAAAGAGATGGATAACCTTCTGATTCATTTGGGGAGGATAAAGTTGACTGATATTTGGTCTGATTCCAGGTTTCGTAGCAACTCTATGGGGATAATGGCGACTTCATTTGGGAGACTAATTTTGCCGGTGATTCGTAGCGATATGAGGAATAGACTCAAGCTGGGGAGACTAAAATCTGTTGGGGAAATAAACCCTATTGACAGAGAAATGCTCTGTTGAGGAAATAAGCTTTGTTGGAGAGGAGAAATTTGCAGGGGGTTTTAAAGTTTCGGAGGAATAAACTCAGCTGAGGAAGAGAACTTCCATGAATTATACTGATTGGGAATCCGTAGGTGGGTGATATTGTCGGGAAAAAGATCTGTCGGGGAAATTGCGGGGAATGTATCTTTGTTGAAGGTGAATTTGTGAAGATTACTCTATGGGGATAATCTCATGAAAGTGGCTCTGTGGGGATTTGTGGACAGCTTGAATGTCGTCTCAACTCCTAGAGTCTTGAGTAAATGCTCATTTATGTTCTTATGCATATTTTTGTTAGTGGTTAATCATGTTCATATGCATATGTTCATTCAATTTAGTCATTGAATGTTTTTGCAAATAAAACAGAAAAAACAAAAAGTTTGTATTTTAAAGTGTATTTGTATTGATAGTTTGCCTATAAACAGACGATTTTGTACAAAGAGACATAAATCCTAGTAAGATGAAATTTTCGTGAAAATGAAAAGAGTAAAAAGTGACAACAAAACATATAGCTATGTGGAAATGATCTCGTTAGGTTCCAACTTTGCTATTGCCCCTATGCCTTCGAACATCTCATCCCTTGTTGTCGGAAGAATTTGATTGACCATGATCTGTACCATTTAAACTTTTATTTTGGTAATAAAGCTTGTCGTAAGTGATCTAATGGGACATAGTTGTACGCTTTTAATCCCTAACTTTTTCCTGGACCGTCCTTTAAGGTTTTCAGTCCGCCGGGATACCCTTTCTTGCCCAAGCCGCCCTTTCAGGTTTTCGACTTGTCGGGTGTATAATCTTTTATATATATCCCTAATTTTTGCTCGAACCCTTTTGGTTCGCCGGGATGCCCTTATTTTTGCCTAGGCCAGTCAACCTATCGAGTCGTTTTCATGCATAGTATATTTTGACTATGTCCATATTCACAGGATGCGGGAAATCTCCTCCGTCCATGGTGGTTAATATCCTAGCGCCGCCTGAAAATACTTTCTTCACAACAAATGGCCCTTCGTAGGTGGGAGTCTATTTTCCCCTGGGATCACCTTGCGATAGAATGATGCGCTTTATTACCAAGTCACCAGCCTGATATACCTGATGCTTGATTTTCTTGTTGAATGCCTTAATCATGTGTTTTTTATACATCTAACCATGACAGACAAGCACAAGCCTTTTCTCGTCAATCAAATTCAACTGATCCAACCTTGTATGAATCCACTCGTCTTCGTCTAAGTCTGCATCTTTCATAATTCTCAGAGAAGGAATTTGAACTTCGACAGGTAGGACAACTTCCATACCATAGACCAGAGAGAATGGGGTTGCCCCAGTTGATGTTTGTGCCGAAGTGCGATAATCTTGGAGAGTAAACGGTAACATCTTGTGACAGTCTTTGTAGGTCAAAACCATCTTTTTCACAATCTTCTTAATATTTTTGTTGGCGGCTTCCACTATGCCATTCATCTTTGGTCGATACGGAGAAGAGTTATGGTGCTTGATCTTGAATTGTGTGCAGAGTTCAGTGATCATAGTGTTATTGAGATTAGTACCATTGTCCATGATGATTCTTTCGAGGATGCCATATCAAGAGATAAGATTATGTTTTATGAACCGGGGACCATATTCTTGGTAACAGAGGCGAACGAGGCTGCTTCAACCCATTTTATAAAGTAGTTAATGGCAACGAGAATGAAGCGATATCCGTTAGAAGCAGTAGGCTTATTTCTCTGATCATATCAATGCCCCACATTATGAATGGCTAAGGAGCAGTCAAAACATTCAGAGAAACCAGAGTCACATGAACCTTATCAACATAGATCTGTCACTTTTGACAAGTTCTCGAGTGGTGGTGACAGTCGGTTTCCATAGTCGACCAATAGTAACCCGCTCTCAGAATCTTTTTAGCCATAGTATATCCACTGAAATGAGTACAAATATGCCTTCTTGTATATCTTCCATAATTTTCTATGCTTCCTTCTTGTCCATACAACGAAGCAGAGTTGAATCATGATTCCGCTTGTACAAAATTCTATTGCTCAAGAAGAATTTAGCCGAGAACCTCCATAGGAATTTCCTGTCATTGATCGATGCCCCTTTAGGATATTTTTGAGCTTCAAGGTACCTTTTCACTTCATGAAACCAGGGTTTTTCTTCTACTCCATCAGTGTCAATTTCATAGCAATATGTTGGTTCATCGAATCTTTCAATGGTAATTCTGGGAGCCTCATTGTCCCATCTGACCTTGAACATGAATAACATGGTATCTAACGCATCCCCTAACTGATTCTCTTCTCTTGGGATGTGCTCAAAAGTGATCTACTCGAAGTATGGAATTAAGGTTAGCACAAGCTCTCGGCATGGAATGAGATTTGGGTGTTTCGTATCCCATTCTCCCTTGACTTGACTGATTACCAAGGCTGAATCCCCATGTATTCTCAAGAATTTGATTCTCAGGTTAATAGCAGCTTTAATACCCAGGATACATGCTTCATATTCAGCCATATTATTGGTGCAGTCAAAGCGAAGTCTGGCAGTGAAGGGTGCATGACAACCTTGAGGAGAGATAATTACAACACTAATTTCATTGCCGAGTGTGTTAGAAGCTCCATCAAAAACCATAGTCCATCGGGATCCTGACTTAGGTCATTCATATGATACAGGTTCTTCGCAATCTGTTATTAGCATGATGTTCTCATCCGGGAATTCAAAGTTCATAGTTTGGTAGTCATCTACAGCTTGATGCACCAAATGATCTTCCAGTACACTTCCTTTTATTGCTTATTGAGTGGTGTACTGAATGTCGTTTTCTGTTAAGATCGTTTTCCATCGGGCTATTCTTCCAAAGAAGGTTGGCTTCTCAAATATGTACTTGATGGGATCCATTTTAGAGATCAATAAAGTGGTATGGGTCAACATATATTGTCTTAGTCGGCGAGCAGCCCATGCCAAAGTGTAGCAAGTTTTCTCAAGCAGTGAATATCTTATTTCACAGTCATTAAACTTTTTGCTAAGGTAGTATATTGCATTCTCTTTTCGACTTGAATCATCATGTTGCCCCAACACACACCCCATTGAGTGCTCTAACATTGTTAGGTACATAATTAGAGGTCTTGCTTCAACTGGTGGCATTAGAATCAGAGGTTCTTGGAGGTACTCCTTGATTTTGTCAAAGGCTATTTGACAGTCATCGTTCCACTTTAATACTTGATCTTTCTTTAGTAGCTTGAAGATTGACTCACAGGTAGCAGTCAAATGAGAAATGAATCGGGTAATGTAGTTTAGTCGTCATAAGAAACCTATGAATTCCTTCTCAGTGTGGGGAGCCGACATTTCTTGAATAGCTTTAACTTTTGCGGGATTAACTTCAATACCTTTACCACTGACGACCAAACCCAGGAGTTTACCGGATCTCACCCCAAAAGTGAATTTGTTCGGATTTAGCCTTAGTTTGTACTTCTTCAACCTTTCAAATAAATTATATAGATGATCAAGATGTTCTTCTTCAGTTTGTAATGTTTCTATCATGTCAGCGATGTAGACTTCTATCTCATGATGAACCATGTCGTGAAATAAAGCTACCATGGCATGCTGATAAGTTGCCCCGGTGTTTTTCAACCCAAAAGGCATAACCATGTAACAGAAAGTGCCCCCACTGTGTGACGAAGGTTGTTTTCTCCATGTCTTCAGGCCCCATCTTGATTTGATTATAACCCGAGAAACCATCCATGAAAGATAATACCTTATGTTGAACAGTTTTGTCGACCAGAATGTCAATATGTGAAAGCGGGAAGTCATCTTTGGGGCTTGCCCTGTTCAGATCCCTGTAATCTACACACATACGTACCTTACCATCTTTATTTGGTACCGAAACAACATTAGCAACCCATTAAGGATATGACATCACCTCTAAGAACCATGCATTGAATTGTTTCATAACCTCGACTTTGATGTTTTCCTACATTTCAGGATGCATGCGACGAACTTTCTGCTTAATCGGAGAACAACCCTCTTTCATTGGCAGACGATAAACCACGATATTTGTATCGAGCCCTGAGATGTCTTCTTATGACCAAGAAAATACTTCAACATAGTCGTGCAACATCTAAATCAACCTGTTCTTGACATTGTCCTCTAAGTTGGCGCCTATCTTGACCTCTTTTTTGTCTGTCTCAGAACCCAAGTTTACCACTTTGATCGTCTCTTCGTGTGGTTGGATAGCCTTTTCTTCTTGTAGTAAGAGTCTAGCAAGTTCTCCAGGTATTTCATAATCATCCTTACCTTCGTCCCCGACTTGGTAGATTGGATTTTCAAAGTCATAAGTGGTAGATTGGGGATCTGCAATGTAGTGTGTGGGTGTGTTTAAGAACACATTCTATTTGAAAGTGCAATAAAGTTAAATAAAGACAGAAAGCGCAAAATTTGAATGCAAAACGTCTAATGTTTTCATTAAATGAAAATATGACATATGAAATGACAACCCTGAACAAATGAACCATTGTTCCCTAGGCAAGACACAAGGTTTAAAGTCATTGTTTTAAAAGAAATTACATAACCAAACTTCTTAAAGCGATAAAACAGAAATATCTATTACTCCTGACTAAAGGAGACGGAGATAATGTCGTCTGCTTTCCAATTGTTGAGCTCATTGCTCATGGTAGGAAAGATCCAGTTGTCAAAGTCACTATCATTTCCAGCATCCTCTATAGCATTGATTCCATTGTTGCTGATATGGAACAGAGGTCTTCCAGCTTGAGCGCGATGAACAACCCTTTGACCTTATGCAGTAAAGCCCAAACCAAACTTGTCAGATTTGTAAGGGATATTAGGAAGCTGACCCGAAATTGTGCAACCACCTTCTTCTATAGTAGCTTTGGAATATTTCAAAGAAGCCATCTTAAGTGGAACTATGGTAGTCTTTGGAATGGTAGAAACATCTTCAACAACATTAGGGGAAATCGCTTTAAAAGCTTGACAGGGAGTCTTCATGAATTCACCATCCATTTTTATATACCAGAATGAATTCGGGTGGCTGACCATGTACTCCTGTTCTCTGTAGACAGTAACAATCTTCCCTTTCACAAGGTATTTTAGTTTATGGTGTAATGTGGAGGTGATGGAACCTGCCCCATGGATCCCGGGGCGTCCTAGTAGACAAGAATAAGTTGGCCGAATATCCATTACATAGAAGGTTGATTCAAAGATCTGTGAACCCACTTTGACCGGAAGGTCCACTTCTCCATGTACCGTTCTTTTTTATCTGTCAAAGGCTCAAACTATAACGTCACTTAGTTTCAGCATAACCCTTTCACAATCCAGTCAGTTGAGAGCGCCCTTTGGCAGAACATTTAGAGAAGAGCCAATATCAACTAACACATGAGCCAACGTAGTTCCCCTGTATTCAATGGAGACATACAGGGCCCTATTATGATTTCTCCCATCTGGAGTTAGGTCAGCATCAGAGAAACCTAATCCATTGTCAGTCGTTAAGCTAGTAACATAACTTCCAAATTGATCGGCAAAAATATCTTGTGGTACATGAGCAGTCTTCAAACATTTCATTAAAGCTTGCGCATGGGCTTCAAAACACATTAGTAAAGATAGCATGGAGATTTTGGACGGGGTCTGCCCCAGCTGTTCAACAATTCTGTAATCGCTTCTATGAATGATCTTCGAAAAAATTTCCATTTCTTGTCCAGAGTTATCCTTGATTGTAGCTTATTTTGGTGCCTCCGTCCAGGTAGGCTCTATCATTGGCTCTTTACCTCGAGATTCGGCAGTTGTCTTGGTAATTGTAACTTGAACAGGTAGAGAGATTTCTGGAGAGAAAATTCTTCCACTTCTAGTAATTTTGCTTTTCCCCGCAATATTGTCAATATCTTCGTGAGACAACTCTTGTTTAATGCCAAGGTAATAGACGTCAGACCCATAATTCCATGGAATAGCCTTCTGCGAGGAATATGGGATGGGCCCAGGTGTTGTAATAATTAAGGGAGCAGATTTTAGATTGGTAGTAATCCTTACAGGACCCTTAAAAGTGATCTAGAAAGGAGTACCAGATATGACATACAAATCTCGGCACAAATTCTCAGCATACAGAACTTTCTCAATTAAAATTACATGTTCATCCATCAGGCGTTGAATGGCTTCCTTCAGTAACTCTAAACCATTGGGTTGGACTGCACAACAATAACATTCTTTAACACAACCCTGAAATAAACGTCATGTAGCAAATTCTTCTTGACTGTTGAGAGAGGAGTAACCACATCACTTACGGAGGTAACATACAAAACATCTTCAATAACACTTATGCCTTTGTCATACTTCAGCATAGAAGCATTAATCACGTTTGGAGTCTCAGGAGGTTCGAACTCAATTTCTTGTTATCAATCATGTCTTGAATTTTGTTTTTCTGGGCCCCGCAATTGTCGGTCTCGTGCCCAGGACCGTTTGAATGATAGGCACACCTCGCATTTGGATTGTACTTAGGAGAGGATGTGTTGGGATTAAGAGGAGGATCCCGTAGTGTTATGAGTTCAGATTTTAACAAATATTGGAATGCTTTAGCCAATGGCATATTAATCCTGGTAAACTTCCTCCTCGGAGCGTCTGACCTACGTTGGTTTCCCTGTTGTTGTTGTTGTTGAATAGGCGCTGGATTAGAGATCAATACCGCTCCCACAGACTGATGGCAGTCATTTTTACTACGGCTTTTCTGGCCATAAACAACATTGGTTTCTTTTTTACCAACGAAGGGCTTATTCACAACATTAGAGGATGCAGCCATCAGAATCTTCCCATTCTTGATACCAGTTTCAACTTGTTCGCCAGTCAGAATCAACTCAATAAACCCTGATGAAGAACTCCCAATCAGCAAATTAAAGAATGGACCCGTCAGAGTGACCATGAACATATCCACCAATTCTCGGTCAGTAAAAGGAGGTTGGACCCTTCCATCTAGATCTCTCTATTTTTGGGCATACTCCTTGAACCCTTCATTCGAGCCCAAGGACATGTTTTGCAATTGTACACGAGTCAGCTCTAGGTCAGCATTATATTAATACTGCTTGTAGAAAGAAGCAGCCAAGTCTTCCTGTTGTACCCCAAAATTTTCCCTCCCATATTTCTCAAAACATTTCAAGAAAGATCCTCAAATTGCTCTAAGAAGTCCAAGGGTTTACCAGGCAAACTCTCTCCTAAGGCAGTCTACCTCAAATTAGGGTTTCATGTTGCATCAATATACTTGAGTCCAAGAGATCCCAAGTGCTCACCAATGTCCTAATATGTTATAAATATCATCCATGTCAAGTTTCAAGCCCTACAGAGAAAGTTTGCTCAGTCAATTGCTCAAAGGCCTGAAAATCGATTGTGCTAGGGCAAAAGTCAATTGTGGCCTACATACAGTCAAACTTCAAGATTTTTGGTCAACATCCTCATTTTGAAGTATATTTCATCATTTGATCAAGGGTTGATCATGATTCATCAAGGATTGCTCATAATTCATCAAGAACCAAAAATTGCTAAATTAGGGTTTTGTAGGAAAAGTCAACTCAACTTTGACCAAGCATAACTTTCTCATACTTTATGAGAAATGACCCATCCAAAGCTAATTTTGAATAGGATGACATGCTCTACAATCCATCTTCATCTCCTAAGTCCAAAATATGCACCCACAAGAAGTTATGAATTTGGACATTATAGGTTATTTTGAAAAAGTCAACAAAAACACATTTTTTGTCAAAGCTTCATACGTGAGCATGGAATACCAAATTGAGATGAGAAAAAAAGGGTTACTTATAGGATATCTCAAGCTTTCTAAAAAGTCCAAGAACACCTTCAAAGAGTCAAAATTGAGGAAGTTATGCATTGGAGAAGTTGACCCTTTTCGCAAAATTGCCAAAAGTTAATTATGCCTAAAACTACAATTTTTGCCAAATGGGCTCAATCTTCTACATTTGTTTTAAGTTGGCAACATGGTCCACGAGCCCTAGCCCTTTCCATTTGTCATTATCTTATTTATATTATTTATTTTGATTTTTATTTGAATTAAATCATTTTAAATCAAAACAAATCATAGAAAATCCAAAATATTGAAAACTCAAGATTTTTTACATGATTCAAGTCTTAAATTCCAGCTAGCATAAGATCAAATTCGTGTAAAGGCATGGTGTGCACAAAAAGATTGAATTAGGCCATTTTTGGAAATATATTCAAGGTGTATCAAATTAAAATCAAATCCATTGATGGAGGAAGATTGAGATCAGTTTTGGAACCCTAATCCATTCCTCAATACATATAGAAGAATGGCAGACCAAAAGAGGCTAGAGAAGGAGGCGTGTGATCAAGAACAAAACTTGGAAAAAACAAGAAAAAGTGGTGAATCAAATTCCTACTTATAGGCCAATTCAAGACCCTTGGACCATTCCAATCACTTCCTGGGATCCCTAGCAAGCAAAAGCAATCAAAAGCAAGTGTTCCCAAGCCCTATATCTCACTGTAAGTCCATCACGACATTGCTTATTTCTTGAATTCGGTTTGCATGATTTAGGCATTGATAGCATGAATTAATGATATATTCTTGATCCATAGAACAATTGCAAGCTTTCTATATTGTTTAATTGCATTTATCTGGCTTGTATAAGATTTCACCATGGCTAGGGTTTATAGCTTCGATTTAGGAGTTTTATGTGCAGGCAAAATTAGGCCATGAAAGGGCCACCATTATACTCAGGAGGTCCAGGCGAATTGATTGGTGGCCCTAGTTTTCGTTTATCTTGCTCATGGTTGTTTTAAGAGAACGCAGGTTGTAGCTACGGACAAACGTCCTAGGTAAAAGTTTGGAACTTTTACCAACAGATCCAAGGAGGAAGATGACCAGCTGGCAAATAACCATTGGCTTGTTCAAATTTCTGCGCGCTAAATTGATATATATGGCCTTTTAATATTTGATTATCATTTTGTATTATTATAACAACTAACACAATTGGCCCAGTGGTAGCCAGGCAAGCGTTAAGGCGTTGGGGAGTTTGAGGTCAGGGGTTCGACCCCTGCCTCCAACATTTGCATTTTTCTTAATTTCTTCCTACAGATCTCACGCGTACACAAGCCAGGGGACTACCATACATCCTCATCATCCAGCCTTTGGGCCTCCTGGAAGCTAGATCTGAAGGCTAGCATGTGAGAGACCGCCATGGGGCCTAGTCAAAGCAATGCACTGGATGCAAAAGGTCAACGTGGACCTCACTCTTCTTGGGCCCAGAAATGCTATCTGCATCCCCAAAAATCCCTCTCAGGCCCATTAATTCTTTCACTATTCTTTTTCATATTTGTTTTATTTGATTTATTTATTTATCTTACTAACCAATCAATTATTTTTTTTATCAAAAAAATCATAAAAATAATACTTTTCACAAATTAGTTTTATATTTTTTTATACAAAAAATTAAATAATTTAATTAGGTTGTTAATTTAGATAACTTTAATTCTTTTTGCCAATAAATTAAAAATAATTAGAATAATTAGGTTTTTATTTCTAACTTAATTATATTTTTCTTTTTCTTAAAATAACCAAAAATAAGTCATTTTATTTATTTTCATTAATTAATTTAATTAAAATAATTATTTGTATATTTAATTTTAAAACTTAATTCTTTTCTTTAAAAAATATTAAAAATAACAAAAAAATCATTTTTCTTTTAATCAGGTTAAAAGGGTCAAAACCCTAATTTCGTATCTTTTCTAATTTCCCTCGGGCGCGCTTTATTATTTTATTATTTACCATATTATTGTAATTGCCCACAAGTTGTAATAGTTTAAATTAGGGCTTTTATTTTTATTTATCGCTTTATTTCTTAAAGGGTTTGTTTTTGGCTATGTAAATACTCGTAGCCTTGTAATAGCTTAGCTTTAATTTCTGCACTTTAATTTCCGCAAACTATTAACTGTTAGATGTATGATATTAGGGATGCATGACAAGAATGTATGATTAATTTTAAAACAGTTAGATAACCCTAAAATGTGCAAAGATAAATAATCTGAAATTGAATCACTTGCACATGCGCACTCCTAGGGTACACTCCCACTTGGTTGCCTTTGGTAAACGGCCATTGAGTATAGGATGTTTTAGTCGTCGTCCTTTTGTCTAAACAAAGATCAAAGTCCCGATTCGAAAAAGTTGCCTCGGAATTGTTTCCTCGAATAATTGATCTAAGACATTAGGGTTACTACTAAGACGTCCTAATATTGCTTTAGTGACCGTATGTCCCTTTCGAATTGACCCTCAAAACTCCAACGATGATGCTACCTACTCACTAATAGTGGGATAGCGTTGTCTAAAGGAAACGAACATAGAACGATTCTTTTTTCGAGTAGGTAGATTAGCTCTTAAGTACTTGCTCAATCCAAAATAAATTTTTCACACTTACACTCCTGTACAAACAAAGTTTTCAAAAACACTTCATTACACTCTTGAAGACAGAAACAAGAGTTAAATCGAAGTCAAAACAAAAGCTTTTCAAATCACACAAACACAAAGAAAACAATTTTTAAAATGATGAGTAAGTACCTAAGAGCCCGTAGATAACTACGGATAGAAAGGGTGCTAATACCTTCCCTTTCTATAATCTACCCCCCGTACTCATAAATATCTCGAAAAAGGAATTTTTCTGTGCTTTTTTCCTTTCCTTATTGGATAAAATAAAAGATGGTGGTAACTCTTCCTTACCGCGACATTTTGCGAACACAAACGCAAAACATGAACCTGCAATTCCTAAAAAGAGGGAAACAACGTCCCAGTTCTGGCCACCGTATCACACTTCCCATGTGTGAATTTTGGTTCCTTCCAGCTGGTAGAACCATTCAAGTTGAGTATCAGACAAACTTTCTTGAAAGAAATTGACCCATAATTTCCGGTCAGCAGTATGAGGCTGGATTTTTCGAACATACGACCCCAGGTGAAGTTTGGGACAAGAGACCCCATCATATTTAGCAAAGATAGGAACCTTGGATTTGTGAGGGATGACCACCCTCGGGATCAGACATAGTTCTCCAAAATCCAATCCAGGAACTTTCTAGATTTCCAAAGCTTTGAGTCGGTCTTCCAACTGCTTGTATTTGTCATCTATAGGAGGATATTGTTCGTCGGAGTAGTCTTCATCTTCGGAACCCTAATTTTTCTATCTTCACCCCTGACACTATTGCCATCCTCCTCTTGGTTGTCGTCTTCCTCAGAGGAAACATCATTCACTCGAACTGGTTAAGCAGTACCTTTGAATCTTCTCCCCATGTTGAGATAACAACCCACTTCTTAGTCTTCTTTTTCATGGTGAGAAGCGATATCATCTTTTGTTTCCCTTTGGCCATATTCAGAAGAGTCTCTTGAAATTGTGCATGTTGAGTTTGGATATCCTTGATAGTTTGTTCGAGAGCCATCTTATACTGAAATAAATAGTAAATAGATGAGGAAACCTGTATTTGGAAAACATATTTATAAAATGATGCATGATATGTGGATGCAATGTTTTCAAGGACCTTAAGAGATTTAAATTTGCTAGCCAAAAGGAAACAGAAACAAAGATTGCATTAATAAGTTCAAAATTTCAGTTGCCTCTTGGGCTTACAATGAAAAGAAAAAGGGTCTCAAAGAGACAACAATATGAACTTCTAAAACCTAAGACTCAAGTCTCCCACAAACGCTTCCTCTTTGTATCGATGTATGCATTAAGGCTTTGCTCCTCGTGAAGTTGCTTTGTGAGCTCCAACACTTTCTTCTCTCTTGCATAGAATTGAGTTTCAAAGGTGTCCCATTCTTCCTTGAGTTGAATCCAATATTCTACAATTCTTCGAGGTCAGTGGGCATTCCTGGATGGAGGTTGGTATAAGGAAAATCCCCCTCAGATCAGGCTCCATAATTACTGGTAATACAGTGGGATATGGCATCATAAGGTTTTGAGCACGAGCTCGTACCCATTTGAGATAAGGCTCCAAAGGGATATAATTCTTTTGTACTAAAGTTTTGCTATCAACCTTGTTTACCATGCCCTAAGCACGTATAAATCTTTGACGATAACCTTGAGGATCATTTTTGTAGTCGAACATAATACCCTGGATAAGTGCGTCATGAGGACCATCTCTTCGAGCATAACCAAATTGTCGTAGAGCCAGAGAAGGGTTGTAAGTAATACCTCCCCTAATGCCAAGGAGTGGAACATTAGGGAATACCCTGCAGCGGTTAATGATAGTGATATTTTCTAGAGATCGGGAACACCAATAGATATCTGAATGAGAAAGTGACATCAATCTTTGAGACCACCTCAAACCTTGTTCACTCTTCAATACTGATTGGGGAAGGTGAGAAATAAACCATCTTGACAGCAGAGGTACGCAACACATAAGAGTCCCTCGCTTCCTCATAGTACAAGTGTGAAGAGAGTGCAAAATGTCTCTGAGAAAAGTAGGCACAGGGTTACGAGAAAGAAATATTTTGATGGCGTTCATATCTATGAGTTGGTCTGGATTAGGGAATAGCACCAATCCATATATTAGCAAAGCCAAGATTTCTTAGAAAGCTTGAAAACTCATAGCATATAAAAATAGTTGAGCCTTCTCTAACAAAAATTTAGCTAGAAAACCCTTGACTCCACTCCTTGTTTCCCAATTAGATACAATGTCGGACCGCTTCAAATGTAGGGCTGCTGCAATTTCTTCAGGTTGTGGATCATTCTCTAAACCGGTGAAAGGTATTTGATTGAGAACAGGTAATCCCACTAATTGAAAAAAAATCCTCCATTGTGGGTACCAACTGATAATCGGGAAAGGTGAAGCAGTGATGTACGGGGTCAAAGAACTGGAATAGAACACTCATCATATATTCTTCAAAACCTGAGGTAACCAAACTGAGTAGTCGACCATGCCTTTTGATGAATGGAGAACTTTCAGGAACCTTTGAGACTAACTCCTTAAGTCTAGAAGGTATCCTCACAAAACTGATCCGAATAATATTTCTATGAGCGGAGGCTATAACCTACAAAACAGAACAAAGATAAATCCCTAGGTTCTTGAAACAGTTAGTGAAAATGATATGGTATGATGTCATGATGTTATGATTTCATGTTCGAACAATTAATCAAACACAAACAAAACACATAAGGCCTTAGTTTTAAGATTGCATGGAGTTTGTAGGTAAATACCCTCTTGAAGTTTTAGTTGGCTCAACTTGTCCTAAAAGAAGTAACCAAGTTCTAAGAATCTTAATATCACTGATCTTTCTCTCAGGCATTTTTTCAGCACAAGCATCTGAATTGAGACCGAAATATCCCGAAAGTCCAATCTCAATGAGTGTAGCATCTAGTATCAACCAACTTCAGTCTTCACCAAAGCCATCCATCTCACTACGTTCTAATGGCTAAGTTGTGTCGACTAAGGTTCTAAGGTCAGTTAGTGCTTATGACACCACGCGGTAGCCCAACATTCTCCTTGACTTACTCAAGGAACACCAGTACAAACCAATGTTTCGCACTAACGTAGCCATCATTTCAAACATATCGATCTATGCCGTACAGTTTTCACGATCTATTGATACTTACCTAAAATAGCCCCAGATCTGGGTATAAGATCTATACAAGAAATAAACCCAAGCATATCCCTAAATATAAAGTATACAAAGCAAACAAGTAAAGCAATAAAGGTGGACTAGCTCTAAAGGTAACCCCACTTTAGTATACTTTCCCCAACAGAGACTCCATTTATGGTATACGGTGGGAGAACTGACTTGGGTTTTGTGTTTTATTGCAAATGTTGCATATAGCAAGAGTCTCCACCGACTTTTCTTTTATCCAATAAAGTAAAGGGTGAAAAGAACAGGAAAGACCTTTAAGAATTTTTCCGAGTTAGGGGGGTAGGTTATGAAAAGGGAAGGTGTTAGCACCCTTTTCATTCGTAGTTATCAACGGGCTCTTAATTGCTAGCTCACTTTGAAAATGCTTTGTGTTTGTGTATATTTGAAAATATTTTGAAAATGCCTAAGCACAACAATCTGGTAATGATTCCCGTATCGTTGAGAATGTATATAAAATGTTTGTTTTGAAAATATTTGTGAAAGGAAGTGTTGTTTTGTGAAAGGTGTTTTGAAAATTCCAATGTAAGGCAATTTGCTTTATAATAACCCTTGTATCAGTCCTCAAGAGTGTTTTGAAAGTAGTTGTTTTGAAAGTGTGAAGTGCAAAAATTGTTTTAGTTTGTGAGCAAGCGATTGCGAGCAACCTACCTACTCAAAAAGTCTTTGTTCTTTTCCTCCTCCTTTAGATAGTGCTAACCTACCATTAGTTAGTAGGAAGCCCTAGCATTGAATATGAGGGACAGGTGTGGGTCATCGTACAGTCATAGAAGGCAACTTGTAGGATGCTTTAGCAATTGTTGTAAGATACTAAAATCGTTTACCGAAGGCAACATTGAAGAGTCATCGAGGGACATGACTGTTTTTTATATGAGGCAACAAGTGAGGTTACCCTAAAGCTGCATGTGTGAGTAGTGTTTTGATTTCAGGTATTTGTCTTGAGATTAGGTTTTTTTAATGATTGTATTTAGTATACAAACCCTAATTAGTAACAGTAATAAGAAAAGCAGTAAATTACGAAAATTAAATGTCCTATTCTATTACAATACTTCGGGGATGGAGGTACAAGTTTGCGAATGGGGATGAAAAGCAGTAAACCCTATTTAAGGCTATTACAGACCATTGAGTATTTACAATAATTGGGAAATAAAGTACGTGAAGATTTGTAAAATAAAGAAAAGAGAAAAGGAATTGTTTTGTGATTTTTATTTATGGAAAAAATTTATGATTAACCTAATTATTTGATTAAGTTCTATTAACAAAAGTTTAGTAAAAACCTAAAGACACTAAAATTTAATTTAATTTATGAAAAAAAGGTCAATTAATTTAGTTGATTAAATTAAGAAAGTTAGCTTAGTTGACTTAATTAAAAAAGAAATCTAAATTAATTTGAATTTTAAAAAGAAATTAATTGTTAGAAAATATTTTTGATATTTTATTTAGAAAAGATATTTGAAGTATAAAACCTAGTTCTAATTAAATAGAATCAAAGTGATTAAATTAAATTAATTTTTATTTGTCAAAAATTAAATTAATTAATTAAAACCCTAAATCTAATTTTTCATCATTTTTATGATTTTTTCTGATTTTAAATAAATTTATTTTAGAAAAGAAAAAAGTTAATTAAAATTAAAAAAAAAAAAGCAAAATGGGCCTAAGTGTAACATGTAAAAAAAGGGGGTGAGGAGTAGAAAAAATCCCAGGCCCAACTCAAGGAGCCCAGGCACCTGTTTGATCTAGTGGTGATGACTTTCTGAGGGTGCATCATGGGCATGCGTCTTGGGGCGTTGGATCTGGCCCTTTTGAAATCTGAAAGTCAAGAAATAAATGTGTGGAAAATAAAGGATACCGCTGGGGCTCGAACCCGATTCCCTCACATTAACAGGCGCTTGTTTTACCACTGGGGTGGCTGTTCTATCCGGTTATGAAACGCCCCCCAGTAAATATATTATAAACTTGTTTTCAAAATTGGACTTCATCTTCTTCCTCGCGCGCGTTTACAACAACAACAACATTTTTAAATTTTGTAAAAGCTTCATTTCTCAACCAAATTGAAAATTGTAAATATCAAACTTGCTTAAATTTTAACCATGAATCCAACCATACAACTTTCAAAAGCTAAAGATAAATGGTTAGGACGAATTTTGTTTGGTACCAAACTGAAACCTAATATTTTAGAAACTTCAACTCCAAAATTCACATCACACAGTCAACATAAATGAAAACTAAGGAAATTATTAGTTTCAGGGCAATCATATCTACATTTTATCTTTTGAAATTGAAAGCAAATGATGCGTGTATAAGGATTTCAAAGTTGGAGAAACTTACCTCTTGAAGTGAAAACTCAGAACGCGTATGGAGGCTTCTAGGTGCAAATGAATGATGATTAAGCTTCCTTGGACCTCCCTTAAGCTATTCCAATCCTTACTTTAAGCTGAAAGTGTATGAATATCTCCAACCAAGTCAATGTGCAAGCTTCGGATATGGAGTTTAAAGGATGATTAAGATGGTGTTATAGAAGTGTAACCGGTGTTTGGATGTGTTATATGTGATGCATGTAAGGTGTATGGATGATCAAAATGACAAACACACGAGTGGATTGAGAGCTGGGTGTTGGAAGCTTCAAATGTGCAACAATGGATTTTTCTTGGTGATTCTGAGTTTGGGAGTGTTTGAGGACTTGGGAATTCGTGCTTTGGCTTGCAAATGACCTCTTTATTTATAGGCAAGAGGTTTGACATCTTGAAGTAACTAGAATATTGAGATAACAAGTTATGGTTTTGAAGCTTGGTTTTGAAGTAACTTTACAAAGTCATGGTTCCAAGGCAATGTAGGGTGGTTGATAGGCTGTAGATGGTTGCTTCTTGGTGCTGAGATGTTTTGAAGTCAGAAGCAACAATGTATAGGCTCAAGGAGAATTGACATTGTGTATAAAGGCACTTTACAAGAATGGAAGTGTGATCTTTTTCCAAAAAATGGAATGATGCATTGGACAATGCTTGAATCAAATGGACCATAGCTCAAAAGCTTGTGTAATATTATGATTATGGATTGATTTGGAGGTTAGAGGCCTGTAAAGTGAGATTATGCAGCATGACTTGAAGATTTAGTCATAAGGTTTTCACAAGGATGACCTAAAATTCAAGTTTGTCATCCCATCTTCATCTCTTTGAAACTTCTAGTTCAAGTATGATAGTTTTGTATTCTTGGACATTTTGGAAAGATTGAATCAATATCTACAACTTTCATGTTGTGAGTTTTTTCTAAACCAATTTGGATCTTCGTGAAAAATGGCCATAAAGTTGGGACAAAAAACTGATCAAAACTTGTTGAAAAGTTTTCTAAGTGTTGGATAAAAAACATCACAACTTCATGGGCTCATATCTCTCAAATTAAGCCCTTTTTAAGGATCATCCCACATTAACAAAGTTGTAGAATTCATAAATACCTATAACTTTCATGTTGGAAGTTTTCTTTGAATCAACTTATATCTTGAGAAAACTTGCTTGTGAAGTTAGGGTTTTTTAGGTACAAAACACTTGAATTTTTTCTAAGTGTTTGAAAATCTTGACTTTTGACTTTTGCTGACTTTCTTTATTCTTGATGATCAAGTTTGATAATTTTGAATGTCTTGATGATTCTTGATTTTTGAATTCCAATGTTGACCAAAAAGTCAAAGTTTGACTTTTGTGTGCAAATTTCAGGGCACTTTAGTGTTCAATCATCTTTTACCTTCAAGTCACGAATGGAGGACTCGCCAATCTAACTCTTTAGATTTAAGAAGATTGAATAGGGGCAGCTATTGTACCCCAAAATTTTCCCTCTCATTTCTCAAGAATTTCTCCACAAGATCTTTTATGGCTCAAGTTTGCAACACTGATACATGAATTTAGGTTCGAAATTGGCACAAGGGCAAAATGGTCAAAAATGCACATTGAAAAGTCAAACTTTGACTTTTGAATCAAAATAAAGTTTCAAGAATCGTATTTCATCAAGACATGTTAGAATATGAAGTTTTTTTCATCAAGAAAATCAAAAGTCAAAATTACTTTGGAAAAGTCAAAAGTTTTAAACACTTAGACATTTTTCTAAGTGTTAAGAAAAGATGATAAGTTCAGAAGTTCTGGCCAGATTTTCATCATAAGGCAAGATAATTCAGGAAGAACTTCTGACACAAGAGTTGTAGATCTCAAGAAGATCTAAAACATTGCAGAACAGAACTTCTCCTAGAAAAGTTGGGATTTCAAGTTACAAATCCTTGAAGACACATCCATGAAGCTAAAGCACTTAGTAAATTATGAGCATTTCCAAGTCAAAATTTGGTTAGAACTTCTGGGCCAATTCTCATGTAGGTATGATCAGAATTTGCAAAAGAAATTCAAAGAGGGTTTACAAAGCATGTTACAAGCTTTCTGAAAAGTCTGAAGACTCCTTCATATCACGCTGGAACAGAGAGAACCAAAGATCAGAAGACGGACGTTTGTTCTTAATCCAAGTTACGTTTATGTTGAACTTCTAATCCAGTTTCAAGCTAGGCTGCATAATCTCAGGTTACAGATTTTTTTGCTTGTTAAATCTCATCATCATTTAATGCTCACACCCAGTTTTGAGTATTTATCCAAAGGATTTCCCCACGTGTGGCATGAAAGTACCATTGTTGTCCTTTAAAAGTAGACTTTTATACAAAGTTTATACTGGGCCCATACCTTGATTTTGCTTCTGAGTGTACTTCTCCACAAATCATGCCTACAAAATCAAATTAGGCGCGGCTAAAGCTGCTAACCACTCTATTTTGCTTTGAACCTTACTTGTCAATACTTGCTTCAAAAACAAGTCAACTATTCATAACACATGATGGTTGTACTCTTGACTTCTCCAAGCTTCTAAATCCCTTGCCTATAAATTAAGCTTCATTTACAACTATTAAAGGGTCAGAGAAAAACATTGAAAAAGCCTTAAACCTTGTTGAAAAATCCCAAGAACTTGAAACTGCAAACATAAACACAAAACCTGTTAGTCTTCTAATTTCTTCATTCAAACTCTAATTTTTCTTGTTTGTTTTCTGGACCAAATCATCCATACAATTTCTAGAATACACATAGAATCTTTCCCAACCTCTGTTTTCAAACTGTAAAACAGCATTCACCACTCTTTGTTTCAAAAAACCAGATTTTTCACCTTGACTGAACTAGAACTTTCCCATCATTCATAGCTCAAGATAAGAGTTGCTTCAGCTTTCTGAGAACTTGAGGAAGCTAATCAGAACATCACAGCAACCTGAACCAGGCTCTAATTCACAGAAAGATTTCCAGCTGCAAGGTAAGTTTCTTGTGACTTTTATATCATTACTTAGGCATTGTTAGGTTTACATTTCCAAAGACACAATGAAGACATCATGACTCTGATTCTATACATATTTATAGATTTCATGTATATGGCCTAAGTAGAGAGAATTTCAGATCATAACTTTTTGAGGAAATTAGGTTTCAGAATTAGAATTAGCTAGATTCATGCTTGCTTATGATTTATAGTTCTGATGCGTTATATTTCTGAAACCATGATGAAATTTGCCATAACTGCTATGTTTGCATTCGTCATTATTGTTGAGAAATAACTAAGTTGCAGATTCTCTAGTTGGCATGGAGAAGGAGATGAAATTCATCATCAGAACTTACATTGTGATACATGTTTATGTTTTTGTTTCTAATACCGGATGTATAGCCACCCTAGTGGTAGAGAGCGCACGCATAAGACATTAGTCTTAAGGGTCCCAGGTTCTAGCCCCAGAAACACCTTTTTAAGTTTATTTCTTGACATTTTCTCCACTAATTGTCAAACACTGATCCTGGACCAGAACTTCTAGATAACCCCCCTCAGTTGATTGCCAAAACAGTGATCCTGGACCAAAACTTCTAGATATTCCCATCCAACAACATTGACACCTCACGGACCCATAATCAGAATTTCTAGCTTGCCAATAACACTAGAACTTCTAAGTTTCCAGCTGCACCAGAACTTATAGACTCTTTCAACAACCAGAACTTCTGATCTTCCAGTAACGCTAGAACTTCTAGGTTTCCAATTGCATCATAACTCCTAGGCTCTCTCAAGCGATTGGAGTTTCTAGGCTTTCCTCCAGTGCACCCGGATCCAGAACTTTTGGCCTTCCCTGTTTCTGCTAACATCTTCTTTTTGATTTGCAGCGCACCAGAGCCAGAACTTCTGCTCTCTCCTCTTTCAGCAACACGTTGATTCTGAATCTCATTCCTTTTTTCATTTTTTATCATCACTTTATTATCATTAATCAAAAACACCAAAAAAATACTTTATATTCACATGCTTTATTGTTATTTCTTTTAAAACAAAAGACTAAAAAATATTTTCTTAAGCAAATTTATTTCTTCTCTTAACCAAAACAAAATAAGTCTATTTTACATTTCTTGTATATTATTTCAATATGGTTGTAATAGATAATTAGGACTTTAATTTCTTGCAATCCCCATTTGTAAATTTGTACACCCCATCCCTAATTGATTGTAATAGCATAGGATATTTACATTTTCGCACTTTATCGCTTTCATATAAATGCTAGTAATTAGGATTTGTATGGGAAGATAAAATCAATCTTAGCAAAAACTAATACAAGATAAACCAAGCATGAAATACAAACACTATTCACACATGCACCCCTAGGGTTAACTCCACTTGTTGCCTTATGAAACATGGTCATGTTATGCATGTGAGATATCTTAGTGAAAACAATCAAAAATACAAGATCATAGTCCCTCGATGACGCTTCGAATGTTGCCTTACAAATGATCTTAGTCCCTCAAGAGAAATGCTAAGATATCTCACAACATTGCTATCATGACTATGTGATGACCCACATCTGTCCCTTTACATCCAATGATGGGGCTTCTTACCAAACCAATGGTAAGAAAGAAACATCTAAAGGAGGAGAAGAACAAAAGACTTTTGAGTAGGTAGGAACGTTCTTAGTTGCTTGCTCATTTTCAAAACAAACATCTTTTTAAATACACCAAACACTTTCAAAACATGAAATTTTTTCAAAAGTCCAACATTTTGTATACATTCTTATAGAGACGAGAATCATTACAAAGTTTTCCTAAACGAAGGCGCTTTTCAAAAATACTTTCAAAAACCACCACAAGCACATTTTTAAACAAAAGCGAGTGATCTAGCAAGCAACTAAGAGACCATAGATAACTATGGATGGAAAGGGTGCTAACACCTTCCCTTTTCATAATTTACCCCCCCCCCCGAACTCAAGAAATAATCTCGAAAGGTCTTTTCTGTTATCTTTAGCCTTTCCTTATTGGATAAAAGAAAAGCCGGTGGCGACTCTTGCTATCCGCAATAATTGCGATCAAACACAAAACATCCCAAGTCAGTTCTCCCACCGTGTTACAAAACTGGTGACTCTGCTGGGGAATTCTTAAAAGTGGGGTTACCTTAAGGCTAGATCACCTTTACTTGCTTTTCTTTGTTTGACTTGTTTGCTTTACATTTTGGTTCCTTGTTTGGGCTTGCTTTGATCCTCTACCCAGATCTGGGACACCTTTTTAGGTAAGTAGCAATAAGTTGTGGAAATTGTGTGGGGCATACCGACATGGCCTAAGCAATAGCTACGTCAGTGTCACACATTTGTTGGTACCGGTATCCCTTGAGTAGTCAAGGAGAATACGGGGCCGTTGTGTGGTGTCATGAAGCACTAACTGACTTTAGAACCTTTACTTGAACAACTTGGCCTTTAGGAAGTAGTGAGGTAGCCGGCTTTGGTACATTCTGAAGTTGGTTGATACTCGATACTACGCTCATTGAGATTGGACTTTCGGGACATTTTGGTCGCCATTAAAGAGGCTTGCACTGAAACAATGCCCGATGAAGAAAGATCAATGATATTGAGATCCCCTAGAACCTAATTACTTTCTAGGACAGGTTGAGCCAACTAAACTTTAAGAGGGTACTTACCTGTAAACTCCATGCAAGCCTAAACCTAAGGACTTGTTTGCTTTGTGTGAATATGCTTACTCGTACATAACATCATAACATCATATCATTGCATCTCACACTAACCATTTTAAGTATTATTAGGATTTATCTTTGTTCTGTTTTGTAGGATATGGCTTCCACCCGCAGGAATACTATCCAAGTCAATCTCGTAATAATTCCTTCTCAAATCAAAGAGTTAGCATCAAGGGTTCCTGAGAGTTCTTCATTCATCGAAAGACATGGTCGCCTCCTAAAGTTGGTTACCTCGAGCATTGATGAAGACACGATGAAGGTGCTTTTCCATTTCTTCGACCCTTTGCATCATTGCTTTACTTTTCCCGATTATCAGCTTGTACCTACCATGGAAGAATTCTCTCAACTCTTGAGGATTACTATTCTCAATCAACTACCTTTCAACGGTACTGAAAGAGACCCGAGCCCTGAAGAGATTTCCCGAGCGCTACACTTGCAACAATCCGACGTCACGGATAATTGGGAAACAAGAAGTGGTATCAAAGGGTTCCTAGACAAGTTCCTATTGGAGAAAGCTCAAGATTGTTGGAACACTCTGGATTTACAAGCCTTCGAAGAAATCTTGGCCCTTGTAATCTATGGGATGGTATTATTTCCAAATCCTGACCAACTTATAGATGTAAATGCTATCAAAATCTTCATGTCTTGCAATCTGGTGCCTACCTTGTTGGGAAATATCCTACATTCTCTCCACTCTCACACCATGAGGAAAAGAGGAACCCTCATGTGCTGCACTCCCCTATTGGCTAGGTGGTTTGCTTCGCAGCTCCCCCGATCCGTCTTAAAGAACGAGCAAGGTTTGAGGTGGTCTAATAGGTTGATGTCACTCAAACATTCAGATATTCACTGGTGTTCTTGGTCCTTGGAGAACATTACTATCATCGACTGTTAAGGGGAATTCCATAATGTCCCTTTGCTTAGAATTAGGGGAGGTATCACTTACAACCCTTGCTTAGCTTTGCGACAATTTGGGTATGCCCGAAGAGATGGTCCTCATGATATGCTCATCCAGGGAGTGGTATTCGACTATGAAAGCGAGGATCAAGGCTACCGTCAGAGGTTTGTGCGAGCTTAGAGGATGGTAAACAAAGTGGATAGTAAGACGCTGGGATGCAAGAATTCTATTCCCCTTGAGCCTTACCTTAGGTGGGTATGAGCTCGTGCTCAAAAGCTCGTAATGCCTTATCCCTCCATCTTACATGTTATTGTGGAGCCTGTGGCTGAAGAAGATGTCTCGTACATTGTCCTCTATCCCAACATGCCTACTTCTCATGAAGACTTACAAAAGGGTTGGATTCAACTAAAGGAAGAGTGAGACACCTTCAAATCTCAATTCTACGCAAGCGAGAAAAAGGTTTTGGAACTTATAAAGCAACTTCATGAAGAACAAAGCTTGAACGCCTACCTTGCACCAAAGAGGATGTGTTCAACCTTTTTGTCTTAGAAATTTATCTTGTAAGCTCAAGAGGCATGTTGTAACCATTTTGAACTAATTAATTCAATTTGACGTTTGTTCATTCTTTGTCTAGACGAATTTAAATCTTATAAATCCTTGAAATCATTTGCATGCACATTTCTCATGCATCATAACATAACATGTTTTCCACAACAGGTTTCCTTATCTTTCTGTTGTTTATTTCAATAAGATGGATATCGAGAAAATAGTGAAAGATCTGCAAGCATAAAACTCCGAGTTTCAAGAGACTCTAATGACCCTGACCAAGGGGCAACAAGAGTTGATGAAGTTGCTAGCATCCAAAAAGAAACCAAGAAGGAAAGCCCTAGTGAACATGGGTAAAAGATTCAGAGATTCGATCCTCCAGATGCCAATAGTTGAAGATTCGTCTGAGGAAAACGAAAATCAAATTGGAGAAGCAAGAAGTACCCAGGTTTGGTGTATCAATGATCGAGTATCCGATGATGAAGACTATTTTAATGAGAAGTATCCTCTTGCCGATGAAAATTACAAGCAACTAGAGGATAGACTGAAGGCCGTTGAGATTTAAGCCATCCCTGGTTTGGATTTTGACGATTTGGGTTTAATATCCGGGGTTGTCATTCCCCACAAATTCAAGATGCCAGTCTTCGTTAAACATGATGGGGTTTCCTGCCAAAGCTTCATCTGAAGTCTTATGTGCACAAAATAAAACTTCACACCGCCGACAAGAAACTCTGGGTCCACTTCTTTCAAGAAAGCTTAGCTGGGACTCAACTAGAATGGTTTTACCAATTGGAGGGTTCCCATATCCATACATAGGAAGAATTGGCCACTGATTTCTATCACTAATACCAGTAAATGCCGACCTGGCGCCAACTAGAGTTCAATTGCAAGACATGACGATGGGTAAAAACGAAGGGTTCAAAGAGTACGCCCAAAAGTGGAGGGATCTTGCCAGTAGGGTCCAACCACTATTAATAGACAGAGAACATATTGATATGTTTATGGGTACGTTATCTGGTCCATTTTTCAACTTTTTGATTGGGTGTTCTTCGTGCGGTTTCACCGAGCTAATCCTGACCGGTGAAAGGGTCAAAAGTGGTATCAAAAGCGGGAAAATCCATGTGGCGTCTGCTTATACCTCTAATTCCATAAAGAAACCCTTCACCGGGAAGAAAGAAACAAATTTTGTGTATGGGGAAAGGGCCCGTACCAAGAAGGATAATCATCCATCCGTTAATGTTGTTCTCATTTCCAATCCTACTCCTGTTCAAAGACAATCTACCAATCATCCACGATTTGAGGCTCCACGAAGACAATTCACAAGGATAGGCATGTTTTTATCCCAATCCTTACAACACCTATTAAAGGCTAACTTGGTGACACTGGGTGATCCTCCGGCCAATCTGAACACTTCCTCACCTAAATATAATCTGAATACTAAGTGTGCATATCACTCAAATAATCTCGGGCATGAGACTGGTCAATGTTGGGCATTGAAGAGCAAAATTCAAGACCTAATAGATAACAAGAAAATCGAATTTGATCCGCCTACAATTCCCAATGTGATAAAGGCACCAATGCCAAACCATGGCAAAAGTGTCAATGCAATTGAAGACACCATTTTTGTTTCCTCGGTCGAAGATCTAACTACTCTGTTTCCCTGACTGTTTGAAGAACTGTGATTGCTGCACCAAACAAATTAATGGATGCAAATGGATGAAAGAAGGCGTTCAATGCCTGATGAATAGTCATGAGATCCTATTTTAGAAAACTATGTCCACTAAAAACTTGACCGATAAGATTGAAGACCTCTCCATCATAACAATTTCAAACAAGCCTCTTAGGATCTCCTCAAAGGGTCCTATCAGGATTTCAAATGAACCGGTTGTTGCTCCTCTGATAATTACTGCCCCTGGGCCAATTCTGTACTCTTCCAACAAAGCAGTGTCGTGGAACTATGGTGCTGAGGTGTTTTACTGTGGAATAAAGCATGATACTTAGATTGAAGAAAGCAAAGCTGATGACATTGGTAAAATTACTGGCTCTAGTAAGGTGACCAGAATTGGGAGAATATTTTCGCCCAACATTTCACCCTCAATTATTACAACGACACCTGTCCGCATCACCGCTACTAAGCCTAGTACTGACACAAGGGGAAAGGAGAAAGTAGTTGAGCCTGCTGAGACAAAAACGCCCGCAAAAGATATTACTGCTGAGGAGCCTTCCGCTCAGGAAATGGATGAGATCTTGAAAATTATAAAGAGGAGTGATTTCAAGATAGTGGAGCAGCTGGGGAAAACCCCTTCCAAGATCTCCATGTTATCTTTGCTACTTTGTTCTGACGCTCTGGCCCGAACATTAATCAAATTCTTAAAGAAGTCTCATGTCCCTCATGAGACCACAATAGACCAGTTTGAAAATTGTGTGGAAAATTTGATGGTCGACAATGGTTTAGGGTTCTCAGATGCTGATCTGACACCACTTGGAAGAAACCATAACAAAGCTCTGCATGTTTCTGTTGAATGTAAGGGGACTACCCTAGCACATGTTCTGGTTGACATTGGCTCTTCTTTAAATATGCTACCCAAGGGCGTTTTGGATCGTTTAGACTGTGAAGGACTGGTTTTGAAGCCGAGTGATATTATTGTGAGGGCTTTCGATGGGTCCAAAAGGATGGTTCACAGAGAGGTGGATCTCCTGATCAAAGTGGGCTCACAAATTTTCAACTCTACTTTCTATATCATGGACATCCGTCCTGCCTACTCCTGTTTGCTGGGTCGCCCTTGGATCCATGGAGCTGGGGCAGTAACGTCAACCCTTCACCAAAAGCTAACATACCCAGTCAAGGGGAGGATCGTCACTGTTTGTGGTGATGAGTAATTCATGGTAAGCCATCTCAATACTTTCAAATATGTGGAGATGGATGGCGAATTTATAGAAACCTCGTGCCAGGCTTTTAAAGTTGTTCCGCCCATGATTGCTACTGCCAAAGTCTCCTCCGACATGCCTAAAGCTGATAAGGTTGTGCCAAGGATGGTTTCATTTAAATATGCTTGTGTCGCAGTCGAAGATGGAAATTGTGCTACCTAGGGACAACTCCCCGAGATCCCGTTCAAAGCAGACAAATGTGGGTTAGATTTTACTATCAAGGCTCAGAAATAAGTGAGGCGCGCTCATGCAGGAAGACCCCCTCTCCGTATTGGAAATCACGATGTAAACGTTGTGGAGGATTCTGATGATAAATGTGCAATTGAAGAATGGGTATACCCTACTACAACATAGCTCAACAATTGGCACGCAAAGGACTTCGTTCCCGTCTCCTTCATTGAGGAGTAATTACTTGTTTTTTGCCTTTCTATCAATTTAAGAACCTTTTGTCTGTAATATTAAACAATGAATTTTAAGCCATATGCCTGGCCCAGGGAACTATGGTCCATTGGTTAAGGGTTTTATTTATGTTCATTTTATCATATAATCATTCAATACAAACCATTGGACTTTTGCATTCAAATTTTTGTGAACATCGTCTTTCTCTTTCTTTAAATACCTTTTTCAAATAGCCATGTATCTTACATGCACATACACACACACTCTTGCAGGTCCTCGTCCACTCTAGATCTCATTGCCAATGACTCTACTTTTGCCAACTATGACTTCGAACATCTAATTAACGAAGCCGAAGACGAGGGCGAGGAAGATTCTGAAATATCAGGAGAACTAGCCAGACTTATAATGCAAGAGGAAAAAGCTATTCAACCGCATGAAGAGTCAGTTTAAGTCATCAACCTAGGTACCAAGACAAACAAGAAAGAGGTCAAGATCAGCGCCAACCTAGGAAGCAGTGTCAAAAGCAGATTTGTTCAAATGTTGCATAATTATATGGAAGTATTTGCTTGGTAATATGAAGATATGTCAGGGTTGGATACTGACATTGTAGTTCATTGTCTGCCAACAAAGGAAGATTGTCCTCCTGTCAAGTAAAAAGTCTGTCGCATGTGGCCTGACATGTCTGAAAAGTTAAAAGCTGAAGTGATGAAACAATTTGATGCAGGATTCCTAGTTCTGACGTCATATACTCAATGGGTTACGAACGTGGTTCCGGTGCCAAAGAAAGACGGAAAAGTTCATATGTGCGTAGATTACAGGAATCTGAATAGGGCAAGCCCCAAGGATGACTTCCCTCTACCTCATATTAACGTCTTGGTCGATAACACCGCTCAACATAAATTCTTCTCTTTCATGGATGATTTCTATGGCTATAATCAAATTAGGATGGCTCCCTAAGACATGGAGGAGACAACCTTTGTTACGTAATGGGGCACCTTTTGTTACAAGGTCATGTCATTCGGACTGAAGAATGCAGGGGTAACATATCAAAGGGCTATGGTAGCTTTGTTTCATGATATGATCCATCATGAAATAGAGGTATATGTGGATGATATGATTTCCAGGTCACAAACTGAAGAGGAGCATGTCAATCACCTATACAAGCTATTCGAGAGGCTGAAAAAGTACAAGTTGAGATTGAACCCTAATAAATGCATATTTGGAGTGTGATCAGGAAAGCTTCTAGGTTTTGTTGTCAGTGGTAAAGGCATCGAAGTTGATCCTACAAAGGTAAAAGCCATTCAAAAGATG
Source organism: Vicia faba (assembly GCA_948472305.1). Classification (NCBI taxonomy): domain Eukaryota; kingdom Viridiplantae; phylum Streptophyta; class Magnoliopsida; order Fabales; family Fabaceae; genus Vicia; species Vicia faba. The sequence continues at coordinate 1,054,778,279 of OX451736.1, read as the reverse complement.
CCAGTCCCCCATTCTGAAAAGGAGGTTAGAGGATTCTTGGGTCGTCTTAACTACATCGCTCGCTTCATATCTCACTTAACTGCTACTTGTGAACCAACCTTCAACCTCTTGAAGGAAGATCAAGTAATCAGATGGAATAGTGAATGCCAAGCTGCCTTTGACAAAATCAAGGAATATCTGCAAGAACCTCATATCCCCATGCCTCCAGTTGAAGGAAGACCCTTGATCATGTACTTGATTGTGCTAGAGAATTCTATGGGGTGCGTGTTGGGCCAACATGACGAGTCTGGCCGAAAAGAGCATGCTATTTACTACCTGAGCAAAAAGTTTACCGACTGTGAAACCAAATATTCACTGCTCGAGAAAACTTGTTGCACTATGGCATGGGCTGCTCGCCGGTTAAGACAGTATATGTTGACTCATACCACTCTATTGATTTCTAAGATGGACCCTATCAAGTACATCTTCGAGAAACCCGCTCTTTCCGGACGGATAGCTAGATGGCAAATGATCTTGACTGAGTATGATATTTAATATACAACATAAAAGGCCATACAAGGAAGTGTATTGGCAGATCATTTGGCCCATCAAGTTGTTGATGATTATCAGTCTATGAACTTTGACTTCCCGGATAAGAATATCATGCTTGTAACCGACTGTGCAAAACCTGGACCGTATGACGGACCTGAACAAGGATCCCAATGGACCATGGTTTTTGACGGGGCTTCCAACGCACTCGGCAACGACATTGGTGCTGTAATTATATCCTCTGAAGGTTGCCACACCCCTTTCACTGCTAGATTGTGCTTTGATTGTACGAATAACATGGCCGAATATGAGGCATGCATCTTGGGTCTGAAGGCTGCCATTGATTTAAGGATCAAGCATTTGAATGTGTGTGGAGATTCCACTCTAGTGATTAGCCAATTAAAAGGAGATTAGGACACTAAGCATCCTAATCTTATTCCTTATAAGGAGCTTGTGCTATCTCTAATTCCTTACTTTGAAGAAATCACCTTTGAACACTTCCCTAGAGAAGAAAATCAGTTAGCCGATGCTTTAGCCATGATGTCTTCTATGTTCAAAGTCAAATGGGACAAATAAGCTCCTATGATTACAATTGAGAGATTTAACAAACCTGCGCACTGCTATGAGCTTGACACTGATGCCAAGAAGCCATGGTACCATGAGGTGAAGAGATACCTTAAAGCACAAGAGTATCCCGAAAGAGCTTCCATCAATGATAAAAAGTTCTTACGAAGATTCTCAGCCAAATTCTTCCTGGGCAATGGAACCCTGTACAAACGCAGCCGTGATAATACTCTACTCCAATGTGTGGATAAGAAGGAGGTAGAGGAAATTATGGAAGAAATGCATGATGTTCTCTTTGGGACTCACTCTAGTGAGCATGATATGGCCAAGAAAATCCTGAGAGCTGGTTACTATTAGTCAACAATGGAAACTGATTGCCATCACCACTCAAGGATTTGCCACAAGTGCCAAATCTATGCTGACAAGGTCCATGTGCCTCCTATTCCTCTAAATGTCATGACTGCGCCGTGGCCATTTGCAATGTGGGGCATTCACATGATTGGAGAGATTAAACCTACTTCTTCCAATGGACATTGCTTCATTCTTGTCGCTATTGATTATTTCACCAAATAGGTCGAAGCTACTTCATTTGCCTCAGTCACAAAGAGCATGGTAGCCAGATTCATCAAACATAACCTCATCGGCCACTATGGTATCCCCGAAAGGATCATCACTGACAACGGGACCAATCTCAACAATGCTATGATCATAGAACTTTGCACTCAGTTCAAAATCAAGCATCACAACTCTTCTCCTTATAGACCTAAAATAAATGGCACAATGGAAGCAGCCAACAAAAACATTAAGAAGATTGTGCAGAAGATGGTAATGACCTACAAAGAATGGCATGAGATGTTACTGTTTACTCTTCACGGCTACCGTACTTCAGCTTAGACATCAACTGGGGAAACTCCCTTTTCTTTGGTATATGGCATGGAAGTTGTCTTGCCAGTGGAAGTTCAGATTCCCTTACTAAGGATTATGAATGAAGCAGGCTTAAGCGAAGACGAGTGGATTCAGACAAGATTGGATCAGTTGAACTTGATCGATGAAAAGCGACTGGCTGTTGTTTGTCAAGGTCAGATGTACCAAAAATGTATGATCAAGGCTTTCAATAAAAAGATCAGACCTCGAGTATATCAAGCTGGTGACATGGTAATAAAGTGCATCATTCTTCCGCAAAGTGACCCCAGAGGCAAATGGACTCCCAGTTACGAAGGGCCATTTATTGTCAAGAAAGTCTTCTCTGGTGGTGCCATGATGCTGACCACTATGGATGGTGAAGATTTCCCATATCCTGTGAACGCGAACATAGTTAAAAAATACTACGCATAAGAGAACCGCTAGGTTGACACACCTAGACAAGATAAGGGCATCCCGGAAAACTAAAGGTTTGGGCAAAAATTAGGGATATATGCAAGATTGTACACCCGGGAAGTTGAAAACCCGAAAGGGAGACTTCAGAAAAAATGGGTATCCTGGTGGGATGAAAACCCAAAAGGGCATTCCAGGCAAAAGTTAAGGATTGAAAGTGTATGACTATGTCCCGTGGAGTTACCACAGTCGACTTTATTACTAAGGTCCGAGTTCAAATGGTCCAAGATCAATCCAATCAACTTCTGTCAACGGCAAGGGACGTTCGAAGACATTGGGGCAATAGTAGAGTTGGAACACAATGAGATCTTTTCCACATGGCTTTTATCTTTGTTTTCGATTTTGTTTTCCTTTCGAAGATTTCCTCTTACTAGGATCTCCGTCTCTTTGTACAAAAACGCCTATTCATGGGCAAAACATCAATACAAATATACTTTGAAGTGAAAACTCTTTTGTTTTCGTTTTTAAGTGCAAAGATGTCCAATGACTAAAATTGAATGAACATATGAATATGAACATGTTTAAACTATTTAGTAAATGTGTCCTAACAAGCAACAATGAGCATCTCTTTAATGCATTTGAGATATCCCCACAGAGTCGGATACAATAAACCTTTCCCCCAATAGGTTTACCCGCAAAATTGGATTTATGCAAACCTCGGTCAGAGTCTCAATCTCTCGACAACCCTCTCCTCAACTGAGTTAGTCTTAAAGGAAGAAACCTTGTTGGATTTCTTCCTAAAGAATTCACCTTGCCAACATATCATCAAATCTTCTCTTCAATAGGGTCTATTCCCCAACAAAACAATACACTCCTCAACAGAACCATTTCCTGTTCAGACAACTTCTCAAGAGACTATGAAGCCTGGACCCGACCAGATAATAGTTTATCTTCTCAAAACACTATGAAGCCTGGACCCTGACAAATATTAGTTTGACTTCTCAAGTTACTATGAAGCCTGGACCCGACCAGATATTAGTTTGACTTCTCAAGGTACTATGAAGCTTGAACCCGACCAAATGATAGTTTGATTTCTCAAGATACTATAAGTCCTGGATCCGACCAGATAATAGTTTAACTCCTCGATATATGAAAAAACTAGACTCAACCGGGAAAGAGATTAATTTCCTTCCCCCAGTAGAGTTTGCCTCTATCCCCAACAAGTTACTGCAAAACCTGGACCCGGCCAGATATCAGTTTCAATTTCATCTTTTCAAGAAAATTATTGTGAAGCCTGGAGTTTGACCAAATAGAAATTAACTTCATTCCCTCAGAAAGTTACTGTGAAGCCTGGATCCGACCAGATATCAGTTCAACTTCTTTCCTCCCAGCAAGTTACTGTAAGGCCTGGACCCGACCAGAAATCAGTTTAACTTCATCCTTTCAAGCAAGTTATTGTAAAGCATGGACCCGACCAGAAATCAGTTCAACTTCATCCTTTCAAGCAAGTTATTGTAAATCATGGACCCAACCAGAAATCAATTCAACTTCATCCTTTCAAGCGAGTTACTGCAAAGCCTGGACCCAACCAGATATCAGTTTCAATTTCATCTTTTCAAGTAAGTTATTGTGAAGCCTGGAATCCGACCAGATAGCAATTAACTTCATCCACTTCAAAAATCTGCGAAACCTGGAATGCGACCAGATAACAGTTTAACTTCAAGCAATTTTCTTCAAAGCCTGGATTACGACCAGATAACAGTTTAATTCACATCTTCCCCTGCAAGTCACTGCGAAGCCTGGAACACGACCAGATAACAGTCAACTTCATTATCCTCAACAATTTGCTGCCAATCCTGGATTTCGACCAGATAACAGCTAATGTCTTATGCTCTCCAGCCAAGAATAATTCCCCAGTAGAGCAATGGAATAACCAAAATTCTTGAACTTTATTCCTCCAAGCAGAAATCAACACTCTTCACAGAGTTTCCTCACGCAAAGAGACAAAGTCAATATTCTCTAGTGGAGTTTCTCCTCCAATAATAGAATAGGAATTCCCAGCGGAAACCTCATAAACCAAGTAGAGGAGGCACCTGCTCTCCAACAACGATTCAGGATTCAGCCTCCCAAGTGTCCCTAACACGTTGTCAAGGATTTATTTTCCTAGACAAAGACACGCTCCGATAAATGCATCACATTCAAAAACCATAACGCATACATGACAAGTGCATACAACATAATCTCATTTATTCTAAGAACATCATTACGCCATGCATACATCTGCATGCAACAAATATTCTTCCTTGCAGGAAAATCAACAGGCATAAGACATATACCATTTCAGTATAAATAAAACAAAATATTTATCCTGATACTCTCCTCAGTCACTCTGAATGGCATCTCTAAGCCCATTCCCTATACAGTCAACTAACACATCATCGAGTGCAAATTTCTGGGCACTTTAGTGTTCAATCATCTTCCACCTTCAAGTCACGAATGGCGGACTCGCCAATCTAACTATTCAAGTTTAAGAAGATTGAACAGGGGCAGCTGTTGTACCCCAAAAATTTCCCTCTCATTTCTCAAGAATTTCCCCACAAGATCTTCTATGGCTCAAGTTTGCAACACTGATACATCAATTTAGGTTTGAAATTGGCACAAGGGCAAAATGGTCAAAATGCACATTAAAAAGTCAAACTTTGACTTTTGGAGCAAAATCAAGTTTCAAGAATCATATTTCATCAAGACATGTTAGAATATGAAGTTTGTTTCATCAAGAAAATCAAAAGTCAAAATTACTTTGGAAAAGTCAAAATTTCTAAACACTTCGAATTTTTTCTAAGTGTTAAGAAAAGATGATAAGTTCAGAACTTCTGGCCAGATTTTCATCATAAGGCAAGAAGATTAAGGAAGAACTTCTGACACAAGAGTTGTAGATCTCAACAAGATCTAAAACATTGCAAAACAGAACTTCTCCTAGAAACGCTGGGATTTCAAGTTACAAATCCTTGAAGACATGTCCATGAAGCTAAAGCACTTAGTAAATTCTGAGCATTTCCAAGTCAGAATTTGGTTAGAACTTCTGGGCCAATTCTCATGTCGGTATGATCAGAATTTGCAAAAGAAATTCAAAGAGAGATTACAAAGCATGTTACAACCTTTTTGAAAAGTCCGAAGACTCCTTCAGATCATGCTGGAACAGAGAGAACCAAAGATCAGAAGATAGACGTTTGTTCTTAATCCAAGTTAAGTTTGTGTTGAACTTTTGTTCCAGTTTCAAGCTAGGCTTCATAATCTCAGGTTGTATATTTTCTTGCTTGTTAAATCTCATCATCATTTAATGCTCACACCCACTTTTGAGTCTTTATCCAAAGGATCTTCCCACGTGTGGCATGAAAGTACCATTGATGTCCTTGAAAAGTAGACTTTTGTACAAAGTTTATGCTGGGCCCATACCTTACTTTTGCTTCTGAGTGTACTTCTCCATAAATCATGCCTACAAAATCAGATTAGGCGCGGCTAAAGCTGCTAACCACTCTATTTTTCTTTGAACCTTACTTGTCAATACTTGCTCCAAAAACAAGTCAACTATCCATAACACATGATGGTTGTACTCTTGACTTCTCCAAGCTTCTAAATCCCTTGTCTATAAATTAAGCTTCATTTGTAACTGTTAAAGGGTCCGAGAAAAACATTGAAAAAGCCTTGAAACCGTGTTGAAAAATCCCAAAAACTTGAAACTGCAAGCATAAACACAAAACCTGTTAGTCTTCTGATTTCTTCATCCAAACTATAATTTTTCTTGTGTGTTTTCTGGACCAAATTATCCATACGGTTTCTATAATACACATAGAAGCTTTCCCAACCTCTGTTTTCAAACTGTAAAAAAGTATTCACCACTCCATGTTTCAAAAAACCAGATTTTTGCACCTTGACTAAACCAGAACTTTCCCATCATTCATAGCTCAAGATAAGAGTTGCTTCAGCTTTCTGAGAACTTGAGGAAGCTGATCAGAACATCATAATAACCTGAACCAGGCTCTAATTCACACAAAGATTTCCAGCTACAAGGTAAGTTTCTTTTGACTTTTATCTCATTACCTAGGCATTGTTAGGTTTGCATTTCCAAAGATACAATGAAGACATCATGACTCTGATTCTATACATATTTATAGATTTCATGTATATGGCCTAAGTAGAGAGAATTTCATATCAGAACTTCTTGAGGAAATTAGGTTTTGGAATTAGAATTAGCCAGATTCATGCTTGCTTCTGATTTACAGTTCTTATGCTTTATATTTCTGAAACCATGATGAAATTTGCCATAACTGTTATGTTTGCATTCGTCATTCTTGTTGAGAAATAATTAAGTTGCAGATGCTTTTGTTGGCGTGGAGAAGGAGATGAAGTTCATCATCAGAACTTACATTGTGATACATGTTTATGTTTTTGTTTCTAATACCATATGTATAGCTACCCCAGTGGTAGAGAGCGCGCGCATAAGAAATTAGTGTTAAGGGTCCTGGATTCTAGCCCCAGAAACACCTTTTTAAGTTTATTTCTTGACATTTTTCCCCACTAATTATCAAACTCTGATCCTGGATCAGATCTTCTATATAACCCCCCCTTAGTTGATTTCCAAAATAGTGATCATGGACCAGAACTTCTAGATATACCTATCCAACAACATTGACACCTCACGGACCCATCATCAGAATTTATAGCTTGCCAGTAACACTAGAACTTCTAGGTTTCCAGTTGCACCAGAACTTATAGACTCTTTCAACAACCAGAACTTCTGACCTTCCAGTAATGCTAAAACTTCTAGGTTTCCAGTTGCATCAGAACTCCTAGGCTCTCTCAAGCGATCAGAATTTCTAGGCTTTCCTCTAGTGCACCCGGATCCAGAACTTCTGGTCTTCCCCATTTCTGCTAACATCTTCTTTCTGATTTGTAGCGCACCAGAGCCAGAACTTCTGCTCTCTCCTCTTTCAACAACACGCTGATTCTGACTCTCATTCCTTTTTTTGTTTTTTTATCATCACTTTATTTTCATTAATCAAAAACACCAAAAAAATACTTTATATTCACATGCTCTATTTTTATTTATTTTAAAACAAAAGACTAAAAAATATTTTCTTAAGCAAATTTATTTCTTCTCTTAACCAAAACAAAATAAGTCTATTTTACATTTCTTGTATATTATTTCAATATGGTTGCAATAGATAATTAGGACTTTAATTTCTTGCAATCCCCATTTGTAAATTTGTACACCCCATCCCCAATTGATTGTAATAGCATAGGATATTTACATTTTCGCAATTTATCGCTTTCATATAAATGCTAGTAATTAGGATTTATATGGGAAGATAAAATCAATCTTAGCAAACACTAATCCAAGATAAACCAAGCATGAAATACAAACACTATTCACACATGCACCCCTAGGGTTAACTCTACTTGTTGCCTTATGAAACATGGTCATCTTATGCATGTGAGATATCTTAGCGAAAACAATCAAATATACAAGATCATAGTCCCTCGATGACACTTCGAATGTTGCCTTACAAATGATCTTAGTCCCTCAAGAGAAATACTAAGATATCTCACAACATTTATATCATGACTATGCGATGACACACGTCTGTCCCTTTACATCTAATGATGGGACTTCTTACCAAACCAATGGTAAGAAAGCAACATCTAAAGGAGTAGAAGAACAAAAGACTTTTGAGTAGGTAGAAACGTTCATAGTTGCTTGCTCATTTTCAAAACAAACATATTTTCAAATACACCAAACACTTTCAAAACATGAAAAAATTTCAAAAGTCCAACACTTTGTATACATTCTTATAGAGACGAGAATCATTACAAAGTTTGCATAAACAAAGGCGCTTTTCAAAAATACTTTCAAAAACCACCACAAGCACATTTTAAAACAAAATCAAGTGATCTATCAAGCAACTAAGAGCCCATAGATAACTATGGATGAAAAGGGTGCTAAAACCTTCCCTTTTCATAATTTACCCCCCGAACTCAAGAAATAATCTCGAAAGGTCTTTCCTGTTCTCCCACCGTGTTACACTAACGTTATTATTTTTTTACCATTATTAATTATATCATTTTTTTATTAATTAAAACTTTGTATTAAAGACTTGAATAAAAATAATGTTGGGTTTTTGGTTAAAGGAAAGTGCTAAGAGTCTCACAAAGCCCAATAGGGCAAGCCCACTTCTTTCTGAAGAAAAAGAGGTACGTCAAAATCTGGGGGGGTTGATTAGTTTGTGTTGTTGCTAAGGCCCAATGGGGCGTTACAACCTGGTTAGTTCTTTTTTTCGGTTTAGAGAATTGTTTCATTTATGAAACATTGTTTTATTATAACTCCTTTTTAGATTAAAATTGTATTTTTAAAAGGATATTGGGTTTTATTTTAAGTTTTAATTGAAGAAGTTTTTTTATAAAAAACAAAACAAAATCAACTTGGCCCATTTTTGGAGAAAGCGAATGGCTCAGTTTGTAAGCTAACAACTACTGTTTTGATTCAGCAAGTATGTAGGCTTTGTTTCATTAAAAAACTACCAATTGAACTTTTTCCAACTTTACATTCATTTACAGCAATTCAAATGCAGTATCACGCAGATACAATCCTTAACTAGACAAAATCAAGAAACTTAAGGCAATTCTTTTAATTCTAGAAATATTCCTTAAAGTGAAATAAAATACAGAAGACAACATCTTACAAAAGCAGAAACAAAATTAAATTTTTATAAAAACGCGGATTCGTCATTGTTCATTACAAATCTGGAAAAAATAGAACAAATTGAATTTCATAAACAAAATTACAAACAACTTTATTAACTTCCTAATTTATTGTTTCTAAGAACACTATAAAGAGGCCTAAATCAAAACTAGAAGGGAAAAGCGAAAATTATACAGAAAAAAAATAGTTTTTATGGATTCGAAGAAGGAGCCACAAAACATCATTGCCTCCATCACCGCTCTTTAACTCGCCCGCCCTCGCCTCTCTTGTCAAAAAAAGAAGGAACGATCAAAGATCATAAACTCGAAAATTAGCAAAGTCGGAACAGAGGCAAGGGACTTGTCAAACTTAGTTTGTTTTTTTTTTGGTATGGGGTTTGGGTTGTTTGTTTGAGTTAGGTGGGGGTTAAAGGCCTCCGCCGCCGCTGGATAGAGTTTTGGTTTAGGGTTAATGGTTGGAAAGGGAAAGAGAGAGAAGAAGGAAAGAGTTCGTTGGGAGAGAAACAAAGGGTGTTGCTGATTTTTTTTGTTTTGTGAAATAAGAATATATTAAGGAAAATGATTCAATGCGTTCCCCCCGCGATAGATGTCACGCGCCCTCAAAACACACTCACCTGATTGCCATCAAATGGCTCATTTGCGCGTGTCTATAGTAACACCATGTCCCTACCTACATGCTAGCCAACAAATCCATATTAACTTGTCTTTGGGCTTTGCCCAATCGCTAACAGCACGCTACCTTTTTTATTTTACTAACATATAGAGAATTTTGCACCCCTGGTTATTTTGGGCCTGAATTCAAAATCTGAATTCAGGCCCCTCAGCTGTACACACCCCCTCATTTTACTAATTCACTATAAATCGCACCCCCTTTCTAATTATGTTTTTTTTTATATAAATTTATTTATATATTTATTTATTTAATTATATTTCTATATTTATTTATTTATATTTTATTGCTTTAATAAATATAACTTCATATATGTATTATTTACTTATTATCATAATTAATTAGTTATTTTTTTAGACTTAATAGATATATGGTTTATTAATATTAAAAGCCTCACACTTAAAAATAATTTTCACGACACAATTTGGGTTAATGTTTTATACCCAAATATTAGAACCCCGCATTTTTATTTAAACTATAATACTCATAAGCGACATGTGGCCAATATCTGACCACATGATAAGAGGCCTATATCAGACTCTTCAGCTATATACGGCTAAAAAATACACAAACAAACGTCAAACCATTTTTGTAATAAATTAAATCAAAAAATTAATTTTCAAAAAGGATACAAAGAGTCTTTTTAATTAACTTCGCGCTTAGTTCAAAATCTCCGCTATCTACACATTCGACCTAAGTGCGGGGAAAATTAAAACATCTGCGTAATCCGTAAAAAATACAAACCAACTGCGAACTATGAAATGAGACTCTGATTCCTCCTAAGAGGATACGTAGGCATGAGATCAAAAATTCTGGCAAGTCCCACTAATTAAAAAACAAACCCCTTTTCCCCCTGATTAAAATTAAAACCTCTCCACTAATAAAACAGAAAACCCTATTTTCTTAAAAAGCACTTCTAAACCTAGTATCCTTGTGAACAAGGTAGATGAGGGGTGCCTAACACCTTACCTTCATCTAGAACTGAGTCAGGCCTAGAATCTCTGAACTTTTTAGGGTTATTCCTTTATACTCCCTTCCTTTAGGATAAAACTTAAGGGTGATGACTCTTATTTAAAACCAGTTGCAACACTATGTTATTACATCATTAGGGGAATGGGGGTACAATTTATAAATGGGGATAAAGTAGAAACTTAAATATTACAACCATATCGAATAACAATGAAGAAAATATAAAGGAAATGTAAAAACAGTGTAAAAAGAAAAGAAAAATGCATTTTAAACTATTATGTGTCGACACGTGCTGCTATGCATCGACACATAACTCTTCTTGCTTCTGTAAAACAAAATCAACTCAATATGAGTTGATGTATAATAGGATGTGTTGACTCATGCACCTGTTTGTGTCGATACATACACTTTTTGTGTAGACTCATGTACCTTTCATCCTTCTGTTTTGGGGCCTGGATAACAGTATGAGTCGATGCATAAGGCCATCTTTCGACTCATACCCTATTTTTTCACTAGGATGAGTCGACCCATATGGGTATGTGTCGACTCATGCTGCAGTTTTTTAGTTCTAACATTGTTTTATGGTCTGTACAAGTCAGTTCACAGCATATGATTGATAATAAAAAAATAGCAAGCAAATGGTTAGCTTCAGGGGCAATGATTACTACATTTTATCTTCAAAAATAAATCATTAGTGATGTATGAAAAAATGCAAAGTCAAGAAGACTTACCTTGGGACTGCACTTGGTGTTTTGAATCTGAATACTTTTCAAGATGTTGTGAGGGCCTTAGTGAACCTCCAGGAAATTGTTCCAAGCTTTTTGAACCACACCAACCTAGTCAAGTTGTACAGTACTGTTTTTGTGTTTGGAAGGGGAAGATAATGGCACCACAAAAATTGTTCTTATGTTTGAACAATCTCCATGTAATGTGAAGTGTTTGGCTGGTTGATTTATGGGAGAGTTTATAAGATGGAATAATGGATTGAGGTTATGTTTTTGTAACTGAGAATCAAGATGAGTATGAGCAAGGGTCTTTTGTGAATGAGCAGAGTTTACAAAGAATTCCGTTTTTTCCGTTCTCTCGTTTTCTTTCTAAAAATCCACCCTTTGTGTGTTGTGAAAACAATCTATTTGTAGATGAGTTTTGCTAGGATTTTGGGAGGGAAACAAATAACAATTTGAACTGTTTGGGTATACTGTTCCATTGCTTTTTGATGCAGCTCTTATGTGCTAATTATGTGCAAATATGAGGATGGGATAATGTAGGCTTGGACTGGTTTAGGAGCAGCATAGCAGGGTTGTTTTGCAGCAGTTTTGGAGTGTTGTGGCAGTGTTTAGAGATAGCATAGCAGGGTTGTTTTGTTCAGGATAATGGACTGTCTTCTAAACATGATTTGGAGCTTGTAGTAAGCAGGCTTGGACTTGGCAGCATATTGTAGCATGGTACAAAATCTAGTTTGTGGACCAATTTATGCAGATTGTAACAAAGATAAAGCATAATGACAAGGTTTTGAGTCAAAAGGAAAAAAAATTCAAACAAGACAAAGCTTTAGGATTTGTAAATTTGAAAAAATGCAACCTTGTAATAACTTGAATTATTTGTAACACCTTGCATTATTTGTAACATCTTGAATTATAGTGAAAAGATGTCATGAAGCAATGAATATAACAAATATACAAGTTCTTAGAAAAATTTCTAAGCCTTGCAAAGTTGGATTTTTTACTCTCTTGATTTTTTATGATCAAATTTCATATTTTGAATTATCTTGATGAAATGTGATTTTTTGAAACTCAAATTCGATCAAAAGTCAAAAGTTTGACTTTTCAGTGTACAATCGACTTTTTCATCAGCTGACCACATTTCATCTGTCAATTGGGGGATGAATTGAAATATGAAATTAGGTCAAAATGATGTATTTGAACCCCTGAGATCATGTTTCGAACCAATAACTCATGTATTGGGTCGAAAATCAAAGATTAGTCATTCTCATTCGAAACCCTAATTTCGGAGTCTCATTGCTTCAGAGATGATTTTGTCTGATCAATTCCTTGAGAATCCTTAAAAAAGAGAGGGCAAATTTTGGGGTACAATAGCGGCTCCTGTTCAATATTCTTAAACCTGAAGAGTTAGATTGGCAGATCTGCCATTCGTAGCTTGAAGGTGAAAGATGATTGAACACTAGAGTGCCCAGAAATTTGCACTCGATGATGTATTGATTCAGGAATGGGCTTATAGACTCCATTTAGAGAGATGATGGTAGAAACTGGAAGAAACATCAGCGTAAATCTTTGGTCGATTCCTGCTGAAAACTGGAAAAATTCATTCTGATTCAGAAGAGGTCTTTGGATCAATGATTTTTCTGCAAGGAAACAAGGGGTTAGCTGTATGCGAATGTATGCATGGTATAATGGTGTTCTCAAGATAAATGAGATTATGTTGTATGTATATGTTATGCATGTTATAGGATGTATGAATGCGACATGTTGTCGAAGCATATCCTTGACAGATATTGGGGAGTTTTGAGAAGTTGAATCTCAGATTACTGTTGGATATGAAGAGTATGTGTATCTTCAGGTTTTGTTAAAAATGATTCCACTGGAGATTCCTGCTTTGTTGAGAAGAAATCTGCTCGGGAATATTGACTTTGCTTGGGAAGGCTTTGTGGAGAGTGTTGATTTCTTCTTGGGGGAAAGAGCTCAGGATTTCTAGCTGTCTGCTGCTCTAGTAGGGAATTATCCCTTGATTGGAGAGGAAGAAAGTTTAGTTGTTATCTGGACAAATTTCAGGATTCACAAAAAACTTACTGGGGATAAAGAAATTAACTATCATCGGGACGATTTCTAGGCTTTACAACAACTCACTAGGGATTGTGGAAAACTCTACTGGGGAAGAGAAGTTTTGTTAGTGATTTGCAGAAGTTAAATTATTATCTGGTTGGGTCCAGGTTTCATAGTAACTGGAACTTGAGAATAAATGATATCCGATCGGTTCCATGTTTCATTAATTGGAGAAGTTGAACTAATATCTGGTCGGGTCTAGGCTTTAGTAACTTGAATTTGAGACTTACTATTATTTGTCCGGGTCCAAGTTTCAGCAATGATTTGAGGAGGTTAAACTGCTATTTGATCGGGTCCAGGTTTCAGTAACTCAAACTGTTTTCTGGTCGGTTCAGGCTTTGCAGTAATTTGGAACTTGAGGTTAACTGGTATCTGGTCGGGTACAGGATTCAGCAACTCGAACTGTGTTCTGGTCGGGTCCAGGCTTTACAATAAATTGAATCAACTGTTATTTGGTCGAGTCTAGGTTTCATAGTAATTTGTTTGAAAGGATGAAGTTAAACTGTTATCTGGTCGGGTCCAGGCTTCATAGTAACTTGCTTGAAAGGACAAAGTTGAATTGTTATATGGTCGGGTTCCAGGCTTTGGAGTAACTTGCTTTAAAGGAATGGAGTCAACTGTTATCTGGTCGGGTTCCAGGCTTCACAATAACTTACTGGGATAGTAATGACTCTGTTAAGGATTGAAATGACTCTATCGGGGATTAATGGGTTTTGTCCATTGATTTGTGATAGTCTGAGGGGCCAACTCAAGTTGGGTGTAATTTGCCATTTATTGTGGAAATCAACCCTGTTGAAGAGAATATTTGATGACCTGCGGGGGAGGTGTATCTTTCCACAAGGCTTCTTTTTAAGACTGTAATACGGTGGGATAATTGACTTGGGTGTTTTGCGTTTGATCGCAATTGTTGCGGATAGCAAGAGTCGCCACTGACTTTTCTTTTATCCAACAAGGAAAGGGTGAAAAGAACAAGAAAGACCTTTGAGATATTTTTTTGAGTTCGGGGGGTAGATTATGAAAAGGGAAGGTGTTAGCACCCTTTTCATCCATAGTTATCTATGGGCTCTTAGTTGCTTGCTAGATCACTTTGAAAAATACTTTGTTTGAAAAGGTGTTTTGTGATGGGTGTAAGTTTGAAAATATTTTGCAAAATGCCTTTGTTGCGGCTAACTTTGTAATGATTCTCGTCTCTATAAGAATGCATACAAAGTGTTGGTTTTGAAAATAGTTCAAAGAGATGCTTGTTTTTGAAATATGTTTTGAAAGTGTAAGTGTGGAAATGGTTTTAGTTTAAGAGCAAGCAACTACGAGCGTCCTACCTACTCAAAAGGTCTATGTTTTTTCCTCCTCCTTTAGATGTTGTTATCTTACCATTGGTTTGGTAAGAAGCCCCATCGTTGGATGTGAAGGGATGGGTGTGGGTAAATCATATAGTCATAGAAGGCAACTTATGAGACGTTTTAGCAATTTTCATAAGGGACTAGATCGTTTATCAAAGGCAACATCGAGGGACATCGAGGGATTGCGATCTTTTTTTCGAGGGTCTTTGCTAAAACGCCCATATTCGAGGGACATGACTATTTTCCGAGGCAACAAGCGAGGTTACCCT
This sequence comes from Vicia faba, assembly GCA_948472305.1. Lineage (NCBI taxonomy): Eukaryota > Viridiplantae > Streptophyta > Magnoliopsida > Fabales > Fabaceae > Vicia > Vicia faba. The sequence goes on along the minus strand of OX451736.1, from coordinate 1,054,763,026 downwards.
AGAGGTGCACGTGTGTGAATAGTGTGTTTGATTGCATGCATTTTTGTCTTTGAAATTAGGGTTTTCTAACGGTTAATTTTTATCTTGCCATACACACTCTAATTACTAACAATTTATATGAATGCGGTAAATTACAAAAATTAAATTTACTACGCTATTACATCACTTGGGGGATGGGGATACAAATTTACAAATGGGGATTGCAAGAAATTAAATCCTAATTATCTATTACAACCATATTGAATTTGAATAATGTACAAGAATTGAAAGGAATATAATGTAAAAAACATGAATAAAAAGAAAATGCATTTGTTTTGATTTTGTTAAAAAAAGATTTTGGCCTATTTAACTAAAATGAAATTTAATTAAACTAAAGAAAACTTAAGATTAAGTTAAAGAAAAGAAAATAAATAGGAACATGTTTTTTGGTCTTTTTTATTGTAAGAAGTTAAATAAAATAAACTAAATAACTTAAATATATTTTTGGTGTTTTTGTGTAGACAACAGTTTTTTTGTATTTAAAACAGTTTTTGTGTTTAAAACAGTTTTTTTGTAGAAAACAGTTTTGTGTTTGGGCCCAGAGCCTATTTGTTAGTTAGTAAGCAGGGGATATAAAATTGTTGAAGCACAACTGTGGAGGCCTGGGTGTGCTTCCTGCAAACAAGACAAAGTGAGAAAATATGAAAAATAAACGAAAGGTCTCGTTTGGGCTTGAACCCAGGACCTTCTACATGGAAAGGCTTTAGCATGCGCTGTTTGTACCACTGGGGTGGTCTGTTTCATCCGTTGGTTATACAACTTGCACTAAATATAAAATGAACTTATGGATTCATCTTCTTCCTTCGAGCGCAGGGATGTATAACTCATTTGTTAAGCTTCGAAAAGCTTCCTTTCTCATCCAAATCGAAAGATATAAATATCAAACCTGTCTAAAGTTTGGAAACGAATCTAACCACATAGTTTCAACAGTTATGGGTCGAAGGTTAGTGTTGTACACCAAAATTTTCCCTCTCCAATTCCTCAAAGATTCTCTCACAAAAAATCTCCATTGCTCAAAATTGCATAAGGTTTGATCAGCTCAAGATACTTCCTCACCACTGATGACTCAAAACTAGAGTTTGAATTTGCACAAGTACAATTGGACTTTTAACTCCACGTGTAGTTTCCATGGATCTTATTGGGCTCTCAAGCATCAAATCGAAGAAGAGAAAGTTTTCTTTGACCCATAAGCTTCGTTTGGGCATTTGGCTTCCTTCGAGCAAGCTTGGTTCATATGCTTCGATTGGGCATTTGGCTTCTTTCGAGCAAGCTTGGTTCTTATGCTTCGATTGGGCATTTGGCTTCTTTCGAGCAAGCTTAGTTCTTATGCTTCGATTAGGCATTTGGCTTCTTTCGAGCAAGCTTAGTTCTTATGCTTCGATTAGGCATTTGGCTTCCTTCGATTTGCTTCGATCCACAAAGTAATGATTTCCTTCATTTGCTTGCTTCGATCCACAAGGCAATTTTTTCCTTCGAAGTAACATGCTTCGATCCACAAAGCAATGATTTCTTTCATTGCTTGCTTCAATCCACAAAGCAGTGGATTCCTTCATGCTTGCTTCAATCCACAAAGTTTCTACACTATGAATTACAATTTGAGGTTTGGACAACTGATGGTTACTGGTAGGAAAGCCATCCAGAAATTCTTTCGTTTTGACTATGCCATTGAGATTATCTTGCATACTCAAAGTGGTATATTCAGAGGAATATGGCCCATTCGAAAAACATGCAATTGGTGGAAACAATTCGTTTTGTCTGCCTTTGAGTTTGGTCAAAGGTTGGACCTACGTGATCAAAACAAAAGGACTCAAATTGTTATATTCAGATGAATATGGCCCTTTCGAAAAACATACAATTGGTGGAAACAATTAGTTTTGTCTGCCTTTGAGTTTGGTCGAAGGTTGGATCTATGTGATCAAAACGAAAGGACTCAAATCTGTATATTCGGATGAATATGACCCATTTGAAGAACATAACAAAATCCTTATGTTATGATGCATAATCTTGTGTTACAAGCCCACTTGCTGGAAAATCCCATTATAATTCAATGCTTACACCCACTTTTGAGTTATTACCCAAGGGTTTTAGCCATTGTCCAAAGGATATTTACATTTATGGCATAAAATTATCATTGCTATTCTTGGAAAGCAAACTTTTTGGTACAGGTCTGTCTTGAGCCCACACTTTGTTTGCCTCTGATTTTGGCCCCACCATAAAACATAGAAGGCAACCCCTCTAAACCATTAACTTTGGTATTTAGTCTTGGGATCATGAAAACTTGACACAAGTGGATATTTGCTTTCCAACCAAACCATATTTTATCATCTTACAAATCTGGTTACTCCAACTTCCCAAACCTTTTCTCTATAAATAGAGAGACCATTTGCAAATTAAAGGGCCAGACTCTGGTGGTATTGAAAAAATATTCAAACACTCTCAAGCTCTCAACAACTCAGATCCTGCACATAAACATAAAGCTAAGCATAAAACTTGGCACATCCTGACCTTACCCACAAAAATCATAAATCCCTTCATGCGTTAGCCAACCTTTCGATTCACTCCATATATCAACATTTCCATTCACCCCCCTAACTTCTATATATCAGCCTTTCGATTCACCCCCTAGCTTCCATATACCAGCCTTGGGACACTCCCAAAGCCTTCAAAAAAACCCACTCAAGGAAGTTAGTGAGCCCTTAGATTCACTCCTAACTTCCATATACCAACCTTCGATTCAATGACTTTCAAAACAAAGCAGCAACTGAAATAGCTTCAGGGAGGTCGAAGCGGGCTTAGTCCATCATCAAACTGTTCCTAGAGGTTCTGTCGAAGTCCCTCAAGTCTCACTCCAAGAGGTAAGTTTTCTAAAACTTAGAAATCTTCATTCAAACATTATTTGTATATACATTATAAATAAAAAATGTAGACGTCATGTCTAGGAAGCTGACCATGCCCATAGTTTTTATTATCATTGCTTGTACATTAAAAATTTCATCTCTGAACAGCTAGGTCTTGGTTTTAGTGTTTCATGCTAACTTTTGACCCATAGCTTTTTCAAAGTCATATGGTTAGATTTGTTTTAAGATCTTGCGCAATATTGATGTTTAGAATCTTTTGATTTGGCTGAAAAATGAAGCCTTTCGAAGCTCAAACTGTGGAGTCATGCATCCCTGCGCTCGAAGGAATAAGATTAAGCCATGTTCAAACATTCAGAACTGAATTCATTTTATATTTTGTGCAAGTTCTATAACCAATGGATGAAACAGATCACCCCAGTGGTACAAATAGTGCATGCTGAAAGCCTTGCCATGTAGAAGGTCCTGGGTTCAAGCCCCAGCGAGACCTTTTGTTCATTTTTTCATATCTTCTCACTTTGTCTTGTTTGCAGAAAGCATACCCGGGCCTCCACAGTTGGGCTTCAACCTTTTTTGTGTTTCTGAACCCCTATTTACTAACGAACAAACAGACCCTGGGCCCAAGCATAAAACTATTTTTCTACACAAAAAACTATTTCAAATACAAAAATTGTTTTCTACACAAAAATTGTTTTAAACACAAAAACACCAAAAATATATTTAAGTTATTTAGTTTATTTTATTTAACTTCTTACAATGAAAAAGACCAAAAACATTTTCCTATTTATTTTCTTTTCTTTAACTTAATTAAACCTCCTTAACAAAATCCAAACAAAATTTCTTTTCTTTTCATCCATGCCTTGTACATTATATTCCTTTCAATTCTTGTACAAATTCAATATGGTTGTAATATATAATTAGGATTTAATTTCTTGCAAATCTCCATTTGTAAATTTGTACACCTCATCCCCAAATGATGTAATACTGTAGTAAATTTACTTTCCGCAATTTATCACTTTCATATAAAATGCTAGTAACTTAGGGTTTGTATGGAAAGATAAAATCATCCTAGATAACCCTAATTCAAAGACAAAAATGCATGCAATTAAACACACTATTCATACACATGCCCCTCTAGGGTAACCTCGCTTGTTGCCTCAGAAAATAGTCATGTCCCTCGAATATGGGCGTTTTAGAAAAGACCCTCGATAAAAATCTCGTAGTCCCTCGATGTCCCTCAATGTTGCCTTTGGTAAACGATTTAGTCCCTTACAAAAATTGCTAAAACGTCTCATAAGTTGCCTTTTATGTCTATACGATGACCCACGCCCGTCCCTTCACATCCAACAATGGGGCTTCTTACCAAATCAATGGTAAGGTAGCAACATCTAAAGGAGGAGGGAAAGAACATAGACCTTTTGAATAGGTAGGATGCTCATAGTTGCTTGCTATCAAACTAAAACCATTTCCCACACATACACTTTAAAAACATCTTTAAAAAACAAACATCTCTTTGAACTATTTTTAAAACCAACACTTTGTATGCATTCTTATAGAGACGAGAATCATTACAAAGTTAGACGCAACAAAGGCATTTTGAAAAATATTTTCAAACTTACACCCATCACAAAGCACCTTTTCAAACAAAAGCATTTTTGATCTAGAAAGAAACTAAGAGCCCATAGAAAACTATGGATGAAAAGGGTGCTAACACTTTCCCTTTTCATAATCTACCCCCCGAACTCAAGAAAAATATCTCAAAGGTATTTCCTGTTCTTTTCACCCTTTCCTTTATTGGATAAAAGAAAAGTCGGTCACGACTCTTGCTATCTGCAACAATTGCGATCAAACTAAAAACAATCAAGTCAGTTCTCCCACCGTATTACAGAACTGGTGACTCTACTGGGGTTACCTTAGAGCTAGATCACATTTAATTGTTTTCATTGTTTGACTTGATTGCTTTACACTTATGGGTTCTTGTTTGGGTTTTGTTTTGATCCTACACCCGGATCTGGGGCACCTTTTAGGTAAGTAGCAATAGATCATGGAGATTGTGCAGGGTATACCGACATGGTTGAAGCGATAGCTATATTAGTGTGACACATTTGTTGGTACCGGTAGCCCTTGAGTAGTCAAGGAGAATACGGGGACGTTGTATGGTATCATGAAGCACTAACTAACCTTAGAACCTTAATTAAACAACTTGGCCATTAGGAAGTAGTGAGATAGCCGGCTTTGGTGCAGTCTGAAGTTGGTTGATACTCGATGTTACACTCATTGAGATCTGACTTTCGGGATATTTCGGTTGACAATAAAGAGGCTTGCGCTGAAACAATGCCTGATGAAGAAAGATCAATGATATTGAGATCCCTTAGAACCCAATTACTTTCTAGGACAGGTTGAGCCAACTAAACTTAAAGAGGTTTCTTACCTATAAACCCCATGCAAGCCTAAACCTAAGGACTTGTCTTCTTTGTATGTATATGATTATAAAGACTTGTTTGCTTTGTTCACCTGTACATAACATCATGATATCATACCATAGCATTTTCAATAACAATTTCAAGGATCTCAAGGGCCTATGATGCAGGGTCATGTTGAACCAGACGTCTATCAAGGGGAAAAGGGATTTATCCCCCTCTAACCAAATGTCGTCAAAGACCAAAGCACGATAACTTGGGTCAAGGGCTATGACCCACTTGACATGGTGAGCTTGATTCTCATGGAAGGACATTCAACAATACAAAGTTCTTCACTCAAAGTTGTGGTCAAAGTTCAACTTCTAACATCTTCTTGTGTTTACCCCGTGAGATCCTTGAAAACATTACATCCACATATCATTCATGTCATTATAACAGGTTTTCCCCACATAGGTTTCTCATCTGCTTACTATTTATTTCAGTAGAGATGGCTCTAGAACAGACTATCAAGGACCTTCATACTCAAAATGCTCAACTTAAATAAATTTTCTTGAACCTATCCAAGGGGTAAGAAGAAGTGAAAACACTCCTCATTAAGAACATGACCAAAAAGAATCCTGAGGACAACAGGGATGACCAGTTGGAACGGTTACAGACTGAAATGGCAACAATAAAAGTCCAGATGATGGGGCAAATGGTGGGTCATATGGATCTTATCTAAAACTTAGCTCGGGGACAAGAAGAGCTGAGAGCCCTTGTCAACAAGCTTCATCAAGACGGATGCAACCATATGGGGTAAACAACTAGAATTGTGGATCGAGTCATTAATCAGCCTCCGATGAGACAAGAAGTTGGCTTGGTGGAGGGTAGACCTTTCCAATTTGCTGCTACATCACGAGCCCAATAACAACCTCGACATCCATGACAAGGTGGTTAGCGTAAGCAAGGAAGAGAATTTGCTGAGATCAACGTGCCTTGGCTCAAGCATTGCATCATATGTTTGAAGCCAGACTGATTACATTAATGGAGCCTGCTCAAAAACCTAACACTTCTGCTCCCAACTACAAATACAATGAAATGTGCACATACCACGCCAACAGTCGGGGACACGACACTAACCACTGCTCGGCATTGAAGAACAAGATTCAAGACCTGATCGATGAAGGAGAGTTGGAATTCACACAAGATTGTCAACTGGAGTTCTTCTGTCACCTCTCAAAGACATGCCGTCTGAAGCAACAAGTTTAGGCAGCGAAACTTTTATTTATTCGAATTTTCAATTGTAATCTCTTTGTTTGTTTAAACACTATCTTTATGTCATAATTTATTTACTTTCATTAATGCATTGCATATGTGTATCTTGAGTTAATCCATTCGTTTTGGCTATATTTAAATTGTGTTGTTACTCCCTTTTTATGATATTCAACTCTCGTTAAAAGTTGTAAGCCTTTAGAGGGAGGATGACGAAAATAATACCATAATCTCATACAGTATGCTTTTGGACAGACCTTGCTGACGATGTACAGGCGTTCTTTCAATCCCTAAAAACTGGAGTTATCAGGAAGATGATACCTAGTCAACCCCTTTGAGCCAAAGAAGTAGGAGTTTTCTTTTTCACACATATTGAAACCTTTAATCAAAACTTTGGGCAGGGTTAGTTTCTCAGTTAATTCAAATGCACGTTCGGTCACAAGCTTTCACTTCGTACACAATGAATGACATCAAAAACATCCTTCTAAATCAAAAGACGGTGATTAGTTACCCGTAAAATAGGCAGTCATTATCTCTCAAAAGAAAAGCCCACTAAGTCAAAACCTATGAAAGAGACTTAAGAAAAACTTGGGCATCCCGCTGGTTGTAATCTCAAAACAAGAACATTCGGGCAAAAAATAGGGACAATAAATAATAAAAAAAGAGGTCGCTACAAATCCTCAACAATAGAAAAATGTTGCAAAAAATGACTACCTTCACAAGTAAACTTAATTTGTCTTAACCATCAAATGTTATTCCAGACTCAATTGGGATTCAAAATGCGCAATTATCTGAGTATAGGACTGGAGGACATCATGAAGAACGGGTTGGGTACAAACACACTTTGAGCCTTATCCTTTGTTTCTTAAACCATGAACCAGGCCACGCTACAACCCTTCAAAAGTCCTAATTGAAGCGTGGGTTAGTTCGAAAGCATATTGTTACAAAAGGTATCCTGACTCATGTAGAGCTTATTGTAAATCCTGAGTTGAATTCATTTTTTTAAAAAATTCTTCTATTTGCTAAAAATTCATTTTCAAAACTTCAAGACAAACATAAACTTTGCATTGTTTGAATACCGTTGTTTGCATAGGGCTATTTGTTTGACAACAGAGAAATTCGTACGACGAATATCCAATGAACGGAAGTTCTCTCAAGAAGCAGGATCACTTCAAATGGGAAGACACTTCCAATGACCAATCTCCTATAAGAAAGGGGGCATGACATGTCGCTGTCCAAATCGTCTAGGGCAGTTAAGTCGATATTCCAAGAAATCTCTCAAGAAACACTGAATACCAGGGGCAGGTTTGCATCTGAATCACTTGGGGCATCGAGCGTGATTTCCATCAAAGGAGCACGTACAATCAAACAAAATTGTCTGGCAGTGCCACAACACTTACAAAGTCCCTTTCATAAGGAGATCTCCAGTCAAGTCACCATAGAACTCTCTATAAGGATATCCTCCCAGAATTATCCCTACAAAGTTGGATTCATCTAATCCCCAGCCAAAGTTTCAGCCTATGGAAAACCTCTCCCCAACTGAGTTGGTCTCAAGAAGAATCCTCAAGGAGTTCTGCCAAAAGAAAACACTTCCCCGATATCTCGTCAAATATTCTATTCAACAGGGTTTATTTCCTCAACAAACTACAGATTCCCCAGCTTAACTTTGCCTCTCAGACTATTACAAATTAAGGGACCACAACCCCTAGTCCCCAACAAGTTGTTATGAAGCCTAGAATCCGACCAGATAACAGCTAACTTTCAAGAGATAACTCCCCAGTAGAGGAACGGGAAACTAAAACTCCTGAACTCTTTTCCCCAAGCAGAAATCAACACTCTCCATGGAGTTTCCTTCAAGCAAAGTCAACAACAGAACATAAATCCCCAGCAGAAACATCTTAAAACAAGGTCTGAAGAGGAGCATACTCTTCATCCCCAGCAGCAATCTAGGATTTCATTTCCAAAGGCTCACCAGCATTTGTCAAGGATTTATTTTCCTATACAAAGATACACTTCAATAACATTTCACATTCATACATCATATAACATACACATACAACATGATCTCCTTTATTTTGAGAACATCATCACACAATGCATACTTCTGCGTGCAACTAACCCTCTTCCTTGCAAGAAAAGTCAATCAAATCAAAGACCTCTTCTAGTTAGATTTATTTCTTCCAGTTAATAATAGGCGATCAATCAAGTCCTCTTCGAGATGGATTCACTCCTTCCAGTTAATAATAGGCGATCAATCAAGACCTCTTCTAGTTAGATTTATTTCTTCCAGTTAAAGAAAGGAGAATCAAAGACCTCTTCTGGTTAGATTTAGGTCTTCCAGTTAAAAACAGGTGAATTAAAGACCTCTTCTGGTTGGATTTATTTCTTCCAATTAAAGACAGGCGAATCAAAGACCTCTTCTGGATAGATTTATTTCTTCCAGTCAAAGACAGGCGAATCAAAGACCTCTTCTAGTTGGATTTACTTCTTCCAGTTAATGATAGGCGATCAATCAAGACCTCTTCTGGTTATATTTATTTCTTCCAGTTAAAGACAGGCGAATCAAAGACCTCTTCTGGTTAGATTTAGTTCTTCCAGTTAAAAACAGGTGAATCAAAGACCTCTTCTGGTTGGATTTACTTCTTCCAGTTAATAATAGGCGATTAATCAAGTCTACTTCGGGATGGATTCACTTCTTCCAGTTAATAATAGGCGATCAATCAAGACCTCTTCTGGTTAGATTTATTTCTTCCAGTTAAATACAGGCGAATCAAAGACCTCATCTAGTTAGATTTAGTTCTTCCAGTTAAAAACAGGCGAATCAAAGACCTCTTCTGGTTAGATTTAGTTCTTCCAGTTAAAAACAGGCGAATCAAAGACCTCTTCTGGTTGGATTTACTTCTTCCAGATAATAATAGGCGATCAATCAAGTCCTCTTTTGGATGGATTCACTTCTTCCAGTTAATAATAGGTGATCAGTCAAGTCCTCTTCTGGATGTATTCACTTCTTCCATTTAATAATAGCAGATTAATCAAGTCCTCTTCTGGTTAGATTTATTTCTTCCAATTAAAGACAGGAGAATAAAAGACCTCTTTTGGTTAGATTTAGTTCTTCCAGTTAAAAACAAGCGAATCAAAGACCTCTTCTGGTTGGATTTATTTCTTCCACTTAAATACAGGCGAATCAAATACCTCTTTTGGTTGGATTTATTTCTTCCAGTTAAAGATAGGCGAATCAAAGACCTCTTTTATTTTTATTTACTTCTTCCAGTTAATAATAGGCGATCAATAAAGACCTCTTTTGGTTGGATTTATTTCTTCCAGTTAAAGACGGGCGAATCAAAGACCTCTTCTAGTTAGATTTAGTTCTTCCAGTTAAAAACAGGCGAATCAAAGACCTTCTCTAGTTGGATTTACTTCTTCCATTTAATAATAGGCGATCAATCAAGACCTCTTCTGGTTAGATTTATTTGTTCCAGTTAAAGACAGGCGAATCAAAGACCTCTTCTGGTTAGATTTAGTTCTTCCATTTAAAAATAGGCGAATCAAAGACCTCTTCTGGTTGGATTTATTTCTTCCGGTTAAAGACATGCGAATCAAAGACCTCTTCTGGTTGTATTTACTTCTTCCAGTTAATAATAGGCGATCAATCAAGACCTCTTCTGGTTAGATTTATTTCTTCCAGTTAAAGACAGGCGAATCAAAGAACTCTTCTGGTTAGATTTATCTCTTCTAGTTAAAGATAGGAGAATCAAAGACCTCTTCTGGTTAGATTTATTTCTTCCAGTTAAAGACAGGCAAAGGACATCTGATGTTTCAGTATAGATCGACCAAAATTTTTATTCTTATACTTCTCCCAGCTACAGTCAAACTTAGACTTGGTCGAATTTCTATCAACAATCACCTTTGGATGACATCTATAAACCCATCTCTGACAACTCTCTTGAAATGGCATCTTTAAGCCCACTCCCTACACAATCAACTAACACATAGTCGAGTGCAAATTTCTGGGCACTTTAGTGTTCAATCATCTTCAACCTTCAAGCTACAAACGGCGACATGCCATTCTAGCTTTTTAGGTTTAAGAAGATTGAACAAGGGAAGCTGTTGTACCCCAAAATTTGTCCTCTCCAATTCCTCAAAAATCCTCTCACAAAAAATCTTCATTGCTCAAAATTGCATAAGGTTTGATCAGCTCAAGATACTTCCTAACCATTGATGACTCAAAACTAGAGTTTGAATTTGCACAAGTACAATTGGAATTTTAATGTCCCATGTAGTTTCCATGGATCTTATTGGGCTCCCAAGCATCAAATAAAAGAAGATCAAGTTTTCTTTGATCCATAAGCTTTGTTTGGGCATTTGGCTTCCTTCGAGCAAGCTTGGTTCCTATGCTTCGATTAGGCATTTGGCTTCTTTCGAGCAAGCTTGGTTCCTATGCTTAGATTGGGTATTTGGATTCTTTCGAGCAAGCTTGGTTCCTATGCTTTTATTAGGCATTTGGCTTCTTTCGAGCAAGCTTGGTTCCTATGCTTCGAATGGCCATTTGGCTTCCTTCGAGCTGCTTCGATCCACAAAGTAATGATTTTCTTCATTTGCTTGCTTCGATCCACAAGACAATGTTTTCCTTTGAAGTAACCTGCTTTGATCCACAAAGCAATGATTTCTTTCATTGCTTGCTTCGATCCACAAAGAAGTGGCTTCCTTCATGCTTGCTTCGATCCACAAAGTTTCTACACTATGAATTACAATTTGATGTTTGGACAACTGATGGTTACTGGTAGGAATCTATCCAGAAACTCTTTCGTTTTGACTATGCCATTGAGACCATCTTGCATACTCAAAGTGGTATATTCATATGAATATGGCCCATTCTAAAAACATGTAATTGGTGGAAACAATTAGTTTTGTCTGCCTTTGAGTTTGGTCGAAGGTTGGACCTACGTGATCAAAACAAAAGGACTCAAAGTGGTATATTCAGATGATTATGTCCCATTCGAAAAACATGTAATTGGTGGAAACAATTAGTTTTGTCTGCCTTTGAGTTTGGTCGAAGGTTGGATCTATGTGATCAAAGCGAAAGGACTCAAAGTGGTATATTCAAATGAATATGACCCATTCGAAGAACATAACAAAATCCTTATGTTATGATGCATAATCTTGTGTTGCAGGCCCATTTGCTGGTAAATCCAATCATAATTTAATGCTTACACCCACTTTTGAGTTATTACCCAAGGGTTTAAGCCTTTGTCTAAAAGATCTTTACATTTATGGCATAAAGTTATCATTGCTATTCTTGGAATGCAAACTTTTTGGTACAGGACTGTCTTGAGCCCACACTTTATTTGCCTCTGATTTTGGCCCCACAATAAAACACAGAAGGCAACCCCTCTAAACTATTAACTTTGGTATTTCGTCTTGGGATCATGAAAACTTAACACAAGTGGATATTTGCTTTCCAACCAAACCATATTTTATCATCTTAAAAATCTAGTTACTCCAACTTCCCAAACATTTTCTCTATAAATAGAGAGACCATTTGCAAATCAAAGGGCCAGACTCTGGTGGTATTGAAAAATCTTCAAACACTCTCAAGCTCTCAACAACTCAGAACCTGCACACAAACATAAAGGTAAGCATAAAACTTGGCACATCCTGACCTTACCCACAAAAATCTCAAATCCCTTCATGCGTTAGCCAACCTTTCGGTTCATTCCATATATCTGCCTTTCGATTCACCCCCGTAACTTCCATATATCAGCCTTTCGATTCACCCCCTAGCTTCCATATACCAGCCTTGGGACACTCCCAAAAAGCCTTAAAAAAACCCACTCAAGGAAGTTAGTGAGCCCTTTGATTCACTCCTAACTTCCATATACCAACCTTCGATTCAGTGACTTTCAAAACAAAGCTGCACCTGAAATAGCTTCAGGGAGGTTTAAGCAGGCTTAGTCCATCATCAAATTGTTCCTGGAGGTTCTGTCGAAGTCCCTCAAGTCTCACTCTAAGAGGTAAGTTTTCTAAAACTTAGAACTCTTCATTCAAACATCATTTGTATATACATTGTAAAGAAAAAATGTAGACATCATGTCTAGGAAGCTGACCATGCCCATAGTTTTTATTATCATTTCTTGTACATTAAAATTTTCATCTCTGAACAACTAGGTCTTAGTTTTGGTGTTTCATGCTAACTTTCGACCCATAGATTTTTAAAAGTCATATGGTTAGATTCGTTTTAAGATCTTGCGCATGTTTGATGTTTAGAATCTTTCAATTTGGCTGAAAAATGAAGCCTTTCGAAGCTCAAACAATGGAGTCATGCATCCCTGCACTCGAAGGAATAAGATGAAGCCATGTTCAAACATTTAGAACTGAATTCATTTTATATTTAGTGCAAGCTGTATAACCAACATATGAAACATACCACCCCAGTGGTACAAACAACGTGCGCTGAAAGCCTTGCCATGTTGAAGGTCCTGGGTTTAAGCCCCAGCGAGACCTTTTGTTCATTTTTTCATATCTTCTCACTTTGTCTTGTTTGTAGGAAGCATACATGGGCCTCCATAATTGGGCTTCAACCTTTTTTATATTTCTGACCCCCTGTTTACTAACAAACAAACAGACCCTAGACCCCAAGCATAAAACTGTTTTTCTACACAAAAAACTATTTTAAATACAAAAACTGTTTTCTACACAAAAATTGTTTTAAACATAAAAAACTGTTTTCTACACAAAAACACCAAATATATATTTAAGTTATTTAGTTTATTTTATTTAACTTCTTACAATGAAAAATACCAAAAACATTTTCCTATTTATTTTCTTTTCTTTAACTTAATTAAACCTCCTTAACAAAATCCAAACAAAATTTCTTTCCTTTTCATTCATGCCTTGTAAATTATATTCCTTTCAATTCTTGTACAAATTCAATATGGTTGTAATAGATAATTAGGATTTAATTTCTTACAAATCCCCATTTGTAAATTTGTACATCCCATCCCCAAATGATGTAATAGTGTAGTAAGTTTACTTTCCGCAACTTATCGCTTTCATATAAAATGCTAGTAACTTAGGATTTGTATGGAAAGATAAAATCAATCCTAGATAACCCTAATTCAAAGACAAGATTGCATGCAATTGAACACACTATTCATACACGTGCACCTCTAGGGTAACCTCACTTGTTGCCTCGGAAAATAGTCATGTCCCTCGAATATGGGCATTTTAGCAAAGACCCTCGATAAAAAGATCGTAGTTGCTCGATGTCCCTCGATGTTTCCTTCGGTAAATGATCTAGTCCCTTACGAAAATTGCTAAAAGGTCTCATAAGTTGCCTTCTATGAATATACGATGACCCACGCCCGTCCCTTCACATCCAACGATGGGGCTTCTTACCAAATCAATGGTAAGGTAGTAACATCTAAAGGAGGAGGAAAAGAACATAGACCTTTTGAATAGGTAGGACGCTCGTAGTTTCTTGCTTCCAAACTAAAACCATTTTCCACACATACACTTTCAAAACATCTTTCAAAAACAAACATATCTTTGAACTATTTTAAAAACCAACACTTTGTATGCATTCTTATAGAGACGAGAATCATTACAAAGTTAGCTGCAGCAAAGGACTTTTGCAAAATATTTTCAAACTTACACCAATCACAAAGCACCTTTTCAAACAAAAGCATTTTTGGTCTAGAAGCAACTAAGAGCCCATATAAAACTATGGATGAAAAGGGTGCTAACACCTTCCTTTTTCATAATCTACCCCCCGAACTCAAGAAAAATATCTCAAAGGTCTTTCCTATTCTTTTCACCCTTTCCTTTATTAGGTAAAAGAAAAGTCGATGGTGACTCTTGCTATCCGCAACAATTGCGATCTAATGCAAAATAACCAAGTCAGTTCTCCCACTGTATTATAGTTAGCATGAATTTGTTTAGTACCAAAATCAAAACCTAACTAGTCAGAATTGAAATTCTCAAGACACAAGCAATTAAAATAAAAAACTAAGAGCGTGGTCAGCTTCCTAGACATGATGTCTACATTTGCTTTGTATGACTTCCAAGAATGATCGATGATGGGTTAAGCCTGCTTCGACCTCCCTAAAGTTATTCCAGTTGCTACTTTGCTTTGTAAGTCACTGAATTAAAAAGTTGGTGTATGGAAGTTGGGAGTGACTTGAAAGGTTGGTATATGGAAGCTAGGGAGTGAATCAAAAGGTTGATATATGGAAGCTAGGGAGTGAATCGAAAGGATGGTATATGGAAGTTATGGGGTGAATCAAAAGACTCACTAACGTATGAAGGGATTTGAGATTTTTGTGTGTAAGATCAGGATATGCCAAGTTTTATGCTTAGTTTTATACTTTTGTGAGTTTTTTAGAGTTCTTGAGAGTTTTTGAGAGTTTGGGAGTGTTTGAGAGTTTAGGAGTGTTTGAGGATTTTTTAACACAACAAAAATCTGGTCCTTTTGATTTGCAAATGGTCTCTATATTTATAGAGAAAAGGCCTGGGAAGTTGAAGTAATCAGATTTTTAAGATAACAACTTATGGTTTAGTTGAAAACGAAAAATCTAATTGAATGGGTTTTCATGGTTCCCAAGTACAAGTACAAGCGGGGCCTGATATTTGTTGGGTGCAGGAGATTTGACTCATGTTTTTGATGTTACTTGTGTTCAGATAAAATCAAGTTGGGAGCTCAAGAAGATGACTGTGATTAAAGTAATCTTTATGAAAATAAATATGTAGCTTTTTGCCATTTCATCTAAAAATGGTATAATCCAGTGGATAAAGCTTCGAATATTTGTGTAATTCATCACAAATTTGTGTAAGCCTCTTATTATGTAAAGATTTAGAAGCAACATAGCATGACAAGTGAGATTTGGAGGATAAGGTTATCAGATTTGAT
This sequence comes from Vicia faba, assembly GCA_948472305.1. NCBI lineage: Eukaryota > Viridiplantae > Streptophyta > Magnoliopsida > Fabales > Fabaceae > Vicia > Vicia faba. The sequence continues at coordinate 1,054,747,556 of OX451736.1, read as the reverse complement.
CAATGTTCTTCAAAGCAAGTTGTTTGAAGGGTTTAGAGTTAGATTTGAAGTAGGTTGCTTCGAAGGAAACCAATGCCTCAATCGAAGCTTGTGGATTAAACTTACTCGAAGGAGGCCAAATACCCAATTGAAGCTTGTGAACCACGCTTTCTCGAAGGAGGACAAATGCCCAATCGAAGCTTGTGAACTAAGCTTACTCGAAGGAGGCCAAACGCCCAATCGAAGCTTGTGGATTAAACTTGCTCGAAGGAGGCCAAATGCCAAATCGAAGCTTGTGAACCAAGCTTGCTAGAAGGAGGCTGTTGTACCCCAAAATTTGCCCTCCTCTTTTTCATAAGAAATCACAGCTTCGGGTTTTCCCTGATTTTTCAGTTTGGCTCAGGGTTTGATCAAGCAGACGTTTCTTTGACAGTAAATCCAAAATTAGGGTTTGCACACGCATTCTCAAAAGGAATTGAGTCCACTGTTCTTTTCAATCGACTGTTACATTGTTTTGACGCTTGTTCAAGATTGTTGTTTGTTTCTCAAAACCTAAACATCTGGGCTAAGAGCTGAGGCTTTTTAATTGGAAAGGTTGAAGCTTTAGTTTGATCAGTGAGGTAAAAGGCGTATGGACGTTTGTTTGTTTAACTGTGCAATACATATGGTTAATTGGAACGCCGGGCTTATTGTTGGTTAATGCAAGGCTGTGAGACTGCGACGTTTGTTGATTATTTATAATTTTTAAGTTAAAATTATTGGGATAATTTCCAATTATTATAATTCAAGAAATTTAAATAATTAAATAAGCAATTGTAGAAGAATTAAAGAACTATCTGACAAAAGATTTTATTTATTTTAATTATTGTTACAAGTGTTATTTGAATACAGTAAATTTATTTACAGTGTTTATAATGATGTTTATTACAATGGTTAAAAATAAAATAAATCTATGTTCTAAATCTCTTGAAGTCTTCATCTTCTACTGCTGCTTCCCTTACCCCAACTGGTATTTACCTGCAAAGACAGAAAAAGAGAAGTCAATAACAGTTAAATTGGAAAAGCATTTTCAGACAGTTAATCAAAAACTCATCATTAAAGGTTGTTGGCCGGAATCAGATTGTTTTGATTTTCATCATATTTTGCTCATCCTCTTTGCAAATCACAAGAAGATTCTCTTCTTGGTTCACAAAGAGGGAAGTAAAATTAGTTTGCAAGCATGGAATTAATTAAATATAAGGCTGCATAATTTCACACTGAAAATGCCAAACCAAATTGCAAGAGTGCTTTTACAAAGGAAAAACCTTTGAGATATTTTTGTGGGTTCAGGGGGTAAATTATGAAAAGGGAAGGTGCTAGCACCCTTTTCATCCATGGTTATCCATGGGCTCTTAGTTACTTGTTTTAGATCACTTGCCTTTGCTTTTCAATTGTTTGAAATGGTGCTTTGTGTGTGTGGTTTTGAAAATGTTTTGAAAAAGATGCCTTGTCTAGGCAACCTTTGTAATAACTCATGTTTGAGTATATACAAAGGTGTATGTATTTTTGAAAAGATGTTTCAATGTTTTTGAAAGTTTGTTTTGAAATTGTTTTTGAAGTTGTGTAGTGATGTGTGTTTTGAAAAATGGCAAGGATGTTTTTGCAAGATTTTTGATCAAGTAACTAAGAGTTTGTCTACCCTATTTTACTCAAAGATTTTTTCTTATGTTTTAACCCTTTTAACAGTGTTGTTTCACCATTGTATTTGGTGAACAACCTTGCGTTAGGATGTTTGAACGGGGCGGGCGCGGGTCATCGTATAGACCATGAAAGCAATAGTGTTAAGTATTTTTGGCAATTTTCTTGAGGGACTATGATCATTTTTGTTTAGGCAACTCCGCTAGTGTCATCGAGGGACTATGATCATTTTGTTTGTTTTTGTTTTGCCAAAGTACTTGACATGCAACCATGGCCCATTTTTGAAGGCAACAAGCGGGATTACCCTAGAGGTACAAGTGTGAATGGTGTATTGATTTTCATGCATTTGTCTTGTATTAGGTTATCTAGCGGTTGATTTTGAATCTTCGCATACAAACCCTAATAACTATACAGTATATAGAAAGCGATAAATTGCGGGAATTTAAAGTCTAAGCTATTACAAATAAGTATCCGGGGATGGGGGTACAAATGTTTACAAATGAGGATGAGTCTTATCAGAATAGTAGTGTCCAAATATTATTTACAACCAAATCGAATCGTCGCATTCTCCATGTAAAATATAGAATAAAAAGGATTTAAAAGCAATGTATGATGCACATGATTATTTAAAAGTGATCAAAATGTTAACCTAATGTATTTATTAAGTATTATTATTATTTTTGTATTTTTGTTAATGTTATATAAATAAAAAGGGTTTTAAAGAGAAAAGTATTTAATTTAAAACAAACTAATTATTTATGTATTTTTTTAAAATGTAATAAACATTAAGAAAATTTTGTGCAAAAAGTTAATATATTATTTTACTTAACAAAATAAGTTATGAAAAAAGAAATAAGGTGATAAAAAAAAGATTGATTTGTCTAAAGAAATTAAATGGGCTTAGGGGGTTTTTTCTTGGCCCAAATAACAACAAAAAAACAAACTAAGAAAAAAAGAAAAAGGGGGGGTGAGGCGCCAGTTTGTATTGGGCTTGATGGTTCAGTTCAAAGGGCAGGCCCAAATGCTTTGTTAACAATTTTTTAGGGTTTGCAATGTTTTGTTTCAGAACAAGGTTTCAGTTTGGAACGGCGCCGCTCCTCTCCTTTCTTCTTCGTCTCTTCATCATTTCTCGACCATGGTTTCTGATGCTCCCTCCACACCTCAGGCTACCAGGCGCTACCTCCAATCTTTCCTCTCTCCACGGTTGTACCCGGCGATGACGAAAAAAGTAACGATTTTTCCTCTTCATGTTTTTAGGGTTTTCGGATTCTTATCTTGCATGTTTTAACTTTTATATGTTCTGATCTTCTGTGTTATTTGTTTATGTGACGTGTAAAAAAAGGAAGGAGGATAATACCTTTTGGGTTTGTTGTTGGAGAGGAGACGGAGGAGTGGACGGCGGCGCTTCTCAGGTGGCCAAGGCGGAGGGACCGTGACGATGCTTGTTGGCTTCTTGGTACTTTGTACCTTCAACCTTGCTTTGGTTTTATGATGAGGTTTCTGAAAACCCTAGCTCATTCATTTCTGTCTCTCTTCCTATCTGAATGCTTTGTTTATTTCCAATGGCATGTTCTGAACTTTTGCTTATCTATGATGATTTTGATTCTGAGATACTTGCTTCGGTGTTGTTTTGATATTGATGATCTTGATGTTGCTTTTGCTTTTGACTTTTTCTTTTCTGGATGCTGTTGACTTCCAATGATGATTATTTCTGAGAATATGGTTATTGTTGTTCTTTGAGTTTTCCTATTTTTGGATTTGGCCTTTTCAATGATGATGATGATTCTGAGTTGGTGTTTCAGTTGTTGTTCTGATAACTGATTTTTAGGCTTGGAGGCTTGCTTCTTTGAAGCAAGCTTGTGAAATTTGATAGGTTTTTTAGGCAGGCTGAAGCAGGCTTATGATGCTATGCAGTTTGACAGGTTTTTGGCTTGGAGGCTTGCTTCTTTGAGGCAAGCTTGTGCAGTTTGTAAGTTTGGAGGTTTTGGTAAGGTTTTGTAAGTTTGTTAGCTGGTACAGGCTTGAGGCTTGAAGCAGTTTGTAAGCTTGAAGGCAGTTTTGAGGCTATAGGCTTGTTTTGGTTACAGGCTTGAGGATTGAAGCAGTTTGTAAGCTTGAAGGCAATTTTGAGGCTACAGGCTTGTTTTGGTTACAGGCTTGAGGCTTGCTTTTGTAACAGGTTTGAGGCAGTCTGAAGCAGGCTTGAGGGCTTGTGTTATGTGTTTACAGCTTTGTGTTATATTTTTCTTTACGTGTTCTTCCCCCCTTTAACAGTGTTAGGATAATGTTATATTTATCTATGTCTTAAGCCTGCCCAAAAACTGTAAGCCTGCTTTTTCTCTCTTTCTCTCTCTCCAGAAAAGTATATTTAATTGCTTAATGGTACTTTTGTTCTGAAAAGGTTGTGGCTAGAAAATGATGAAAGAGTGCTTTTACAAGCTTGCTTGCAATTTGGTTTTGCTCTGCATATCTCTTATTTTCCAGATTTTCTGCATTGGCTTTTTATGTACTTGTTGACAGTTTTTGACAGCTTCTTTGACAGCTTCTTTTGTCTTTCTTTGACAGTTTGGTTTGCCTAGTTTGGTTGACAGTTTTGTTTGCCTTTATGCATTGTGCAACTTGTTTGTTCCGTTTTCAATTTGGTTTGGCATTTTCAGTTTGAAATTATGCAGCCTTGTATTTAATTAATTCCATGCTTGCAAACTAATTTTACTTCCCTCTTTGTGAACCAAGAAGAGAATCTTCTTGTGATTTGCAAAGAGGATGAGCAAAATATGATGAAAATCAAAACAATCTGATTCCGGCGAACAACCTTTAATGATGAGTTTTTGATTAACGGTCTGAAAATGCTTTTCCAATTTAACTGTTATTGACTTCTCTTTTTCTGTCTTTGCAGGTAAATACCAGTTGGGGTAAGGGAAGCAGCAGTAGAAGATGAAGACTTCAAGAGATTTAGAACATAGATTTATTTTATTTTTAACCATTGTAATAAACATCATTATAAACACTATAAATAAATTTACTGTATTCAAATAACACTTGTAACAATAATTAAAATAAATAAAATCTTTTGTCAGATAGTTCTTTAATTCTTCTGCAATTGCTTATTTAATTATTTAAATTTATTGAATTATAATAATTGGAAATTATCCCAATAATTTTAACTTAGAAATTATAAATAATCAACAAACGTCGCAGTCTCACAGCCTTGCATTAACCAACAATAAGCCCGGCGTTCCAATTAACCATATGTATTGCACAGTTAAACAAACAAACGTCCATACGCCTTTTACCTCACTGATCAAACTAAAGCTTCAACCTTTCCAATTAAAAAGCCTCAGCTCTTAGCCCAGATGTTTAGGTTTTGAGAAACAAACAACAATCTTGAACAAGCGTCAAAACAATGTAACAGTCGATTGAAAAGAACTGTGGACTCAATTCCTTTTGAGAATGCGTGTGCAAACCCTAATTTTGGATTTACTGTCAAAGAAACGTCTGCTTGATCAAACCCTGAGCCAAACTGAAAAATCAGGGAAAACCCGAAGCTGTGATTTCTTGTGAAAAAGAGGAGGGCAAATTTTGGGGTAAAACAGTTGCCCCTGTTCAATCTTCTTACACCTGAAGAGTTAGATTGGTGAATCTGCCATTTGCAACTTGAAGGTGAAAGATGATTGAACACTAGAGTGCCCAGAAATTTGCACTCGGTGATGTGATGGTAGAGGGAATGGGCTTAAAGATGCCATTTGGAGATGGGCTTAAAGATGCCATCTGGAATGTGACAGAATCTTGTCGGGGGATGGGCTTAAAGATGCCATCTGGAATGTATGTTGTAGGTGAAAGAAAATGAGTATCAGAAAGGTGTCCATGTTTTGGAACGTCTCTGAGCTAGGGGTCTGAATAAGAAATATATTGACATCCGTGTTTGGACGCATCCGTAAACTGTTTTCAGAGGTCTTGAAGTTGAATAAACAATAGATCAACACCCAGATTGGGAAGCGTCCGTAAAATGTTTTCAAAAGTTGAGTCTGAACAAGCGATAGGTTAACATCTGTATCTGGAGAACCCGTAAACTGTTTTCAGAAGTTGAGTCTGAACAAGCGATAGATTAACATCCGTGTTTGGAGAATCCGTGAACTGTTTTCAGAGGTCGAAGCTTATAAATCTTATCCTGAAAAGGGTAAAATATCAGCTGAAACACAAAGTTATGTTGCATGAAATGTATGATGCAATATATATGTTATATCAATGTTTATGATATATGAATGTAGTGAATGCGCATGTAAGCTGATGAGCTGTCTTGCTGAGGATAGATGAATCCCGGATAGCCGAAGATAATAGAATCTTGACTGCTGCCGGGGAAAGTGAATCCTTGATTGCTGCAGGGGATTGCAAGAATCTTTTGATCGTTGAAAATGAGAAGTCCTGGGACCACTGTTAGGGAATCAGGAGTTTGGGTTGTATGCCAATCTACTGGGGATTCCTGTCTTGAGGAGATCTTCACCGGGGAATATCTGAATACCCTGTGAGGAACTGAGAATGAGAGTCTTCATTCTGCTTGGGGAATTAATGTTTGTGGGGAATAGCCATACTGTTGGGGAGTAGCTATCCTACTGGAGAGTAAGCTCAGGACTCTGGGAAAAGCTTATTCCTGTCTGGAAGAAGTTCAGGCGTTTTAGGTTGTATGCCACTTTGAGAATGAGAATCTTCATTTTATCGGGAATATCGGGAACTCGGGTTATACGCCACTTTGAGAATGAGAGTCTTCATTCTGTCGGGAATATCAAGGGGTTGGGTGTATGCCAATCTACTGGGGAAGCCAAAATGAGAATCTTCCTTCAGGTCTTGGGTCATAAGATTGGGTGTATGCCAATCTCTTGGGGTTTTAAGGATGAGAGTCTTCATTCTGTTAAGGGTCAGAAATTGGGAGTATACCAATCTTCTGAGGTTTTAAGGATGAGAGTCTTCATTCTGTTAAGGGTCAGAAATTGGGAGTATACCAATCTTCTGAGGTTTTAAGGATGAGAGTCTTCATTCTTGAGAGAAACATATTTTTAGGAGCTTCAGTTGTCCGTTATCTTGTTGGTGGTTGTAACTTCCAGCAGGTGATGAAGGAAATTTTGAACGACCTTGAATTCCAATAGGTGATGAAGGAATTTTTGATGATGATCGTAACTTCCAGCAGGTGATGAAGGAAATTTTGAACGACCTTGAATTCCAGCAGGTGATGAAGGAATTTTTGATGATGATCGTAACTTCCAGCAGGTGATGAAGGAAATTTTTGAACGCTCTTGAATTCCATCAGGTGATGAAGGAATTTTTTATGATGACCGCAACTTCCAGCAGGTGATGAAGGAAATTTTTGAACGCTCTTGAATTCCAGCAGGTGATGAAGGAATTTTTGATGATGACCGCAACTTCCAGCAGGTGATGAAGGAAATTTTTGAACGCTCTTGAATTCCAGCAGGTGATGAAGGAATTTTTGATGATGACCGCAACTTCCAGCAGGTGATGAAGGAAATTTTGATGATGACCGCAACTTCCAGCAGGTGATGAAGGAAATTTTTGAACGCTCTTGAATTCCAGCAGGTGATGAAGGAATTTTTGATGATGACTGCAACTTCCAGCAGGTGATGAAGGAAACTTTTGAACGCTCTTGAATTCCAGCAGGTGATGAAGGAATTTTTGATGATGACCGCAACTTCCAGCAGGTGATGAAGGAAATTTTTGAACGCTCTTGAATTCCAGCAGGTGATGAAGGAATTTTTGATGATGACCGCAACTTCCAGTAGGTGATGAAGGAAATTTTTGAACGCTCTTGAATTCCAGCAGGTGATAAAGGAATTTTTGATGATGACCGCAACTTCCAGCAGGTGATAAAGGAAATTTTTGAACGCTCTTGAATTCCAGCAGGTGATGAAGGAATTTTTTGAACGCTCTTGAATTCCAGCAGGTGATGAAGGAATTTTTGATGATGACCGCAACTTCCAGCAGGTGATGAAGGAAATATTTGAACGCTCTTGAATTCCAGCAGGTGATGAAGGAATTTTTGATGATGACCGCAACTTCCAGCAGGTGATGAAGGAAATTTTTGAATGCTCTTGAATTCCAGCAGGTGATGAAGGAATTTTTGATGATGACCGCAACTTCCAGCAGGTGATGAAGGAAATTTTTGAACGCTCTTAAATTCCAGCAGGTGATGAAGGAATTTTTGATGATGACCGCAACTTCCAGCAGGTGATGAAGGAAATTTTTGAATGCTCTTGCAACTTGAAATGTAATTTTGCTTTGGAGAATAAATCCTTGACAAATGTTGGGGAAATAAACCCATGATCGCTGGTCTGCTAGAGAAGTGATGAACTTCTCGAGGACGCTTGAATTTCTTTTCAGAAAGATTTCGGAGAGGTTTCATCACTGCCCCTAGTATCAGATGCTTGTGATATTGCCAGGACACTTGGACTGCACATAACCCTTTGATGAGATTGACGTTTAAATGCCCCAAGTGATGGTGATGGAGACTTTCCCCAGGTTAATCTGTAATTGAGAGATTTGTTGAAATCTTGACTGGACTGCCCCATGTTTATTGGACAATACCATATAAAATCCCCTTTTGTTGATATGAGATTTTTGTAACGGAAGTGTCATCCCACTTGAAGTGATTTCATTCACTGAGAGAGCTTTCGTTCCTCCGAACATTCACTGTATGAATTTCTTTGATGTTTAAACAAGTAAACGATGTGCAAACAACGATATTCAAATGATGCAAAGTTTATGCTTGTCTCAAAGTTTTGAAAAATGCGTTTTTTAGCAGAAAACTTTTTATAAGACAAATTCAACACAAGATTTTAGGGCCAAGCCTTACAGGAGTTAGGATACCTTTTGTAACAGTATGCTTTCGAACTAACCCATGCTTCAATTAGGACTTTTGAAGGGTTGTAACGTGGCTTGGTTCACGGTTTAAGAAACAAAGGATAAAGGCTCAAAGTATATTTGTACCCATCTGCTCTTCGTGATGTCCTTCAGTCCTAAACTCAGTTAATTGTACGTCGAACTCTATTCGAGTTTGGAACGACTTTTTGGTGATGGTTCACATCAGTTGAATTTTGGAAGGCAGACATTATTTTTGCAACATTTTTCATGTTGTTGAGGATTTGTAGTGACCTCGTTCTTTTGATTTGTTATCCCTAACTTTTGCCTGACTGTTCCTGTTTTCGAGATTACAGTCAGCGGGATGCCCCAGCTTTCTTAAGCCTCCTTTATAGGTTTTGGCTCAGTGGGATTTTCTTCTCCTTTTTTTTTGAGAGATAATGACTGCCTATGAGATAAGGAACCACCATTGTCTTTTGATTCCAAAGGAATGCTTTTGATGTCGTTCGTTGTATTACGAACTGAGAGTTTGCGACTTCAATGCGCATCTTTTCTTTTTGAATTAACTGAGAGACTACCCTGCCCCAGGTTTAAATCAAAGGTTTCAATTTGTGTTTAAAACAAAAAAATCCTACTTCTTTGGCTCGAAGGGGTTGTCTAGGGATTATCTTCCTTATAACTCCAGTTTTTAGGATTTGAAAGAAATGCATGTACATCGTCAGCAAGGTCTATCCAAAAGCATACTGTAAGAGATTATGGCATTGTTTCGTCATCCTCCCTCTAAAGGCTTGTAGCTTTTTATCAGGAGTTAAATATCATGAAGAAAGTAGAAAGCATAGTTTAAGAATAGTGGAAACGAATGGATGAATTCAAGACAAACATATGCAATGCATTAATGAAACAGAGTTTGACATCAACAGATAATTGTTTGAATAACAAAAGAGATTACAACTTGAAAATTCAAATGGAACAAAAGTCTCTCAGTTCGAGCTTTGTCATTTCAAGTGGAGGACCTTCATTATGGCTATCTCAGTTTGTAGCCACTCTAACTGGTCATCTCTGTCGTCCCCAGGATTTCCCACGATCATGCCCCTGGTGAAGAGCGCCTTGACCTCTTCTTGTCCTTTGGATAGGTTCAAGAACATCTCTTGAAGTTGAGAGTTTTGAGCCTGGATGTCCTTGATAGTCTGCTCTAGAGCCATCTCTACTGAAATAAACAGTAGGAAGATAAGGAGACCTGAAAAAGGAAAACCTGTTATGATGCAATGCATGATATGTGGATGCATGTTTTCAAGAATCTCTCGGGGTAAACACAAGAAAATGTTAGAGATTGAACTTTGATCAACATCTTTGATTGGAGAACTTCGTATTGGTGGATGTTTCTCCACGAGAATCAAGCTCACCATGTCGAGTGGGTCATAGCACCTGATTCAAGTTGTTGCACTCGATCTTTGATGGCATTTGTTTAGAGGAGAACCCTCTTGCCCTTTGGTAGACGTCTAGTTCAACGTGACCCTGCATCAAAAGACCCTCGAGATCCTTGAAATGGTTATTGAAAAAATGCTACGGTATGATGTTATGATGTTATGATGTTATGTACATGTATGCAAAAGCAAGTAAGTGTATATACAGGTAATCATATTCACACAAAGCAAACAAGTCCTTAGGTTTAGGCTTGCATGGGGTTCGTAGGTAAGTACCCTCTTGAAGTTAGTTGGCTCATCCTGTCCTAAAATAGAAACTGGGTTCTAAGGAGCTCAATATCACTGCATTATTTTCTATGTTCATTGTTTTGGTTTAGCCACTTAACTGGCGACCAAAATATTCCAAGAAAACAATCCTCAATGAGTGTAGTATCGAGTATCTACCAACTTCGTACTACACCAAAGTCGGTCATCTCACTACCCCTAAAAAGGCCAAGATGGTCAAGTAAGGTTCTAGAGTTCGTTAGTGTTTCATGACATCGCTCAGCGGCCCCGTATTTTCCTTGACTACTCAAGGGCTACCGGTACCCACAAATATGTCACACTAACATAGCTACTGCTTCAACCACGTCGGTATACCCCGCACAGTTCCCTCAGAGTTTATTTCTATTTACCTAAAAAGGTGCCCCCAAATCCGGGTGTAGGATTTACAACAAACCCAAACAAGGAACCCAAAAAAGTAAAGCAAACAAAGAAAGCATGTAAAGGTGATCTAAAACCCTAAGGTAACCCAACTTTTAGAATTCTTATTCCCCAGCAGAGTCGCCAGTTCTGTGATACGGTGGGAGAACTGACTTGAGATTTTGCGTTTGTGTTCGCAAATGTTTGGTTTAGTAAGAGTCGCCACCGACTTTTTATTTTATCCTAAGGAAAGGTTAAAAAGCACAAGAAAAACCTTTGAGATGTTTTCGTGGGTTCGGGGGGTAGATTATGAAAAGGGAAGGTGCTAGCACCCTTTTCATCCATGGTTATCCATGGGCTCTTAGTTACTTGTTTTAGATCACTTGCCTTTGCTTTTCAATTGTTTGAAATGGTGCTTTGTGTGTGTGGTTTTGAAAATGTTTTGAAAAAGATGCCTTGTCTAGGCAACCTTTGTAATGACTCATGTTTGTGTATATACAAAGGTGTATGTCTTTTTGAAAAGATGTTTCAATGTTTTTGAAAGTTTGTTTTGAAATTGTTTTTGAAGTTGTGTAGTGATGTGTGTTTTGAAAAATGGCAATGATGTTTTTGCAAGATTTTTGATCAAGTAACTAAGAGTTTGTCTACCCTATTTTACTCAAAGATTTTTTCTTATGTTTTAACCCTTTTAACAGTGTTGTTTCACCATTGTATTTGGTGAACAACCTTACGTTAGGATGTTTGAACGGGACGGGCGCGGGTCATCGTATAGACCATGAAAGCAATAGTGTCAAGTATTTTTGGCAATTTTCTTGAGGGACTATGATCATTTTTGTTTAGGCAACTCCGATAGCGTCATCGAGGGACTATGATCATTTTGTTTGTTTTTGTTTTGCCAAAGTACTTGACATGCAACCATGGCCCATTTTTGAAGGCAACAAGCGGGATTACCCTAGAGGTGCAAGTGTGAATGGTGTATTGATTTTCATGCATTTGTCTTGTATTAGGTTATCTAGCGGTTGATTTTGAATCTTCGCATACAAACCCTAATTACTATACAGTATATAGAAAGCGATAAATTGCGGGAATTTAAAGTCTAAGCTATTACAAATAAGTATCCGGGGATGGGGGTACAAATGTTTACAAATGGGGATGAGTCTTATCAGAATAGTAGTGTCCAAATATTATTTACAACAAAATCGAATCGTCGCATTCTCCATGTAAAATATAGAATAAAAAGGAATCAAAAGCAATGTATGATGCACATGATTATTTACAAGTGATCAAAATGTTAACCTAATGTATTTATTAAGTATTATTATTATTTTTGTATTTTTGTTAATTTTATATAAATAAAAAGGGTTTTAAAGAGAAAAGTATTTAATTCAAAACATACTAATTATTTATGTATTTTTTTAAAATGTAATAAACATTAAGAAAATTTTGTGCAAAAAGTTAATATATTATTTTACTTAACAAAATAAGTTATGAAAAAAAGAAATAAGGTGATAAAAAAAGATTGATTTGTCTAAAGAAATTAAATGGGCTTAGGGGGTTTGTTCTTGGCCCAAATAACAACAAAAAAACAAACTAAGAAAAAAAAAGAAAAAGGGGGTGAGGCGCCAGTTTGTATTGGGCTTGATGGTTCAGTTCAAAGGGCAGGCCCAAATGCTTTGTTAACAATTTTTTAGGGTTTGCAATGTTTTGTTTCAGAACAAGGTTTCAGTTTGGAACGACGCCGCTCCTCTCCTTTCTTCTTCATCTCTTCATCATTTCTCGACCATGGTTTCTGATGCTCCCTCCACACCTCAGGCTACCAGGCGCTACCTCCAATATTTCCTCTCTCCACGGTTGTACCTGGCGATGACGAAAAGAGTAACGATTTTTCCTCTTCATGTTTTTAGGGTTTTCGGATTCTTATCTTGCATGTTTTAACTTTTATATGTTCTGATCTTCTGTTTTATTTGTTTATGTGAGGTGTAAAAAAAGGAAGAAGGACAATACCTTTAGGGTTTGTTGTTGGAGAGGAGACGGAGGAGTAGACGGCGGCGCTTCTCAGGTGGCCAAGGCGGAGGGACCGTGACGATGCTTGTTGGCTTCTTGGTACTTTGTATCTTCAACCTTTCTTTATGTGATACGGTGGGAGAACTGACTTGAGTTTTTGCATTTGTATTCGCACTTGTTCGGTTTAGCAAAAGTCGCCACCGACTTTTTATTTTATCCTAAAGGAAAGGTTAAAAAGCACAGGAAAAACCTTTTGAGATGTTTCGTGGGTTCGGGGGGTAGATTATGAAAAGGGAAGGTATTAGCGCCCTTTTCATCCATGGTTATCCATGGGCTCTTAGTTACTTGTTTTTTTAGATCACTTGCCTTTGATTTTCAATTGCTTGAAATTGTGGTGTGTGTGTGTGTTTTGAAAATGTTTTTGAAGAAGATGCCTTGTCTTAGGCAACCAATGTAATGACTCGTGTTTGAGTGTTTTACAAAGGTGTGTATCTTTTCGAAAAGATGTTTCAAATGTTTTTGGAAGTTGTTTTGAAAGTGTTTGTGGAGTGTGGTTTGAAAAGTAGGCAAGCGTGTTTTGCAAGTTTGATCAAGTAACTAAGAGTTTGTTTACCCTATTGTACTCAAAGGTTTTTCTCATGTTTTAACCCTTTTAACAATTTTGTTCCACCATTGTATTTGGTGGGCAATCTTGCATTAGGATGTTTAACGGGACAGGCGCGGGTCATCGTATGGACCATGAATGCAATGGTGCCAAGTGTCTTTGGCAATTTTCTTGAAGGGACTATGATCATTTTGATAGGCAACTTTCGAAAGCGTCATCGAGGGACTATGATCATTTGAATTGTTTTGTTTTGCCAAAGATACTCAACGTGCAAGCATG